>CAOKZL010000590.1:0-582698 GCA_948472985.1 Iguana delicatissima
CCACAGTCTTCTTGCTAACAAACATTCAAAGGACCAGAATTCATCTGGACATTATTATCATAACATCTCCCATAAGGGAGTTCATGGAAAAGTAAGCATTTTTTAATTGCAGTTCTCATTATATGAACATGTATATATTCATATACACACACACACGCGCGCATATACATACTCACATGCATACATGTACACACACACCTCAGATATAGATAGATTGAGAAAAATCACGGTGGCTTTACTATACTGAAATGTTCTATGACATACCTCCCAATTCAAGCATCTGATGCCCTGCTGCTCTTTTCTTTTCTGAAAGTGGAAAGTTATGAACTTTCACACTAACTTAAATATAATGTTGCTTACCCTGTTCAGACTTCCATGAAATCAGTTCTATGCTCAAATGGGCACCTCAGCTATCACACCTTTGGGATGCCTGAATAGCATCCTTTCAGAACAAATCACTGCTATGTTTATGCCAAACAGAGTGGTGGACAGGACAATTTATGTCATCAGATGCTTGTAAGGACCACTGCAGATGTCAGTACCTTTAGTCCACTTCCAGTTTCAATTTTCTATTATCCTCTCTATTGCTGAAGATTTCCCCAGCGCCATGAGGGCAGTACACATGTGCAATCCTTGGTAATGGATGATGGGAGGGTTGTAGGACACTGGGAGAAATGTTTTGCACTTTTTCTGCAAGAGTGAGGAGTGTTCTCTCATTGGGGGTGGAAAAGCTTCAACTGACTTGAAGATCACCTCTACCAGTTTTCATTCCTGTATGCTTTCCTGTTCAGAAAGCAGTTCAGAAATAGATGTTGTTCAGCCATTTGTTGCATAGTAGGACTACTTCCTTGATAAGCTGGGGGGAAATTATGACAATTACTTTAATTTGCATTGCAGGGTATGTAGACACATATTCTCCAACAAACTCTAGTTATTCTAAATCAGACATTGTTATCTTCCAGGCAGTTTGTTCAGCTGGCAAGCAAGACAAGAGACATCAAAGGAAGGATGCTGCTGAAGAACAATTGGGATGGAGAATAGCACATTTGCACTGGTTGGTACCAGACACTGAGCCATCACTCATGTCTATAGCTGATAAACAGTACCACAGAGTCAATGCAAAAATCAAGCAATCCCTTCATCATAGTTATTAAGACAGTTTATTCTTCAGAATAACTTCTACTAGTAAATTGCCATATCGGGACTATTGTGTTCAAGATCTTTGCCTAGTGCTTATTATTATTTTTAAAATGTGTTTTGTATAGGAAAAAGCAGATAGTCTCAATTTTATGTGTTGAAGATGCCGCATATCATTCTGCTTTATGGCTTTACAATATATACAGATCAACCGTGTGTGTGTGTGTGTGTGTGTTTGCCTCCAATCTTTTGATTAAAAACAGGCAACACAGTATCTGCAGACATGACATAACTGTATCACCAGACACCTCCTCTCCACATGCTAAGTGGTTTTAACCACCTGCCATCTTCATATCCTGAATGCCTCTAGGTTCCCAGAGACTCTGGAAATGTAAAAATATGTCAAGTGGGGGACAGAGAGAGTTGCAATTTGAGAATACTGGAAGTATGCTCAAAAGCAGTTTGGAAAGGGATTGAATTCAGAGGAGACATTCCTAAGCAAAACAACTGTAGGTTTAAAGGAATGTGGTGTGGGGGATTTAGACTCTACTTCAGCCTACCATCCACATTCTAGGTAAAGTTTTTTTTTCCTTTGGCTTTTCAGTTTGTCCTGTTCTGAAGTTGTTTTACAATTGATTGCTTGTGACCACCATTTTAGCACAACCCCCTTGGCATTCACCAAATGTGGCTATTGGCCCTCATGGTTGGAGATCGCTCCTTTAGATACATACAAACAGTGCTCTCTTGTTGAACTATGTCAAGCAAGGTAGCCACTGTAAAAATTTAAGAAATTACAGTTGCTTAGGGGGGGTTGCGGAGGAGAGTTTGCCCCAGGTGGCAAAGTTTTGGGGGCATCCTGGCCTGTAGCCACACCCCTGCATGCCCTGGCCATGTCCTCACGTGCCCTGGCCATGCCCTGCACACCACAGCCACGCCCCCACGCACAGTGGCCATGGCCCTTGTGCTGTAGCCCCACCCCCTCCCCACACCCCAAGCTCCACCACTGAGGCAGTGGGAGCTTTCCCTGGGTCTGTTTTAGGAAAGCTACTCTCCTACACAACCTTACCTTCTGGTATTGCATGACTGTAGCCAAGCACAGCATTGGTATTTGTTCCCATTTATAAATTGCCCAATTTTTTAAAAAATATGTTATACACTGTTGGGTGCTACAGTATTAATGGTTGTCTACATTTGACAATCTTCTTATGTTAACATATGGCATACCTGCAGATTGAGTGCCTCTTGTAATAAAAAATGAAGGACTTTAAAAAAAAGTAATAATGTTTGGCATACTAATAAACAAGAGTGGAGGTAGGAAGAAGAAATATTTGTCTGAAGAAACACTTAACAGCATGAAGACAAAATGGGGAATGATAACCATCCTTCGGCGCTGACAGTTTCAGTGGCTCCAGGTTCAAGGTACAGGCTCACAATTTTACATTCCCCTTAACTTGGTATGCCACTTAATTTGCAAGGGGGAGGCAAAATGAAGTTACTTAACATTCCATAAAAATCAACAGGACTTAAATACATGTGTTGATAATTGTTCTATGTTAACTGTTTCACTGGCACCTTGGTGTGCTTAAGTTTCTCTGGATGTACTTATTCGGTTAAAATATTTCTAACTACTGAAAGAGATTTATTTTTGTCTCCTAAAGTACTCTCTTTTCTTCTGTTATCCTTTCTTTCCCCCTTTATTTCTCTAGACTGCTCCCTCTTCCAAGTCTTTGTCTCCCTCTCCTTCCTTTCATCTATTCTCTTGAACTCTCCCCTACCTCCTCCTCTCTTTCTCTTTATTGTCCCTTGATTTTTCAGCTGGCCCTGCACTATGGACATGAACACATGAATTCTCAGCCAAAGACAGTCAGAGCCACTTTTGCTTGTCCGAATCCCACTTCTCATCTGCAATATTAAGATAGCTCAGTCAGTCATTGCCAGAGGCATCATCATTTTCCCTCTCTCAACAAAATCCCTTAATAGATTGAAATATATATCATAGTATATCTAAAATACACAAATATTCGGTTTCTTTTTCTGCTGCCTCTCTTTTTCCTGCAGGATTTAATGTCCATGTAAACTTATAATATACTTCTTATATCTGAACAATGTTCCCTTTAACCTTGAATGCACTATATGAATATGACTGTTTTTTTATTCGGAGCTTCAGTTCTCTTGACAGTTTATGCTGTACTGTGTATCTATTCTCATTTTGCCTCTGATGTTATGATCATACACTGGATATATTTGACAGCCTTTCTATCAGCATGACACACTCTTTTTAGTATCAGTTGCTGAAATGAATTTAGTGTTGCACAGCCTTGTCTCCAGGGGTCCTAGCCTTTATTCCTAGGCATATAATAAGCATTCTGCAGGTAGCTTTGCATGTATGCATTCAGCTGATTTTATTTCTGTCTGGATGTGCAGGCAGGGTGTACACCAATGAGGGCAGATAGCTTTTTGCTAGCCACAGTTGCAGGAAAATTGCACAGTGAAAAGGATACCATATATATGATACAATAAAAATAATATTTTGAACTGGTATGAGTGGTAATGGTGACTAAACCTACAATTTATTATCTGATTCATTTATTCTGTTATTTCATATTAATTCCACATTACAAATTCTCAAGGGGGATAACGGTCAAAACCACTGATATCGAAACAAAAATTAATAAACACCCAAAGAGTTTAAAAGGCCAAACTGAAGACTGTATCTTCATACCTTTCCTAAAACCAATGAGAGTAGAAACTCCTGCAACCCTAAAGGGAGTCCATTACATAACCTAGAAGCAACTCAGAAGAAGGCCATGTTCTTTCACGCCAGTCAAGTGGGCTTCTGCAGGTGATGGCATTCTCAAGAGGGATTATCCTGAAGATTTTAGCACTTGGACAGATTTAGAATGAGACAGATGGTCCCTTAGATAACCAGGACACAAGAGATTTAGGACTTTAAAAGTTCTACGTTTTTGAATTGGGTCTGCAAAGCAGTTGGCAACCAATGCAGATCTTTCATTATCAGAATGCTATTTTGATAAAACGAGCCTCATTAATGGTATAATTAAACCACCATAAATCCACCCAGAAAAGAGGACTGATATTTCATACTTTTGTGAGAATGCATTTCTCCATTAAGTGCAGTAGTAGACCAGTTTTATATGCATAATCAGGTTGGGTCCTAAGTATTAGTGTGTGTGGAAAACCCTTGCACTTGAATGAAACTTGCATATGCATAAAACCTGCACTGAGTATGAGTGAAATAATGATGTACAATCCCTATTGACTAAAACCAATGTTAGGTTTATATTAACATTTTTTACATTAGTTTCTATTTTCTTATTAAAGATAGTTACTGATTATATTTATTCTTTACCTATATTTTACTTCCATTGTAATAAACAGTTCAGCTTTTACTTTGAATTCCTATGAACTTAAATTGGTAAATACGATATTTCATTAGTTTCCTGTCTTACAGCAATGTATAGAATAACATCCAGTTTTACATCCAATCAAATCTCTTCATTGAGGCTCAGGGCAGAGTGGTATTAATTCATGCTTCCATATTCAAGAGAGAGAAGTACTAAAAAAAGAAACGAAATGAAATGAAAAGAATTCGCTGGATTAGCAGTTCCATACAGAAATATATGTTCCAAATCTCCCAAAACTGTCAACTTGATGTGTTTTGGAGGGAAAAAGTATAAAGAACATGATATAAAATTTCAAAGATGGTGTAACAGTGTACAGACTTGAAAACTATACTCAGACGTGTTTACTGTAGTTACTGTAATTAATGCAAAAATAATGCAAAACCATATGGTACCTTTAATGTTTAGGTTTATCATAGCCGGAGCTTTTGTAGACTCCTGTCCTTTTCCTTTCAGATGCATGAAACACAATCTTGGCAGTCAGGACTATATTTGTCCCTGCATGTTTGTGTGTAATGTATTGTTGTAATACTGGTATATTGATTTTATTGTTGTAAGCTGGCTTGAATGCTGTGCTGGGAGAAAGGTGGGATGGATGCACACACACACACACACACACACACACATCTCCAGTGCACATGGATTACAGGAGGATGTTGATAATGAAGTCAGAAGGAATTTAGAAGCAGACAATCCTGGCAGTGACAATTGCATTATTAACACTGGCCATTCACATAACTGTTGATAACACAAACAATAGCAGATAAGACAGCACATGCAATGTGACAAGCATCTGTTCTCTGATGCAAACTTTCAGCAGTTTCTTGCTGACATCTACCTTTGAAGTTTTCTCACACTGTAAAGCAATATGGAGTGGGGCTATGCAACCAGTTCAGCCGAATTCCAAATAATACAGTGAACTGGGCTGATTTGGACTGATTAGCACCTGCTCTGAATCAGAAAAGGATTGGCTTAATTCAGAATGGAAAGACAAAGCCTGAAAGACACAACCTTGGACCTATATGGAGATTTGGACCAATGATAGAGCCAGTCAGCCTGTCTCTATCATGAACATAGAAGGAAACCACAAAAGTGACATAATGCAGAGAGGGAGGTAGGGAGCCAGGTTTGCTCACTGACTGCAATATCAACACAATGTGGGAAAAGATTCTTTTCAGCACTTTCCAGCTGCAGTGTTTATAGGGCAGCATTACGCAAATTCATTGGAGTTATACAAGCAACTAGTGTATTTCCTGGTATTGCCCGGGGTTTTTATTTTCCTCTTAAGAATTCATCAAACTGTCTTCTCCATTTCCTGTAACTTTGCTCCATATTTCCCAACACAATTTATACTCAGAGTTATTTACATACACAGTTTGGATTCCTGAGGGAGTACACTATCCTCCTCTTCGCTGCCAGGCATTGTCTCCATAGCAACCAGCCTATTCCAGTACCTGTAACTTTTCCCCATAGTCCCCAATCCAATCTGTGTTGTCTGGTGGCGTGGATGTACTGGCTTTTTTCTTTCTTTCTTTTGAATTTGTGCAATGGCTTTACATTTTCCTGGAAGCATTTTTTGTTTTGAATTTCAACTTTAAGATCCCTCACATATGGAACCCATGCAATCTACTATGTGAGGTGAGAAGACCTTGTAACTATGGCCCTTTCTGCACTACACTGTTATAGTGCTGTTATTCCACTTTCAACATCCTGTGGAATTCTGGGGTTTGTAGTTTACTGAGGACAAAGAGCTCTCTGGCTGAGAATTCTTAAATGCCCCTCCTTGAACTACAAATCCCAGGTTTCCATTGGATGTTGAAAGTGGAGTAATAGCACTATGACAGTATAGTGTGGAAATGGGCTATGTTGAGTAAGTTACTTTAATTTTTCTCATATATGCCTCCCAAATGTTTTCTGGCATCCTTATGGATGGTAGGCCTCATCTCCATAGCAACCGGTCTGAGGCCCAAGAGCTCTCTGGCTGAGAATTCTAAAGGCCCCTCCCTAAACTGCCAACCCCAGGATTCCATGGAATCTTCACAGCCAGCCAATCATAAGCTGACACAGACAAACAGACAAATGCACAGACAAATACTAACATTTATATAGTAGATTACCTCTTCCTAGCATCTGTCAGTTCTCTATCAGTAATAGATCTTGGAAAAGCTAGGGTGAGGGGTGGGATAGCTCTTGATTATCCTCTGATTATCTTTTCATCCGGTCTCTCTGAGTCTTTTGTTTTACTGAATGTTGTTGTTGTGTCTTCAAGCTATTTCTGACTTATGGCGAGCCAAAGGTTGAATAGCCAAGATCAATCTTATGTTTGCCTTTATTGTTAATTTCTCTGTTTAATAATCACAGTAATTTAGGTTATATAACTTATTTCCCCCATTCCAGGTGCCCTCTGCTATTAGTTTGGTGCTACATGGAAGACAGGCATGAGAAACCATGAAAAAGTTTGAGCATTCTCTGGGACCAAACTGTATAAGAATAGATCACAAGACTTCTGCCTGTTTCCTTTGTAAGCAGCAAATGAGTAGGGTTGGCTCCTCTCTCCAACCCCCAACTTTACAGAAACAGTGGTCAACACCTTAAGAGGGAATACCAAGTAACCTTATTCAGAAGAGAGACAGAAGAAAAGTCAAAGCAGCCCAGCAGCAGAACATATACAGGGTAGGGGCAAGGGTGATCCATGTGAAGGGTTACCTCCTTCCCTCACAAGAGGCTTCAGCAGGAAACTCTGGACAAGATGGAGTGGAATGAGGATATGGGACTATGTGAGAAAAATTCCCAGTGACAGCCCAGATCACCAAATGTCTTCATTGCGAACAGGGGTTATCAGGAGAATTTCACCAATCGGGCTGCGGGTCATTAAAAAAAAAGGTGTCAGTCCATTATCGTTATCATTATCATGTATCTTATCTGACTGATACCCTGTGAGACAGTGCCAGAACAAGAGCAATATGAAATTAATGATCAGCACTCAACCATTGAAAAAAAAGATTCTACATACTGTTTTTGCTTTCCTTTTTAAAAAAAGCAAATTTCATAGTTGCCGAGCATGAAAACTCTGAAATTGTGCCAGATTAATCTATATATAAATAGATTTATATATACATAAATATGAAGACATGATGTATTTTTAGAATACATCATGTCTTCATATTTATATATATATATATACACACACACACACATACATATATATATATATACACACACACACACACACACACATACATACACACACAGAGGGAGGGAGAGTGTGCCTATACATACACACACACACACACACACACACAAGTTACAACCTTTTGTACAACCAGTACAAGCCAATGGGAAAGGACTAGTGAGCTGGATTCCAGAATCTCAATTCCAACTCAGGGTCTAAATCAGTTGGCAGCACATTGGAACTAATCTGATCTGAATCAGGTTGCAAACTGAATTTAGGGCCCATTGGAAGCCTTAAGACAGCCAGTGTGGTGTTAGTGGTTTGACCATTGGATTACAACCCTGGAGACATGGATTCAATTCCCTGCTTGGCCATGGAAACCCACTGGGTGACCCTGGGCACATTATACATTCTCAGCCCCAGAAAACCCTGTGACAGATTTGCCCCAGGGTCATCATAAGCCAGAAACAACTTGAAGGCACACAACAACAACAGGTAGCCTCAATAAAGAGTCATTTCCTAAAGGACAGCTGTCTTCTTTTGCAGCTGAAGACATAGAAAGTCTTGTTGCACCTTGAAGATTTATTGACATATTGGCCATACATAGAGCTGTTGTTGATATCTCACCTACTGGCAGGAACATTTATATATTGGCAGCATTATTGATAGCTGAAGCATTCCTCAAATGGGGAAAGAAAGCCAGCTACTTTACTGATCTATTGATTACTTATTCCAAAAGAAAGGGGAAAAAATTACCTGTTGAAAACATTCAGCTGCTTTATAATGTTAGACAGATTTTATGTTTTTAACATTTCTGAATCAAGTTTCCCTCCTCTTGTTGCTTATTTCAGAACTGATACTTAGGATAAAGAATGAAATATCTTACCAGACAGCAAGACAGAGCAGTGAAACACAGCAATTTTATTTCATACTTCTTGTAAGTACAAGACAAGAAGAAGAAAAAACCCAGATGCTTATTAACTAAGTGTAGGCAGGTGATGACAAGGCACAGCAGCAGCATCGCACCAGCTGTGAATGCTGCAGACAGTTTCGTCCCCCTCCTCTTCCAAGTCCATTTTCATATTATTCAACAGATGCTGGATGTGACAGGAAAGGTGTCACAACAAAATGATGGTGAGAAATATGGATTCATTCCTGCTAAAACTTTTGGAAAGCTGTAAAGTTTTACCAGTCCCATACCACAGAAGAATCAGACATTCATGTGACAGGGCGTTAAGAAGTTTTATGGTTGCTTCATTTAAGCTCGTATCAGTCCTAGTTTTTAGAGACGCTCAATGACTGCAAATATGATTTGTGAACTGTTGTTGCAAACAATATGCCAACATGACAGACAACACTGTTTTAAGCTTGGAGGTCACATGTAATTTGATATCCACCTGACAGGAAAGCATGCATCTGAAACAACGTCTATAGGAATAAAATAACATTTCAAGTGAAAGGCCAATTTCCAGGAATGGCTCTCTACATAATGGATGTGATTCTTCACTAATTTTCTTCTTGAAGGAAGGAAGGAAGAAATAATTTTCTTCCTGGTGTGAAGGAGGAAATGTTGTACAGAAAATGCTCTTTCTCATACAGAAAATGCTTATGTTTGCACAAAAGAACCATATGTAAATATTGTGCAGAATAAGTCTGAAACTGTCAAGATTTTTGCCAGTCCAGGATTTTTCCCATCAAGCTTTCTCAATGGTCAACAAGTCTGTTTTCCAGCCATTTGGGGGGATATTTTCAAATATTCTTTCCATCCTTACTCTATATATCAATATGTATCTTCTGGAACTTCACATTTTATAAATATTTTAACTATAGTTTAATGACAGAAAGGACCTAAAATTAATAGGCACTACGTATCAATGAGTTTGTTTTGTATCCTAGTTCTGTATTGGGGTGATGATATCCAGCACTGCCTTCCTCAATCAGATGATTCCTGTAGAGCAGTGGTTCTCAACCTGTGGGTCCCCAGATGTTTGTGGACTTCAGCTCCCAGAAGCCCCAACCACTATGGTCAATGCTCAGGGCTTCTTGGAGCTGAAGTCCACAAACATCTGGGGACCCACAGGTTGAGAACCACTGCTGTAGAGGGAAAGACAATGGGCAGTTCTCCAGATGTTGTAGGAATATAGCTCCAAATATTCCATCGCTGGCTGTGCTTATAAAGACTATTGGGGGTTGTGTTCCTACTATTTCACAACAGCTTCACTTTGTCCACCTCTGATAGACAAGCTTCTTGATGCAGGAGACAGCAGAGCATCACATTGTGATACAGTCACTGACATGACATAACAAAACAGAGCAGTTGGAACTGTTCTACTTGGGTAGATTTTGTATCTACCACGTGCAACACTGTAACAAAGAAAAAGCATCTTGATACCAACAGCAGCATGACTGACAATGTCTGCAGGTGCAAAAACAGGAAAAGAGGCAGGCAGGAAGAGTACAAAAAGTATAGGGGGATAAAATGTAGGCACAGGCCCTCCAAATAACAATTCTGCCCACCAAATGAATTTTTCCTGCAATCTCCAAATTTGTAACATTGCAGAGAGTAAAACATTGAAAAGCATTCATATGTAGAACTCTTACATTTCCTGTGCTTGCATTGCCTGATTCCATCTTTTTTTTAAAGTCTGCAGATGCAAGTTATGCATCTATTATCCTGTTTTCATTTCTGGTCTCCATCTACTGCCAGGCTCCCGGCTCAAAAAATGTTGACTTTTGCACTGTTCTTGACCCAAGTAGTAGTAAACCATCAAAGTACTTTGAATTTCATTGACTCTGGATAAAATGAAAACCACTCTAGTAGAAAAACATTATTTAATTCTTCCATGTAAGACTGACATGGATGTGCAGCTACAAAGTGCAAGTTGCTAAATGTGGGTGTAATATAGCAAGGATGTAAGTATGCAATGTCTATTCATCCAAAGCAACCATGCCTCACAATTTAAATACTATTAATTGGGATTTCAAACATCATAATTCCATTGTGCTTGCACTTACTCTTCTGAAGCCTGGTAGGTTTCTTTTTCAGGCCACCTTTACACAATCAGAATTTTCCAAATAGGAAACCATTCTTTTTGTCTACTTTCCAAAAGTAAAGCATGTTCTTGAACAGAGATCCTGGCATCTATTAATGTGAAACTTTGCAAACTTGATATCCTCAGAAAAGGCCACCATATCTACATATTTCTTTTCCAATTCTACTATGACTGTTAAATACATATACATATATATATAAAAAACAGTAATCAAAACTTACTAGTGTATAGTAGAAATATTCCTGTGCTTAATAGATAAATAATTTTCTCTCTATGTGGCATGTATAATATTATATTAAAATTGTGAGAATTGGTGTGGTGCTGTTGTCTGAGTGTTGGACCATGACTCAGGAGAACAGGGTTTGAATTTCTGCTCAGCCATGGAAACCCATTGGGTGACCTTGGGTAAGTCATACTATCTCAGCCTCGGAGGAAGGCAAAAGGTAAACCCCCTCTGAACAAATCATGCCAAGAAAACTTCATGATAGGCTAGCCTTAGGGTCACCATCAGAAATTACTAGACAACACACAACAACAATCTCCCTATTAGTGCCTACCATGCATGCAACTCTCATCCAATTTTGAAAAGCGAAATATATTTTCAGTGATGATTAGTGGAGGCAAGAGTCTTCAGATTTCTGAATCCTGGCTGTGGATGTGCAGATCACCCCTAGTCTGTCCCACTATTTTTGCTGGATGTATAGACTCATATTCTCCACCATCTTCCAGGTGACCTTATCAGTTCCTTTCCTAGGTTTTCTTTGCATTCTTATATGTATTTGTACATGTAGTTATGCATGTATACCAATAGAGGATGTATTTTCTAATTTTTATATGCTAAAAGATATACTAGAAGGATGCTTTAAGTGTTATGTTGAATTCAGCACAACAACTTTCCAAAGCTCCCTACTGAAAAGAAAAACAAAACAAAACACACACACACACACATACACACAGGTCTTTTACATGCAAACTTTTCTTGAAGTGCTTATAAAGTTTTATTGTGTTGCTAAAGCAAGGAATGGAAGTGAAGGAGACATCATCAATAATCAGACACTGATTTCACTTGCTTTACGTGTATGAGTCCATGCAAAAACATAGCCTTTCTGCTCGTTTGGTTTGTTTGTTTATAGAAAAACATCTCAATGAAGCAATATGATGTGGCAATGAAAAGCACCAGCACAAGCTTCATACGGGTATGTCTTTGATAATCCGCTCCTTAGTAAATACAGTTGGGTTGGTGGTGAGGTAGAATTACAACCCAGATAGCTTAAAGGCATCTTTTGGCAACAGCAATAACAATATATTTGGCTCTCAAATATTCAGCTGCTGCCAGTGCAGTAGAAGAATTCATTGAAAGGAAGGGTTTCACTTTAGAAGCATGACAGATTAAATTGTGAAGCAATAAAGAAGAGAGACATTGTTGTTCCTTGAAATGTGCATGTGTGAAATGGAATGGATCATGTGTATATAACTTTCACTTGGCCGGGAAAGAGGTATCAGTGGAAATGAAAGCAGTGGAGAGGACATAGGAGGATAAGTAATAAACTTAGTGGTAAGAGTCTGCACCAATATATGGAAAACTTCAGAACCATTGTAAACTTTTGGAAAAACGTTTATGTAACTTTTTGCGTATATTTTGAAGGTTGGTGACTCTGTCCAGCTCTCCACAGATTCTATGGTGCTCATCCATTTAGTCCTACTTAACTTTGTGTTTACTTGAATATTGAAATACAATAACAACAGTATTTCACTCAGATTTTTCTATTACATCTAATCTTATATCCAATCCTGACTCAGGTGGGATCCAAACTGAATTGGACAGCTTCCAGAACTGGACTTACCCAAACCAGGCCATATTCTGAAAGCCAAACCAGGCCATATTCTGAAGCACTGAATTAAGGTTTGCACTGAATCTTGTGGCACACACCCTTTTTACATATAGTCACATATACTTAGGCTTATTCATTATGACTTTAGTTTTTATAAGATTACATACACATACACATAAATCCCACAGTGCAATAAGTAAATTGCATCCTTCCATTGTTGGAACAATGTTATGCAATTTAGCATTTAGCTCAGTTGCTAAGCCAATTTTTCCCAGACATTTTAAATGACTCATTAATCTACTGTTACATAATTTTATTCAGTTTGGGCATTTAACCAATTCACCTTCAATTCCATTTCATATGCACAATGGCATTTTCTTAATTATCATCCCACACTGGAAATAAAGATCTAATTAAATTCTGATCCCAGTTAAAGATGACTCATTTTAGATAAGTAAGGGTGCCAAAAATGTTCCATTTATAAACGACTAATGTAGCCCAAACACTGCTAGAATTAAAGCATTTTGTATCATAACCTTCCACATGCTGATTTTTTTTTTATAAATCTGAAAGTTAGAACATCTATCTTGTTTATCTGTTTATGGATATGTTTCCAGATAATATAGAGCATACAATTTCATTGTATTACATTGAGGATGTGCAAATGAGGATGTACCACTGAAGATTTCTTGGGATGCACAATAAGTCAGGGAAAGTTCCTTTATTCCTCTGTTTACAGAGCTCTGTAAAGTATTTTTAATAAATGTTTCCAGCTGATAATTGTAACAGCTAATCTATACAGCACAAAAGCCTGTGCATAATTTAAGTTTCAATCTGCACACAGTCCAGCATGGTGTATCATATCAGTTCATATTGGAAATTCAAGCATCCCTATAATTCTACAGATGAAATATAGAAGTCTACCCTTTTGTGTGGCCAATGTAATCTACTGAAACTATTTATCAGCTTATGGAGAGTAAATCATTTTAGAAGCTGATAATAATGTTGCTGGATATGAAAATCAGGAATGTTCAAGACTACATAGCATTTTTTTCCAAAATATTTTATTTGATATGTATTAGAAATGGCTATAGCATGTGAACAGGATCAATTAACAAAAAGGAAGTCTGGATGAAATTACAAAACCAGACACCTGAAACCAGAGGTAACAGGAGAGAAGAATGCCTGCACCTCTCACCTCAAGTCCTTAGTCCAAGTCTAAGGCCATTTCCACCCTACTCTGTTGCATTGCTATTATTTCACTTTCAACATCCTGTAGAATTCTCTGGTTTGTAGTTTATTGAAGCCAAAGAGTTATCTGGCTGAGAATTCTAAATGCTCCTTGCTAAATGGCAAACCCCAGGATTTCATAGGATGTTGAAAGTGGTGGAATAATAGCACTATAACAGTGTAGGAAGGAAATGGCCTAAGTGGGTGATCCTGCTATAGCAACAATTACCAACCTCTTTGATAAGTAAATTGTAAGTGATAGGATCTGTGCCTTTCATAGAAATATTAATCAAGACTGGCCAGCTTTGCTTTGCTTCCATCAAGACTGACAATTCTGCTTGACTATTTTCTTCCTGAATCTAGAAGGCTGGACTTATTGATGCTTAGAAGATACCCACTTAAATTAATGGGACATGAATAAATAGTAGCTAACTGGTTTTACTGGGCTTGCTTTAAGCATCACCCAGTCATGTAGGGACACAGAGGCGGGGGGTGATTCCTCCAGGGCAGCAATGTTTTTTGGGTGTCCCAGCCTGTAGCCACACCTCTATGTGCCCTGGCTATGCCCCCACACAGCACAGCCACACCTCGTGCACAGTGGCCATGCCCCTCATGCCGTAGCTCTGCCCCCCTTCCGCCCCTCTACACACACTCCAAGCTCCGCCACTGGCATGACCAAATCAGGATCAAACTTAGAGGGAAAAACAGGCAGTGGACAATGTCAATTAATAAATAATTAAAATACCCTTGATAGGAATGGTAGAAGGAGAGAGACAACGTCTTCTGTTAGACTGTATTTTTAAAGGTGTTGCATTAAAAATAGGATGTATGGCCAATAAGTGTTCCCTCAATTCCTCGTATATTATCCCATATACAGAAAACTGTGTGGCAGCTCTCCATCTATAGAAGGAATCATATTGCCATTAGCAGTATTGTCAATGTATATAAAACAGAAGTAGTAGAAGTATAGCCTAAAACTTATTGTAAAGCTCTAGGCTGATTTCATTTATGCTTTCTGCAGATAACGTCACAAATTCAAATGAGGAGCTATGTCTTTCCATGTACTTTAATATACACAGATACCTGGTGGCAAGGAACCTAACCAAGTGTCCTTACTATATGGCTGGCTAGATGACCCAACACCCATGCCACCCTGCTGACAGCTGGATAGAGCTGAACAGCATAGCAGAGTCAGCAGAGTCTTTATTTGGCTGGAAAGGAAAAGAAAAAGAAAGCAAACACTTAGCTGTTTCCTATCCACCTCTGTTACTGTCAATCAGTAATTCAGTTTCAAAAAATTAACATCAGGCAGTTCTACCACAGTTCAAATTTCCTAAATAGCCCAATTCTGATTTTCCCCCCGGTTCTGCAGGTGCAGGAAGAAAGTGTCTTATCAGCTAGATTTGCAAGGTTCTATAGCTTCACCCACAGGATAACCAAGGTGCTTTTTGAAACATCCTTTTTCTTCTTCACAAAGTTTGAACGATGGTATGTCTGAGATTATTAAGGTACACTAGCCGATGTGTATGACAAAGCTATTTATCTCACACTACTCTCTCAGGAACACAATAGAGTTATCATGGAAATTTTGAAGAAAGGGTAAGCTTTCCAAGCTAGTCTACAACAATAGCATGAAAGATCCTGATTTTAAAAATGGCTACAAAGGAACGGAAAGTTTCTGCATGTTCAGTGTCATCAGATAAAGTATGCATTTTGTACATTTTGAAATAACAAAGCTATGCCATTCAGACACATGGAATTAAGGACTGGAATGTATCTTTTGCTGGTGTTGGATTTTGTATGTATGTACACTAGATGGCACTAATCAAATATTGTCAGATTCAGTCAAGAAACAGTATATTACTAAATCAATTCTGATACTGTTTTTTTGCACACACAAACATTTTATAATCAACCTACAAATTGCAGCAACAGAAAACTGGAAGATATGAGAAGGTGGGGAGCTGCTTTAATTGTCTTTTGTCTTCAGTGATGCTCTCATAAAATATCATACTGTGGTGTTGTGGGACATGTGTGTTTTCTTACCCTTGGTAGCAGCTGTAGCTATCTGACAAGCATTTCTGACAAACATACTTCCTTTAAGAAAAAAGATATTCCTATATACACTGAGGTTAATAGTGAAACATAAACTGCTATGCTTGCACCAACAATGCCAGCTGCATTTCTAGGTCACACAGTAAGTTCAACTGTATTTTCACTCTGTTACTCCGCTGATGCTATTATATTTTAATTTTTCTTTTTTGTGTGGGCACCACCATTGCCCAGCTGATGTTGGAAATAAACTGCAAACACCAAACTGCTTTGTATACAAATAAATAGCCATGTTAGTACTAAACCCCAACTACCTGTGGTGGCAAAACCAGTAGTGCAGTAGAATCTAATATGTTATCATTCCAATTGCACCATGAAATCTCAGTCCCATTAACATGGTTGTTATGACATCAGTTGCTCTTGCAAGTATGGTAGTGGAGAGGGAGGTGTCTCTTTTTCTCAGTCACTCCATTTACCCTCTGTAAATCCAGGATCAAAAAGACTTTCCTTCCCTTACTGTGCTGTTGTTGCCACTTCAAGGGCTGCTGAGAGTGTAAGCAAAATTTATCCAACTTTCTTACTACAATGTGAGCCAAAGAAAAATGAATCAAGGACACCCAGTTTGGATTGCGACTATTCTTTCCAAGTGTGCCAAAGTTACCTTTCAAATCTAATAATTACACCCATAATTAACATCAACAGCTATAATGATATATACTTCAACATTTCATAGATTGGAATAGGGACATGCATGACCAAGCAAAATCAGAGTTAGTCAATATGGTAAAAGTTATCAACAAAGAAGAACACATAAGCTAGGAGAGGCTGCAACAATTTACTGTTCACTGAGCCTACTGGGAAGAACAAGACTCTGTCCCTTCCTCTCCTCTCTTCTCTTCCCTGATGAGTTAACTGACTGCAAACTACCTTTGAATTCAGTTTGGAGCAACTGAAGTAAGCTGAGGACAAAGGGGGAAAGTGGGAGGAAGACAGAGAAACTGGGACATTTCAGAAGCAGCTGAAAGCATGAGACAACAGAGGATTAATTGGGACTCTCCCTGCCATATCAGTTGAATGGAATGTTGTGAATGGAAGAGCATGTCCATACCCGAGAAGTACAAATGTCCAATGCCATACTTTGTTATCATAAAGGGGATGAGAAATTGCTCTTAAATGCAATGGTGTTGATGTTGGAACTCCTGAGCGGTAATGACTGGCAGCCCCTGTCCTTCAGCAGAGATGGGATCAGATAAGTACTTAAGGAGATGAAAGCTTTATATGAACAAAATCAGAGCCAGACTGATATAAATGAAGCTAATTTAGAACACTAAGAGTTGCTTCTAACAATCAAATTTCACCTTTGTTCTCTGCAGAGAAATCGATGATATATTGTTACATGCTTGTAAGTTAATGGCCCTCAGTGAATAGGGAGATGAGATCAAAACATTTCAAAAATTAAGAAATTGCCCTGAAAGAAATTGCTCTGCTAGAAATCGCTGTGATAGTATTACAACCAGTAAGGAGAAAGGGAAGAATCACTTTGTATACAGATACTGACACCTATAAAGATAGAACCTCATTGCTATAATTCAGGCATCCACAGCATGGGGCAAGAGACAAATATTGGGCAGGCATACTCATAAATATGGACCCTTGTTATATAATTCATGGAATAACCATGATGATCATAGTTTAACAATATGCTGCTACAAATTTGAACTGTATTGCCCTATATATAATGTTATTTTAGCTGGCTTATTTTTTTAAAAAAAGTTTGAATTTTAGATATGTTCCTAATTTTTTGATGCTGAATTTTATTGTTTAAGATGGTAACATTCCATGGGAAATTAAGCTAATAAATGAATAGTTAAATCAATACAAATCGAAAACATCATAAAATCTTATATTGGTTTAATTTCTGGGTATGAATGCTGATTAACCATGTAGGTCAAGTCATCTCTCTCTCTCTCTCTCTCTCTCTGTATATTTCAAATTCATTGAAAAGCAGGACAGATACTTAGAAGGGAAGGTTTCTAGCTTCCCCCTTTATGTATCTCTGCACCACAGGAGTAGCTAATCATCCTACAAGGATACTTTTAGAATGACTGTTATGAATGCATTTCTATGGTTATGCCACCACTGATTTTAACAGTAGCATCTTTCCCAGCTTTCTCAGCACTGGCAAGAGTGAATTCAAGGAGTCTAGGTAACATGAAATGAATTAGCTACAGCATCCTTGAAAAGTTCTGCTGAGAAACTTCCTTATCGCTTTATACTTTCCTATCAATGGAACAGAGTCAGCTAATATTCCAAGGTCTTGGATTAGGTTTTTAGCTTTCATTTCTTTAGAGCTACTGTCTCCCCCTTGTTCTGGCATTTTCCAATGCACAGTCCTTCTCCTTTAGTCAACCTTGCCTGCTGACCTAATTTTTTGAAATTTTGCTATGGATCTGTTTAGGTCATATCCTCAGATGGTACATGTGAATTGAAATCATATGACAATCCATGTTTTTACCCCCCAAAAAACCTAAGCTATGTCTTCATCTCAGCAGTAACTTCTGTTATCTTTCTTTAAGGAATAAATCCTGCTGCTATAAAACCGTGGACTAGATTTTCTTAAAGGTCCTAGGGACAAATGTTGCAAAATTTGAGGTGAAACTGGAGGAACTGCTAGGTGAAGACCCAATAGTAACTCTGAAGAAAGGCCAAGTACTATGGTAAGATGTGCTCTCTCTCTCTCTCCTTCTGTTTTTTTTTTATAAAAATACAAGCCCAAATACTTCATTATTACATCATATTTTGCATAGAAACAGCCTCAAATTCAGTCCTAAATAGGTCTGGGGGGGAACACCTAGTCTAGGGTTGCCATATTTTGAAAATCAGAAATAGGACACATTTACTACTTCAAACGATCAATCGCTATGACAACTGTCACTTTAAATATCCCTACTATATAAGCTGTGCTACTAGATATTTGCTAGGCTTTGGAGGGGCATTTTTTATTTAGATAACCCCTCTTGCATTCTCCCCCCCTCTGTCTGCCTTAGATGTCCCACCTCCCCAACCCTGAAGAGATTCCCCTCTTCCTTTTTCCACCACTTCCTCCCTGCTTCTATGAATCAGCCTCTTCTCTTCTTCCTTTAAGGAAGCTTAAGGGACCCTTCCATTCTAAGAATGATAGTCCACCCTGTTACAAGCCATAACACAAAAAAGGATGGTTCTCTTCTCCCTCTTTCTCTTCTTTTTCCAACAAATACATTTCGGGGATAGTCCCTCCCACCTCTCCCATTCCCTGTGGACAATTCTAAAAAAGATGGACCAACATTCTATGATAGCAAGAAAAGAAAGAAAAAAAGCATCTTTCTGTGTAGCCCCTATATTACGGAAGACAAACCTGCACCAAAACCAGATAGGGCCAGTAATGCTAAAGGGCATCTAGAAAACTCACAGCTTCCTCCCTCAAGAAATACTAGAAATCTAGTTTAGCAGCTGAACCGATTTCTTGGGACATTAGACTTGGCTGTAGTGAAACATGTCTTAGATACATTCCAGCTGGATTACTATAAATCACTTTCTGTGTGGCTGCCTTTGAGGTGTGTTTGGAAACTTCAACTGGTCGAAAGAGCTGCAGCTAGCTTGCTAATAGGTGCTGATTAAACAGGGAGCACATACAACTGCCTTGTTGCAACAGCTCCACTGGCTGCCAGTTTGTTTCCAGGCACAATTCAAAGTGCTGTTTTTGTTTTCTTCCAATATGAACTTGCCTAAGTTTTAATATCTAGAAAAGCATTTCTCTGTATCAGACCACCTTTACAGGCATGGTTGGATGGACTTTGGGAGAAGGACTTCTCTGGTTTCTCTCTAGGGAAGTTAGGAAGGCTCCTTCTTTGTTTTCATTTTGGCAGCAGATAAAGATCTTCCTTTTCCAGGAAGCCTTTGGAAACTGATTTTAACACACACACACAAAGAGACAGAGAGAGAGAGGAAAAGAGAGAGAGAGAGAACTGAGGGCTTTATGGTATTATACTGTTTTAAATCTGTTTTGAAGAAAGATTGTAATTGGTTTCAATTCTTTTGTTATTTACTACTGTTTTAAATTTAATCTTAATTTTGTACATTTTTATCTATATATGTGTTATTGCATTCTACGCCTTTTCATAAGCCTTGAGTTCCAGCCTGTGAGAAAGGCAGGATATAAATAAAGTGATGGATGGATGGCAAGAAATACTAATAAGGGGAAACCAAACACAGGCTCTTTTATTGCAGCATTCCCTGCTTTTTAGAGTAGGAAACTGGTATCCTGGCATGTTTTGCTTTTGCTGCAAGAGTAAGTTTTTTTTTTTTTTTTTTTTACGGCCTTAGAGATGGTGATAAGGAAGAAGATTTCCTTCACTGAACATACTGTGACTCAAAATCCTTTGCAGTTTTGGTCACGCTTTTCTAGATGATATACAACTATTTTAGAATGTGGTTCCATTCACCCAGAAAAGTAAGGCACAATTCTCTGCTAGTACAGCTTCCAAACAAAGCAAGAAATGTTTTTGAACTGAGGGTCCTGGCTTATTATTCACTGTAGAAGATAAGATTGTATACCAGGGTTTCTTCTTAGTTTGGAAAGGGAGAAACAACACAATTCCTCATCTGCAATAAGAAAATAACTCAAACAATAGCAATTGTACTCCAAATGTTCAGAACTGTTTTGCACATCATTTCAAATGTTCTGATTGTTGTTATTCTAATGTTGTTGTGTGCCTACAAGTCATTTCTGACCTACAGAAACCCTAAAGCAAACCTATCATGGTATTTTCAAAGGCTGAAAGTACGGGGCATGCCCAAGGTCACCCAGTGGGTTTTCATGACCAAGTGGGGAATCAAACCCTGGCCTCCAGGGTTATAGTCCAGCACTTAAACCACTACACCATGGGAGCTCTCTGTTATTCTAATACTTCTCATCAAAAATGTCAAAGTATCAAAAAGATTTCTCTCTACCTTTCAATAATGCTTTCAATAATACTTTCAATATCATTGTTATCATGAGCCTCATTACAGTTCTCCCTCCACATTCGCAGGTTTGACACCTACAGATTTGATTATTTGAGGCGTGGCTTGCCTCCCCCATTCTCCCCCTCCCATTCTGTAGCGCAGGGAAAAGATCTCATTCCCGCACTCTTCTCCCCCCTCACTGCAGGAGTGATCACGCCCAGGCTGGTGGGAAAGTGAAGTGCAGGCAGTGATCTCCTCCCCCATGCTCTGCTTCTTACCACTGCTGGTGTGATTACGCCTGGGGTGGGTGGGAGAGTGAAGTGGGGGGCAATCCCAAGCAGGTGGGAGAGTGAAGTGGGGGCAGTGATCTCCTCCCCCGAGCTCTGCTTTCTGCTGCTGCCAATGCAGTTGCATCCAGATCAGGTGGGAGAGTGAAGTGGGGATGCAACCATGGCCCCTGTGCTCTCCTCCCTGCTCCTGTGGACATGATTGCGCCCTGGGCTGGTGGGAGAGTGAAGTGGAGGGAGATCTTCTCCCCCATGTTCCCCTGGGCATGGCCCCCAGGGAAGAGGGAGTGCTCACTGGGAGGGGGGCAGTTATTTGGTTGTTTTTTTTAACTTTCACAGGGGTTCTGTGCACCTATCCCCCATGAATGTGAAGGGCCTACTGTACTCTGTTTTGAGCAAAAGACAGTATTCCAGATATTTAAATTACATTAGATTATTGTTTCCTAGTTCATTCATTAATATTTTTCTCACACATTGTTTTTTCAGAATATTCTTCATAGTTTTTCATAGCTTTGTGGCACATAATTTGCATACTGCTGTTATAGTCAGAGAGGAAACTTCTCTAGTCAGGCTCAAAATTATATTTAGGAAAACAAACTATGGCTGGAATTCAGCATGGGACTTATGTATTTAGAAGTGGACTTACATGAGTAGGAAATAGAACAACCAGTTTCACAATGTCCCTATTCACCTAGGGACTGTCATTATGTTACAACATATAGGTACCTGTTGTACAATTGCGGCCAGTGGAGTGACTGATACACCATGGCCTTGATGCGCAGTAGCTACTGAGGCGCGTTGGGGTACTCCTGTTATGCATCCAATATATCTTGCCAGAAGTGTCTGCTGCATATCCAAAGTGTCCAATGTGCATTGGGAACACCCAGTGTACACTGGAAGCACCCAATGTGCATGGGAACACTTTTGTTGGTGCCTTGATTAGGCATCTTCACAATTCACTAACATGGTTTTGTTGCATACCAGCAATGTAGCTACAGATTTGCAAAGTTATTAAATATAGTTGATGATGGAGAATCTCAGCCTACTTTCCTAAACTCAGAGAAAAGCTTTGATTATTCTAAGCCCAACAAGTGTGAACATGATTGTATCTCTGAAACTGCGATGGCATTTGACTCACTGAATTCCTACAGTGATTCTCAAAATTTCTCTTGAATTCTCCAGATCTCCTAATTTTAATTGCTTCCTGGAGCTGCTATTTGCCCAGTGGAGGAAAACATACAGGATCTCCTAATTTAGCTCTCAGCTTTCAACCAAAGAAATTACTCAATACTTAATAAAGTGTGATTCAATTGATTCTTGAGTACTGATTAACCTACAGCTGAAAGTATGTACTGCTCCCATTGAAAATTAGAAAGAGATTAATTTAAAAAAAACCCCAAGGGTTGAGATCCTATGCTGAGGTTGCATTATTGTAAATTACCATATGTGGAGTTACACAATCATGCTGTTAATTATCCTGTGATGTTCTGCTGAATTAAAGCAACAAACGTGCTACTGAATGCACAACAAAATACATATGCCTACTCAAGAAAGCTGTGATTTGACACAGCAAATATTAATTAATGCACATTCAAGTGTGAGAAGGTTGATTTAAGGTACATATAGAACTTCAGGATTACCACTGACATCTTACTGATTTAGCTGTCTGTCTTTGGTGAGCTGGTACTACACTGGGCACAAACATATGTAAGTTCAACAAACATTTTTGCACACATCTGCCTCAAACATTTATTAATGGTATCATAGTATAATCTCAATCCCACAGATGGAAAAAACAAAACAAAAAACAAAAATGTACCTAGTGGGGCTCAGAGGGAGATACAAGTGTATCTCAAGAACACCAGAAGGTTATTACTATTCTTTGTTGATTGCCTACATGTTTGATTATTGTTTATTACTTATTTTGACTGGATTATTATCTTAAGCTAATATAGAATTTAACATAAGTTATGAATGATTATTTTTGAAGATTAATAATTAGTTTAAATAATTAAACTAATTTTGAATACAGAATTACATAAGTAACTATAATTGACTATAACTGATTTTATTAATTGTAAGAGTGATTTATGTATTTCTGACTTAAGTTTGTAAGCAAAGAATTTTAGGTCTACTAAATATTCAGTTATTTTTTTTCATGATTGATTATTTTAAATTAATATAGAATATCACATTATTTGATAAGTGATTCTATTTTTTTTTAAGATTAGTGATTATTAATAAAATCATCTTGTACGTATATAGGATGATAAGAATGAGTAGCAGCAAGTATTAATTTTTGGTATAAATTTAAGGATTAATAGGCGTAATTATTTGACTAAAATGAGCTGTTTGAAAAAAGGTGGGAATCAATTTTTAGTTATTTGTAGTCTTCTTTTGTCTGTTGTAGTTTGGTTAGGTGCTTGTGGTTTTGCTCTGTACTGTTTGTTGTCTTATTTGCATTGTAATATTACATTTTTGTAGTTTTATGTATTGTTATGTAGTGTTGTTGCTTATTTTTTCTTTTTTATTCAATAATTTTTTAAAAAAGAAAGACCATGAGAAACTGTGACAGTTGGTAGTGAAAAAGGCTCACTAGTGATAAGTCTTGTGAACAGCGCAGAATAGAATATTTTTATAATTACGGCCGAGGATGAGCACAACAAAAATAATTCAGTGCTACCATTTCAAAACTGCATCTTACTATTTAGATTAAAACAATTATTGAAGTTATCCTGGGAATATTTTCTCCTATTTTACAAATATGAGGTTAAAGTACTCAGAATAACTGTATCTATAATAACAAAACTGCTTCTACCCTCCAGTCATAGTCACGGCATAGAGAAAGAAATGAGCATAAGGAATGTTAAAATTTGTTCTAACAATTCTTTTCATGAAGCTGAGTTTTCCCCATGTGTCATTCTGCGTCATCAGTGAGCCTTGTCATCATATCTATTTATACAGTTCAAGTAGCAAATAAATAGAATACTTGTTAAACATCACTCCCTGTAGAGTGTGACTGAAAAGGTTTGAAAAACAAAAACAAAAGGCACAGGCATCAGGCCTCTCATATTTAAAGGGCTCACATTATGTTATTCTTAATGAGAAAAATGACATGCTGAGGTATAACAATTGCCGTTGTTCAAATAAGACTGAGACTGATACAAATTCAACATTATTTGTACAAATATCTTTAGAGAGATACTGTGATAAACATATTATGCGGTCGGTAGCTAAAAATAAGCAGGAAATGAAGGAATCAAAAATAAATGTCACAATATCATGTTCAGAAGCAGATAAGAATCCAAATCTAGTAATATTCTAGTGAAACTACTGCTTCTTTTAAAATCAGTTGATTTATTTTGATGTATTTAAATAAACCATATGGATACCACTGATACTTTGACTAAGTCATATTTAATAACCCTAAAGGTCTAGAACAATAACAGAGAAAGAATAAATATAAAAGCTCACTAAAACTGTAAAGATCAATGTGAAGATAATACTAATTCCACTCAACATTTTCCTGGCTCACCTTATCCCTGAAAACCAGCAAAAGCACACATGTTTAGAGCACTTTGTAATGATCCTCAATTCATTGACATCTGAGCATAGTGCACAGATCAATTATCGTTTTGGCCTCCCAGCATTCACCAACACAACCGTTTGTGAGAGATCATGGGTGCTGTAATTCAAAAACTTCTGGAGGACTACAGCTGGAATTGATGGCAAAAGATATGACAGCAGCTTGCCTCTATTTAAACCAGTACCAGATCACCCACATAGCTAGCCTCCATTGCTCCAACACACAGATTTCCTTGCACTGTCAAATACACAACCACATATCCTTTTTCATATGTCAAATCCAGGAGAACTAGATAGAAAAATATTCAGTATAATTAACACCTTATCTCCTAGCTCACAGGGTTGACAAAGGGTGCCTTGGAGTATTATGTGTAACTCATCTGATTGGTTGAGCTTTTTGCCCTTGTAAAACATAACAAAAATTTATTAAGCTCCACCTGTTTCTGTGCTGTAACTTTGACCACCCAATGATGCAGTATCTACATCTGTCCGGGTGACCCTTATGGGTATGAGTACACAGATGTTTCTTCAAGTATCTTAGGGTAAGCTTGCAACTTTCTTAATGATTGTTTTATTATTACAGAACATTTCTGGATTTCCCTTTGCTTTTTTTCAACTAATAATTTCTTCCTCTTTGATTTGGAGTTCGTGATTTTAGTTTGTGGTTGTTTTACTCCCACCTAGCTAAACTGTATGGGGCAATGTAACACACTTTTGCTTCATTAATGGAGGGTGACCAAGGTAGAACTGTAAATAACTGGCTTATCTTGCAAGGCAGCTCTAAGCTGCCTTGATCACCATGAGTAGCCATTATGGCAAGTTGCAGCAGAGAAAGATGAGATGGAAATATGACTTAGTCAAAGTATCAGCCATGCTGAAAGATCCCCTCCATGAATGCCGATTGTTACTATCAATAGCTGTAACGGATAGAACTGAAGTGAAGGCTGTAAGTCTGGCTGTGGGAGGGAGGGGGACTTGCTTCTTTCCTCTCTTTCTCTTTCTCATTTTGTGCCTTGCCATTTTAGAGAATCTGGGCAGGGACTTCGGTTTATTGATCACAGGTAAGGCACTCCAAAAATCTTTTTGCTGAGGGCCAGAATTTATTTTTTTTAAATACTTTAGACACACAAATAAATTGCACTTCTCCACAATATCCAGTCTGGGGGTTACTGGTTTCTGTTCTTTAAGGAATGTGCAATCCAAACAAGAAAGTCTGTTATCTGAATTACAGCTGAAATCTGGGCTTTCAACAAATATGCTCAGTATCTGAAACAGATTTGATAAATTCACCTCATGGTGTCATTACAACTATATTTAGTAAAGATCCTTCATCTGGGCATCAATGGTATAAAATCAACAATAGTCTTTATTAACATTAATTTTAACAGCTATTTGGTTACTTTGAATGGGATAAATCACTGAATCATCCATCCACTTCTGAAAAAGGCTTCCAAGCTCTGAAATGAGAGGTTCAAAAAATGAAGGTTGCAGGTCAACTTCTTCTGATTTGCTGAATCAATGACATTGATTGTGCTAATGCCAAAACAACAACAACAACAGCAACAAAAAACCTTCTCTAGGACTTGAGATTTTTGGTCAGAATTTTGAAAAATAGTATCAGATAGCATTGCAGTTAAAATTTAATCGCATGGCTCACAGTTTTCCCTGAAAGGCAGAAGATTCACAGCAACAAAATTAGCAGCACAGCTACAATGTGCAATGAAACAAGCAAGTAAGCAATGCTGTTTATGCAGATCTGAATTAAATAAGTTGTAAAGTCATTGTCTGTCTGATACATATATACGTTTCACATTGTCTTACTTAGTGGAAGCTCCCTATGCCTCTAGAATATTTTGAAAGAAGTGGCCTCCCACAGGTGACACTGGGATGTGGAAAACTAAGCATGCATCTGCACTACACAATTATAGCAATATGATACTACTTCAGTTGTCATGGCTCTGTACTCTGGAAGCCTAGGGCTTGTAGTTTGGTGGGGTACTTGAAATTCTATGCTACAGAGCTCTAGTACTGTAGTTTAGGAGCATGGATATGAGAATTCTCTAGCACAGAATTCCAATTATGACACCAAATTGCAAATCACAGGATTTCATAAGACCAAGGAGGGCTTCTGGCAAAAGTGGACTGCACTTCACAATGGTTGGTAAGAATTTATTTGCCATAGGTGTTGCAAACCTGATCAGGAGAGCTTTAAACTGCAGGATAGGGACACAGTATTCCCAAAGGCAGGGCCACATGAAATACTAAGGTCAATAGCATCAATGACAAAAGGGAACTGGGATAACTGTTAAAGAACCTAGCAAGGGAAAGGAAAGTAAGTCAGCAGATAGAAAGAATGACTCATGGTATTTGATGCCTGCACTAATGCAGAGAACATGGGAAATAAACAAGATGAACTTGAACTCTTAATAAAATAAGGTAATATGATTTGATAGTCCTCACTGAAATTTGCTAGAATGAGTCTCATGATTGCAGTATATTAAAATAGAGATACAAGTATTATAGGCTATATTTCAGAGGAAGGGACTGGCAAAACCAACTCTGACTAAGAAAACTTTATGAACATGAGGTCACCACAAGTTGACAGGTGATGTGAAGATTCACTCACATCCACACAATGTATTCCAAAGAAATAAACCAAAGAGGAAAGGTGGAGGAGGAGTATTATATGTGAAGGATGTGCACATCTGCTTGAGATCCATGATTTAAGTGTGGAAAACAGGTTAAGACCATGTAAGTAAAATTTTAAAAAGAGGAAGAGAATAGTGACATCACTGTGAGGGTCTACAATAGAATTCCAAGTGAGACTGAATGCTTGAATGATGTCTTCCTAGAATATAAACACTTAAAAAGGATAGATAAAAGTAGAAATATCCTATAGTAGAAATAGTAGATATAGTAGAAATATACTTCAGCAACCACACCAATATTCATTGGATGTCATACTTTGCCAATAAAAAGCTCCACCAAATTCCTGATTTGTCTAGCAGACAATTTCATTGTCCAGAAGGTGGAACAGACAGGAAGCAACCTAGTGTGAAAGTGACCACATCCTCTTGGGATTTACTATACAGAGAAAAGAAGAATCCAAATATAGTCAGACATGCAATCTGGACTTCAAGAGGGCTGAAACAGTGGAGAAGACCTCATGGTCTGAAATGCTGAAAGAGAGGGATCTTCAGCATGAATGGGAGTTTCTTAAGGAGAGATAGTAAGGACACAACTGTGAACCATTCGAATGAGAAAGAAATGTTGGGCAGGCTTCTAAAGAAAGCAAGATTGATACACAATGAGCTTTCAGATGAGCTGAAAGGGTCATAAACAAGAAATGGAATAAGTAGGAAATCACTAGATAAGAATGAAAACAAATAGTCAGTAGTTGTACAGAGAAAGTCTGAAAAGCTAATGCTCAGTATTTGCAATGGCATGTTGGAGAGGTTAAAATTAGTAAAAAGAGTTTAGGGTTTTGTTTTGTTTTGTTTTGTTTTGTTCTGCTGTGTTGTGAGTAAGAGGAAGAACAAGAAAATAGTATGATCATTATATGGAGAAGACAGTGACATGTTAAAGTTCTCAGAAAGAAGGTGGAACTGCTTACTTCGCCTCTGTTGTTTTCCAAAAGGAAAACAGTGCTCAGCCTGATGCAAACAGAACAAATTACACAATAACAGACTGTAGCTGAGAAGCAGTAAAGAGGTTGTACAAGACGTAGCTACTCACATCTCCAGGGCCAGAGGAACTGCATTCAAGGTTAATAAAGAAACTGTTCTGCTGCTCCAAAGACTAAGGCAGGAACCAATGGACCAAATTGCAAGAAAAGATATTCTACCCAAACATTAGTAAGAACTTCCTGATGGAAAGAACTGTTTTGACAGCAGATTCTCTTTCACTGGAGGTCTATAAAAAGTGGTTACTTGACCATCTCTACCTATTGTTTAGCTGTACATTCCTGCATAGCAAGGAGTGGACTAGATGGCCCTTCTAGTCTCCTCCAATCCTATGATTCCATGATTCTATGAAAGAGCCATGACAGTTAGAGTTGTATGTCACAGAGCATCCTCCCTTCCTCCTGGATAAGCACTTCCAAACCTGCTCCCTCCATCCCAAGCAGCCACTTGGTTCACACGGGTAGCAATGCTTGATGGTTCTAGTTATACAACACTGGTCATTTCCACACTACACTCTTATAGCGCCATTATTCCACTTTCAAGATCCTATGGAATCCTGGAGTTTACAGTTTAGGGAGGGGCCAGCCGGAGTGACTGCACCAAGTGGAAGCTCCCAGAGTAACTGATACTCCCACACATGATATTGCACCACTATAACTATGTAGTGTATATGCTCTCTGATTGTGTGACGACACTATAACTCAGTATATTGTTGTTGTTGTTGTTGTTATATGTTATTATATTCATTATATGTATTTATATGTATTTTTCTCTAATTCAAGACTCAAGACAATTTGCAACAAATTAAAAAAAAGTTGAAAATTCACAAAATACAAAAGCTAAAAACTCATTTCACTATAAAAAAAAAACAACAACAGTGAAAAACATAAACCATAAACACACAGCAGCACAACAAAAATGACAAATAGAAAATCCAGCACATTTTACCTTGCTCATTCTGCCAAAACACTCAAAGGTCTGCTAAAACAAAACAGTCTTCACCTATTTCCAGAAAGAATGCCAGTCTAACCTCTCTCAGAGGATAGTTCCAGCGGCTGGGGGCAGCTTTTTAGAAAGTCCTCTCCTATGTTCCCACCAGATGTACCTGTGAGGATGCTAGGACAGAGAGAAGGGCCTCCCCAGCAGATCTGAAAATACAGGCAGGTTCACAAGGGAGAATAAATAACCTGGACCTGAAGCATATAGGGCTTTATAGGTCAAATCTTTGATCTATACTTTGAATTGTGCCCAGAAATGGACCATAAGGCGGTTGACCTGTTGAAACAAGGCACCAGTGTAGCATTTTCTTCACAATTACTTTGGATATTCCCTCCCCAACATGCTTATTTTTTCTGTGCACACACATGTATACCATGGTTAAGGTTAGGCTTTTCTACTTTGTGTGACAAGGGCCTAGCTGACTCTATGCATCTTAACATGACTGAGTAGGAGGCACCCCTTGCTCTCCTGTCTCAGGTGGCAAAATGACTTGGGTCAACTTCAATGCTTTCATAAAAACAGTTTCATCCACACATTTACAGCTTTTATCTATTGCCTGCCAGTCCACTAGAGGCCACAGGGTGACATACAACAGTCTTTCTTAAGCCATTCAATGTGGAGAACTGGCAGGTTTTGCCCCCAGTGTGCCATGCACATTGTCATGGGCCAGGACTCGATTTCCCCAGGTGAACAGCAGCCTCAAAGAAGGACATGCAGAAGCAAGTGCACCAGGAGTTAGGCTGGGATGAAAGCAAGCTGGCTCCAGCCTTCTTACAGAGGGCACAAGGCAATAGCTCAATGCCAGAAACAACTCATGTGTTGCCGGCCCTTGTCTTGTGTTCTCTGGATTCCCTGCTCATTGTTTACCTATTTTATCTGACCCCAGACTGTCTGACCATGTTGCCTGCAAGATTCCTGGACCTTTGGATTGTTTCTGGATGATGTTTCTTCCCATCATGAACAAGCAAGCTGTACTGACTGTTAGGGTCTCTGTTTGACTGTGAATGGCCTCCTGCTGATCCTGCACTCTGTTGCCTGGCACACACAGCCAGCATCTGTGACACAATGGCACCACATTTGGGCCATCTGACTTCAATTTTCCTTCTCTGAAACTCTCTGTGGACCAGCAGCCAATAGCTTGAAGACTGCCACTGGTCCATGGATCACTACATTAAGTAGCACTGATATACAATGATAAAAACATTTAAACCATTAAATGAATCAACATTTAAAAACAGGCTATGATAATATTAAAATAGTTTTGAAACCACAGGCATTTAAAGTAGTCAGAGCAACCATCAAACATCACAGCAAATAATGTAGTCTTAAGTACCAACTGGAAACTCAAAAGGGATAGATTTACACTGAGTCATCTTGGGAAGGAGTTTCACAGTTAGGGTACTGCTATAGGAAAGGCAATATCATATGTACCCACCCAATCAGTCTTGCAAGCTGGTGGGACGTTAATAGGAACTCTGCTTGGGATATCAAATTTTGGGTAGGTGCACATGCTCCAATGGGACATGAACAATATATGGATACATATAATTTCTGCATAAGATCTGTAATTTTATATGTGTTTGACACAGATTGCATAAAAAAGTCTTCTTTTCTTTTTTAATAAATGCCATTGCATTCACGTGAAACCCCTCTTATCTCAATCCAGATGTCCAGTTTTGTGGGGGGAGGGGTCAGTTGATATAGTGAAAAATGTGGATGCAGCTGGGTGTAAAGAAGTTTAGAGAACCAGTAGAAATCCTGCAACACTTCCACAGGAAAATTCAGCAGGAGAGAACATTTTCAAATACCATGCTTTTCAAACAAGTAGTAAAGGCAGTGAAGTGAAGTGACATGAAAGTTTTGAGATATTCATTTTACAGATGAATAGAACTGCATTAGTATTTCATGTGCATTTCTATTTTTAAGGAATGAACACTCAACAATTTCTTGAGGCATACCTATATAAATTATTTAAACTTACACAAAAATTAGTTAATGTCATTCACTCAAATCTGGAGAGACTCAACCTCACAGCAATCTACAAACAGATCCTCCCTCAGGCAAAACTCCAGGCAAACAGAAAAGGATTTACATTTTAACAGAAAGGCCAGAAAATGTGGGGACTCTCAGAACAATAGGGAAAATAATCTCAGGACAGTTTTAGTCATGACTTTGGTGGTTGCCAGCAAAATTCATGTCAAATGGCTGGAGACCTTAATCATATTGTCAATCTACTCCAATCATGTTGCAAGTATTCATGGCAATACCTGAAGATGTTGTAGTACTGGGGTAAGGTTTCATATGGGATTGGATGCACAAATAAATGAAGTCTCTTACCTAAGGCATTCCTGCAGAACCCTCATCAGACAGAAGCTGTGCAATCACACTACTGCTATGATTGGGACAAGCATACATTTTCTCATTCTTAGCTGTTCCCATGACATTGCTCGAACTTCATGTAAGAAGCACATGAAGATGAAATATTTCATAAGTCTTCACCCCGTAACATTATGAGAGTTTTTGTATATTTTGCACAAAATATTGTGGGTTTTTTCAAATTACAATATTTTAAAACAAAATACAACATTATTGTGACAATCTCCTGTGTGAAATACAATGGAAATGGGAGGGAAATGCTGGGCTTCTCACTCTCATGTAGGGATGGAAAATCTTACAGAGGTTAACAGCTATGTCAATAGGATTCTCAGTGTATCAAGATCTCCTTTCTTACTGAGCAAAAGATAAACTGCAAATATTATTTACATGTGTTGTAAAACACCATTTTTAAAAGCTCACAGATCTTGTATTAAAAAAAATACCGCATATTTATTCTCACCTAAAGATAAGTTCAGACAGTTAAAACAGTAGTTTCATCATCACTACCATCACTGTTGAAAATAAGGTTCTTCAGAAAGTACTTTAATCAAGTGAGTGAGTTAGTTTATATATTTGGTTGCAGAAGTTTCAAGCTTCATTTTCTAGGCCAGAATCAAAATCAAGGCTGGGACAGAAATAGGGTGCAGTGATGTTCCAAATCTGCTTCATTTCTTATCCACTTAGCTAGCCAGTAGTAATAGAAGAAACAGATATCCAGATATCTTTGCTCCCTCACTGCTCTGGCATGCTGCTTCAGCAACCTGCCAAATGTTAGGAGTTCTGGAAATATAATTTCCCCAATAGTACTGACAGATGCTTAGCAGCCCTATGAAAATGTGCAAACAGTATAAAGACTTGGGTGAAAATGATTGCTTATATTATATGGTCAGACCAGGATTCTTGTAACCTTTACTGGTGAGTGGGTTAGCCACCTCTCCATTCCCTTTCTTATGCTCTTGATGTAGTGCTGCTATGCTGAGGGCATGTAGGCACAGAAATATAAGTATGATTCTTTTGTTTGATCTACATAGCAGCCTAACACTGAATGAAAATGCTAAAAGTTTTTTTTTTCCTTCCAAAGGGTAAAGCTGAAGTAGATGGTTTTCAAGTATGAGGCCCTCTTAAAAATGAGTTTACTTTTGCCACTAAGAGTAGTCTGGTGGACTACGTACTACTACTGATGCAGTAAAGTGCATTAGACTGCTGTACCAAGTGAGTGTGGTAATGCTATTTTAAATCCACCCCCCTCTGATCTTGAAGTATCATCCTAAAGTGATGCAGCATCAGACAGGGTGGGGTGGGGACTAGATGGATGGTCTTTTCATAATCTACAGCCATCTGGAACACATCTCATCATCAGGTGGCATGGAGATGTTTGGGGATTTTCAGACCTAGGCCCTTTTCACATGGCATTTGCCATGCGAAAGGGCCCCTCAAGCGTCGCGTGAATGGAGCAGTCCACACAATGCATTCACATTCACGCGATGCTCCAGGGCCTGGCAGGTGTTGCTTGTGCACTTTTTCATTTTTGGCTCTGAGACGAAAATGGTGCACGATCATGCATTGCTCTGGGGTCCCGCGTGCACTTACCTAGCGTGCGGAGCTCCGGAGCCATGCCAGTAATGCTTCCTGCCCCAGCGCAGCCTGGGAAACTCCCAGTCTGCACTGCGGAAGCAAGAGGCGGGACTCTTCCACGACCAGGAAGCAGCTGCGGAGCTGAAGCAATGGGGACATGAGAGCCTCTCACTGGAGGCTGCTCGTGTGATCTCCGCACTCCAGCGCCGAGAAAAGGTGAGTTGCGGAAAGGGCCCTACACAACCCAGTTTCAGGGGCAGGTCCCTGCTGAGGCTTCTTAAGCCCAAGGATACTGCAGGAAGACATCAGGCTTTCGGTGGTGGGGTGAGAAGCAAAAGTAGTTATTCAAGGCAAGGAAGGAATTGCTTCAATTCCAGTTATTAAGCATGCTACATCACACTAAATCTTTTGCAGTCATAGTTGGTTGCCAGCGCCACTGTTTTGTCTGCTACTGTTTTGTCTTTGAAATTGTATGGGAAATTGGAACCTGTGACAAATGCATTTTGATCAGGGGCAGGAAGTTTCATGGGGCCCTCATGAGATTAAAGGCTCTGCAAAAAATGCACCCCCCCAAAAAAATGAGTGGTGACAAAATGATTTTTTATAGAAAATACTTAACAGGGTGGAAAAGCTATCTGGGGCTGTCATTCCATCATACCCCATTATGGAACACTCACAGATTGGCTATCCTCTAGAACAGTGGTTCTCAACCTGTGGGTCCCCAGATGTTTTTGGACTTCAGCTCCCAGAAGCCCTGAACATTGACCATAGTGGCTGGGGCTTCTGGGAGCTGAAGTCCACAAACATCTGGGGACCCACAGGTTGAGAACCACTGCTCTAGAAGGCCTCTGTTAGCTCATCTGTAATAGCACATTTCTTTCTTATGAAAGGCAGCATGTATATACTATCTGCCATCAAAATGTTCAATGCCAAGTCTGCTGCACAACTTCTATATGTATCTAATATTTGGATACTGTCCTATCTCAGTCCTGGCACAGCTGATAAATCAAACAGAACAAACTGAATATCTCCCAGCTTGTTACTTACTTCCAAGCAATAACCAAGGAGTCATAAATAAAGTCCAAGATAAACAAAGTCCAGCAGGGTATCAAGGAAAGAGAGTGTCGAAAGTCAAGCTGAGCATTAGTCAAGGCATCCAGCAAGATAGCAGGTCAGATAAGCCCTGACAACTCCTGGAGGGGAAGGACACCTGCTAAATAGGTCCTGAGCCTAGCACAGCTGAGACTTGATTGATTGTTGTCGGTTATAAATCCTGAGAGAGTGACACTGGCTCTCTCTTTGTTGCCTATGCACTGCAAAGCTGGGTTGAGATAAGTGATCCTCTATATCTGAAGAGGCAGGACTCTCTGTTGGAGCTGGCACGACCCCCTCTTCTGTTTCTGGTACTATAACCTCTCTCTGTACAGCAGGCCCTGGCATACCTTCTGTTTCAGCCTCTGGCATGCCCTCTGTCTCAAACTCTGAGTCAGAGTCCATGCTCTGGAAGCAGGGCATAACAGATAGGGGGACTGACATCCGAGATAGGCAGGACACAGACAAAGTTTCCTAGGACCCTTCTCCAATTTCCCAGTTGTGTCCCCAATTCTGTGATCCTGTTGGAAACAGGGGAAAGCCCTCTTTTGATCAGGGCTTGATGGTATGCTTTAAAACTTTGGCTAGAAGTCAACATTTTTAGTGTGGGTTCAGGTCTGCTCTTACATATGTCCCAAGACAACTATATTAGTAGTTGGTCCCAGCTTCTTGTCAAAAAAAAAGCTGCCTCAATTGGTCTTTCTTCCTCCCTTCTCACCAATTTGGGCCTGTATATGGTTCTTAAATCACTTAAACAAAGACTGTGGGACATAGCTTTCTGGAATCTGCGCTCATGCTCTTTCATATCCTGCTCCCCTAGTGCAATAAATATTCACTATGTAGGGCCTTTTCATTTAGCAGACTACCTAAAGAACCTATTGGTGGTTAAATTTCACATTTTTTTCCCAAAGGCCAGATATAATGTTTTTTCTACTGAACTGCTAAAAGGCAGATTTTCCAGTGTCCTCCATCTGGAAAGACTGTACGCTTGCAATAATACAGAAGCTGAGACGATGAAGCATGTTCTTTTGGTCTGTAGTTACTATAAGAAGGTCCACCATGATTTGATTACCTCATTGTTGAGAAAGTTTCCTGGAAGCTCAGATCAATTTTATATCAGGCTCTTGTTGGAAGACAAGTCCCCAAAAATGACTCTGGCTGTTGCTAAATTTCTCACAGTGGCAGCCAGGATCAGAGTTCACTATGTAGTAGATAACAGTTCATGATTGTTTTTACTGCTCTGATTTTCCCTCTTAACTGTTTTGTACATGTTTTGCTTTATTTTCAAGTCCCCACCCCCATGGATCTACTGATTGTAATAAACAAATGACTAATTGAGATTTAGTTGCTAAACTCCTCTTCTCTGGTCAAAGGTCTCAAAATATTTCTTCATCCTAATCACAATTTGTATCTCATGCTTTTATGCTCTGTATTATATTGTACATTAAGATGTGTATGCATTTTAAGGAAGCATACGTATTTTAAAGATGCATATGTTTTAATGATTATACTTCTAATGACCATGCTTTTAATGTTTTTAATGACTATGCTTTATTCCTCTGTTTGTTATATTGGGTCTGTGACTGTACAATAAGATGATGATGATGATGATGATGATGATGAACAAGGTGGGAAGGGGTTGCAACCTATTTAAAAGGTGAACTGTCAGGGAACATCCAGGACTAACAATTCCTCCTTCTTTGAAAAAAGAAGTGATCTGGGGGTATCAGGGAGATCAGGAGCCACTCAAAATAAAAAGGCATGGGGGCCACACACAGCCAGGGTAATATTTTGTTCAACCAGATCTGAAAATCAACAACTACAATAATAAGTCCTTGTGAATTTACTCATTTAGATTGTTACACATCACATCATATTTCAGGTTTCCTTTTTCTATTCATGCTAGTTCCCTCTTTCACCATATCTTGTTGGACCTCAATTGATTTCAATCCAACATTCTGAATAAAAAAACCCAACAACTTAAACTGACTTTTGTTTCTGTGGATGGGTGAACTAGAGATGGGCGAGCACACAACATTCAATTGGCAGAGTGGTCATCATGGAAAATGATGTATCTGTGAATTCAGATGCATCTGCCTATCTTTACCATCAGTATGAAAAATGAATGATGGTAGACTTCACTGGAAAAGACAACGATGGTTAGTAAGGTAGAAGGAAGTGGGAAAAGAGGAAGACAGCTTAACAGATGGATAGACTCACTCAAGGAAGCCATGGCCCTGAATCTGCAACTACTGAGCAGGGCTATTGATCTGGAAGTCTCTCATACATAGGACTGACATAAGTCGAAGTCGACTTGACAGCTGCTAACAACAAAGACTTCATGAATACCATTAATTGTAACCTGCTGAAGGTTTTAATCATTGGCAAAAAATTATTAATTATTAAACCTTCCTGGTATGATGTGAGCTTTGTCAGATGGCAAAGTTAAGACGACCTGTTAATAAGATTCTCAAAAGGGTGATTTTTCTAAAATATGAGAAGAAATAATATGAATAAGGGAACACCGATAAGAACTATTGGCAAGCAATGATACTATTAATTTTTATAGAGATTTTTGTTCATATTATTGTAAGGGGAAAATGGCTATGCATACTGGATTTGATCTAACAATATTTAATGAGAGCTGTACTTAGAATTATGAAAAGATTTAAGGATTTAAGGGGGAAAAATCTGTTTTTTATCTATGTGATTAAGATATGGAAATGTGAAGTATATGAGGATCTATAAGAATGTGGTAACACTGAGAAAGAAAGTTACGCTTTATACACTAAATTTAAAATTTTGTATTAGACATATAATCTTGTATTTCTTTTGTAAATGGTGTAGTCCATAATAGTAATTAACCTGATTAGGAATGAAGTTATATTGCTCTTACATTATTGACTCTTTAGTTTAAATTTTTAACATTAAGCATTAATAACTAACAATATATATTAGATTACCTTTAAAAGTGTTACTATTACTCTACTAAAAGCTGTAAGTTCCAGTGGTGGGAACCTCCTTTTTTAATTTGTGTTAGATAGCATTGTTTAGTTTAATTATTTAGTTTAGTTATTGTCTTGTCTATCGTTTTGCTTTGTTTATGTATAATTTGGATTTTTTTCTTTTCTATATCTTATGTTTTATTCTAATGAAATTATAAAAAAAAAATCCTACATTTTGTTCCAACAATTACTGTTGAAAGTTTCAGTCTCAGTGATAATGAAAGCCTCCCCCAGCTCCCATGGGTGAAGAATCAGTTGGGGAGCAACTTTTAAGTAGAATAATAGTAGATGAGAAAATGGTTTGCTTTCTTTAACACCAATGCTGATTACAACCCCTCACAGCAGCTTTTCATTTTTTTTTTTACAAAAAAGGTACTCGAAGGCATGTAAGATCTAATTTGGCCCTTTATCTCTGTGAATCAAGAGAGCCTTAGGAGACAGACATAATTGATACAATATGGTGCTCTTCACATTTGTCAGTTTTTTGGGCTCCCGCATCTGACAGAACAAGCCTTGATGTCAAGAAAGAAACCATGGCCTCGGAAATGCTTTGAAGTAAAACCCTCTTACTAAAGGTTTAGGCCAGTTAATATCTCGACCGCAACATCTTTTTTAGAGAGCAGTATAGTTAAATGTCTCCTTTATAGCTTGAATTGCCAAGTTAACAAGAGTCAAGGTTTTATCAGATCAGTGGACAGTTGTGAAGATATATAAAATAAAGATTTTATCAAGTAGGGACAAATTGTATTTTACACTGAACAGCTGGAGTACTCTTTTGAAGACAAGTATTCAATTGTCTGTTTTTCACAGCATTAGATTCCTGGAGCCTAGCCTGCCACACATACTGTACCATTTTTAGATTTTTTTTTAAAGAAAGACCAACCTTGTACACTCATATCATTAAATTCTCCAATTGTGATATTTTTCAGATTATATTGGACATACCAATCTGACTTAAACATTCAAGGAATAGGGGTATAATGCATTATATAAACCCTTATGAATGTTTTAAGATGTTTGTAACCTATTTGAATAAATGGTGTATCTAATTGTCTTTCATTTACTACATGGAGGAAGATCATGGCTGGTACAGAGTGAAATGAATACTAATTGTTTATTTCTCAGCAATTACTAGCTGAAATACATTTTAGCAGCTGCAGCAGATTTACTAATGCAGTTTGCATGATCAAATAATTCCCATTAACATTTTGAAGGTCCAGTGCTTTTTTGGCATACTTCTTTTTTAAAAAATGTGAAACACACAAGAGTTTGCTAGAGTTTCTACATAGTACCTAAGCACAGGTATTTCTACTGCTCTTTATATTCATTAAATCCAGAAATCACTTCAAGAACATATTTTAGTTACATAATGTTCTCAGCAACATCTAATGTAACTGGCAATTTTTTTCTGCTTGGAAGTCATCACATTTTTAATTTAAAATATAAATTGAATTTACAAGTAGGTTCCAAAAGGAAGTACATAAACAGCTTTGTTACAGTTGTATAAAATATTTGAAAAGATACAAGCCCTATAGTCCAAGTACAGATACCATATTGCATTAAAAAAAATCATCACCTCGCCCTTTAAAGCATTACGGAATTTTTAAAAGTTGATCATAGTCTAGAAGAAACAGTGCTGTATGGTAGTTAGAAAGTTGGACTGAGATTTGAGATATCTTAATTCTAGAACCTTGCTGCACATCTTCTGGCCAGTTCTTCATCCTCTTAGGGTCATTAAGAGGACAAATTGAAAAGGATGAGAGAGAGATATACTACTTTGAGGTCACTGAAAGAAAGATGGGATATAAATGGTATTAGCAAATATAACTACTAAGATCTTGCAATATAAATACTATTGTTTCTATAGGAAACCCACATGTTAACACAGCGCTAAGTGAGTTTCCTGGGATTAGCATTTGTTCCTTTGAATCTTAAACTTCTTGTATAAAGAAAAGGACAATCAGTTGACAAAGTGTCTCATCCCCAGTGGCAAGCAAAACAAAAATATAGATCAGTCAATTAAGTATTTTTTTGGGTTTAGCAACAGGACAAGTGGGTGAGGATGGTCAATCCTCCTTCAATTTTCCATGTAAACAAGCCACATAACAATACAAATGAAGACATTTCTGTTCATTATTTTTGAATACTGTGAAATCGTGTTTTGAATTCCTTGTTGCTGTTAGTATATGGTGGTAAACATGAAGAGGAAAACAAGCTACAACTTTATTGGCAACATCTTAAGCAGAGATTTGGCTCAGAATATGGCACAGATCCATATATTAGTTGGTTTGCCTGCCAACCAATGTCTCCTCACAGTCTGTTTGCTGCAGCACTCATGGAGTACTGGCTTAAAGGATCCCACTGCAGCGTAAACTGCAGTAGATTCCTCCCAACACCTATAAGATAGGAATGTCAACTTCCAAGCCAGGCCATTACTACAAACCTTCCCCTAGAGGAGAGAATAAGCCCATCTCCTTGCCTGGATTGTGGATGCAACCCAATGCCAACAATGCCTCTTGTGAGAAATGGTGAAGTTCATGACAAATGGTAGGCAATCAGAGGAACCCAATGCTAACATTACCAGAAGAGGGCAGCACTGGAAGGCACCCACCTAATCCCTAAAGCCCATTAAATAGCAACTAACATTCAGACTGTGGATTTCCATGGCTCAGTGGGGACTTGAACTGTCTCTGAGTATATTTTCATAGTTACAGCTCATGCACCCGGTCTGTTCATTCCTAGAGATGTTGGATCTGGCTAACACACGTCTTAGTGGCACTCCATTTCGACTACTGTAATGCTCACTACACGGCACAAGCTTTGGAGAGTGTTCAAAAACTAAAGCTGTCTCAAGAGCTTCAGCCAGATTGTTAACTGGAGCTGGCAATAGGGAGTATACAAATCTCCTGTTGCAACAGCTCCACTGGCTGCTATTTCCAAGCACAATTCAAAATAATGGTGATGAAATATAAAGCTCTATATGGCTTGGACCTAGGTTATTTCGAGGACCAAATCCTTCTGTATGAGTCTGCCTGTGATCTGAGATATTCTGGGGAGTCTCTTTTCTCTGTCTCACAATCCACACAGGTACTACTGGTGGGAACACAGGGAAGGGCCTTGGTGGCTGCTCCAAGATTCTGAAACTCCCTTTCTAAAGAGGCTAGACCATTGCCTTCTTTGCTATTCTTTTGCAGACAGGTGAAGAGATTTTTGTTTCAGCAAGACTTTGAAGATTGATTGTTCATGGCTTCAGGATCTTATTATCTACATTTTTTTTCTTTATTAACAACCATTCTTTATTTTGTTACTGTTAGTTTGACTATATTTTAACTTTTGCATGTTGTGCATAACAGCAGGAATTTACAAAAACTGGTGAGCACAGAGACAAACTAATTATATATAACAGCAATCTCAATCAAATCCAAAAATCAAAACCAAGGAATGTCAGATTTCTAAATTATTGTCACACTCAGCAAGGAGCCTCATGTGATTAGGAACTCCAAAATCTGGAAATAAATTGAGACGGTAGGATTTTATAAGGTTTCCTAGCTAAAACTGGAGAAAATTCCTAGTTGGGGAAACACAAATAAGTAGTTGCAATTTTCTTCATACAATTAGAGGTCCCTAATGCTATTAGAATATATTTCTTCTCCATTGGGTTTCTGAAATGTGTGTTTAGTTTCAATAATACAGTCCTCTGATCTGTGAATTCCAGTGTCATCAGGAGTCTTTGGCAAGAAAAATAAAGTTAATTTCTTCATCTAATCTTAAAATAACATTAGTACTTACACTTGAGATTCCCCTTCATGGGTTGCCAGATTGCAGCTGTATGCACACTGTGTCGATGTAGAAATGCAGATGCTAAAACAATGTCTCAGGTGGTTATTTTTGCTGTATGTCATCTGACACATCTTCAGCTTCACCAGGCACAATTGTGAACCAACATCCACTCTCCTGACATGGCCCCTGGCATAACTCAAAACAGGCCTAGGGCTGTTCTAAATTAAACTAGCTACAGTAGTCCCATGTGGACGAGTCAAGATGGCAACATAGCTCTGCTCTGAAACTCCTTGAGCATTTCTTCACCTTTTCATATTTTTTTAAAATAAGAACGTTGAAACAAAGGTCCAAGAAGGAATGAGAGATGGTGACAGACTGCTTAAGAAAACCTTAACAAGGGCAAACAATGTGTAAAGATGAAGCAATGAAGAGATGAAGGTAGCTGGAAGTCCGTCTAATTGCACCACCCCACCCCACAAATATTGATGGAGCAGCTCTGATGTCACAGCATGTAAAGGAGAAAGAACTTCTCAGAAGGCCTTGAGCTGAAAGTCGTGCCATTGGCAGCTGCTTTGTTAAGTTAACAATAACACCTAATAATATTTGAAATGTTATACTTGGAGCTATGCCAATCATAATGAAATTTTTATGTGTTTTTTAAATAGAATTCCACTTACTGGTATTTAATCCTAGCAGTTTGTGTTAAAATAAGAATGTTGTAATACCTCATAAAAGTGAAATACCTAGATTCTAAAACAACAAAGTATTTTTAGTATTCTTCTGAGGATGTGCTGGACATGTTCCTTGATGTCTCCTGACACAGCAGAGAAGATGGCACTGATGGCTGTGCATGCCCACTCCACAGCATGCTTTCTTCTCGGGGTCTTTGCAGAATTTAATAATGGGAATAGGTCAAGCCTTTCATTCTGGTTCAAGTATAACCAAGCTAGATTGCTGTCATTGTTCTGTGCCTTCAAGTCATTTTCAAGTTATGGTGACCCTAGGATGAACCTATCATGGGGTTTTCTTGGCAAGATTTTTCAGAGGGAATTTCTGTAGCTGAGAGAGAGTGACTTGCCCAAGGTCACCCAGTGGTTTTCCATTGTTGAACAGGGATTCAAAACCTATAGTCCAATGTTCAAACCACTACACCATCCTGGCTCTTTAGATTAATCTAGGGATAGTTTCAACCACAACAAGCTTACTATACTGTGAGATTCACAGACTGTCATCAATTTCATTTGATTTGCTACTCTCTCAGGTCTCTTTCTTGGTTTTGCTCTACAGGTTAAACTGAACACCACTTCAGTTGTACCAATTTTCTAGCTTTGCAGGAGTTGATGTTATACGAATGTATAGGATCGTATGAGTCGTTTTTAATTCATTTTCAGGTTAGCCAGGTTCAGCCAGGTTAGCTGCTATTAAGATGTTTCATTGAAGCCTCCATGAGAATTGGCAACACAGACTTAAGATGCAATCAAATGCATTTGATTTGATTTTACTCCAAGTGATGGAATGTCAGATTTCTTAATTGATATTGTAGCAAGAAGTCCCTGAAATAAATGTCATGTTTTCCTTTGTTCATGCACTGACTTGCCATCTTGCATCAGGAAAGCTAAATAAACTGGTCAAAGAAACTACAGACTAGTTATTGTTCTCATAATCTTCAGACTTGCAGACAATTATTTCTATAAAAAGAAAACAGTCTAACGTCAAGAAGTCCAAGGGGTATCTTCTACTTTCTTGTAGGTACGTATGCACACAACAAAGAAAAGAAAAACAGTGCTTCACTGACACATTTTCACTCAGGGCTCAGTCAGTCATCATTGTTGAGATCTTACTCTTCTAACATCAATTTTTAGAAGTGCACACCAATAAATGCCATTAATTTGTTGTGGTTGAACAACACTACATGGGTATCCCTTTCCATCAGTAAATGAATTACGAGGAAAACATCAAAGATTAATAATTATACTGATATGAAGACACTTCTCCAGTAGATTATCCCATGTGCCTCTTGTGCGAAATATGTATCCTTTTGTTTCCAGATTATCTTGTAGAGCAGCTAAACAGGCATGGGATGAAACAACCAGGAGGTTCAAGCAAGCCAAAAGAAGTTTTCCTATACACTGAAAATGTATTCCATCAAATACAAGGGGTACTATAAGCTTAATGTTCTGCAGTCTTTCTATAGGTTAATGGTTCCATTTTTAGCAGATCACTCACAGGCAATGAAAAGGTTACTGTTGCTTTACGGAAGCTGTAAAGTATGAATTTATCTGTCAACCTGAATTTTAAATGTTATAACTCGACCAACCTGCCTATTGACCAATGAGCCCAACCATCTGGCTGCTGCCAGAATCCAAATAGTGATAGGTGGAAATCCGCCCTATCACCCAAAGAATGCTGGGAACATATGCACCTCCCATGTAGTGCATGTCTGCTACCACCTTTGCACTCCTTGCTACCCCAAATGGGACACCAAAGTTTAGCCTGCTCAAAGGCACTGGCAACCATATCTTGATCCAGAATCCATGCCAACCACCTCCAAGTTGTGACAAATACAGCCCCAAAGCACATAACACAAGGAGAGCGGGCCGGACAATGGTCTGAAAGAAGCGACTGCATGCCCAAGGAGGACCAGCATAAATACCTCTTTCCTGGACCAGAAGGGAAAACTGCAGTCAGCTCTGACCCAGGAAGGGAGCAGCCAATGAGTTTAAACTGCAATTTAAACTTCTTGGCTAACACATAGGTGCCACCCCCGGAGGCTGCATAACCCACACAGCCTACTGAGAAGGCAGAAGAAACTCTCCCATCAGCACAAGGAGACCATGCGTTGGACACAGCCACCCTAACCCACAAAATCACAACCTGGTGAGTCGGGCAGCTACCTTTACAGTTAACCTTTTCCCTTATCATTCTTTTACTTAGTCAATGCTCATTAGTATAAAATAAAATAAATAACACAAAACAAAATATCAAATAAAACTTGGCTAACTTTTCCCTCAGATGAAAAACTGATTCTTCACAATCTTTCTTTTTGTACAGCAACTTCTTCCTCAATCTGATAATAGCCACTCTTAAACAAAGCCCCTTTTATTCTTGCCCCAAACTAGCAGGTGGCTAGGACAACCTCTGTCCTTTATCTTGGTCAGCAACATGTCCCACAGGTTTTCCTGTGCCCTTGTTCCTGCTATTTTTACTCCTTCAGGCTCTTCTCAAAGAAGTTACAACACAACCTGAGGAATTAATGGCTCCTATATTACATGCCCTTGAGAAACCATTAAACCAGTTTCATTCATAAAACCTTCTATGAAAGATCATTAAAAATTTGTTCCCTGAGAACTAATCCTGCAGAAGCAGTCTACTTTTATAAAACAAGAAAATTATTTAACCCAGACAAACCACAGTATCAAATATTTCACATCCAAGCCTCTCCCTCTCTCTATATATGTCTATGTCTTTGGATGTTCATGTGTGTATTGAGGAATTAAAATTCCCTAAGAGCAGATCTTCTAAAATATTCAAGACAGTATATAAGGAGAAACTGGGTAATGGCATATACTTGCTCTGTGAATATATGAGACCAACCTGTGTGGAGTTGCAAGCTGTTTTAAGGCAGCATAAGTAAAACAGCACATTCATTAATTTAGATACTTATGTGTAGACTTATAAAGGCCATTGAGGAGATATCCAATCCCTTTTCTGTGTTAATTACAGCTTCAATTAACAGGACACGTAAAACAATTTGTCAGACTCTATCTGGGGATATTTTTATGTTAATTCATTTAATGGTGATAGCTTGCTGGTTCATTCTTTACGTTTTATGAAAAAATTATGGATATCAGTGGAGTTTTTACTTAAGATTGCAATACTGCAAGGTATTTTCTCCCTTACAGAATTATCTGTAAGTAGCATTAGGGATATTTAGGGGATTAACATATTATGGAATAAGTACAGAATAACAGAATCATAGAATCATAAAGGTGGAAGGGAAAGGACCCTATCAGGTCCAATCCCTCGCTCAGTGCAGGACCTCCAGCTAGAATGTCCCTAACATCTTTTTGAAGACTTCCAGAGAAGGAGATCCCACTACCTTTCTAGACAATTGGTTCCTTGGTGAAACTCCTCTCACTGTCAAGAAGTTCCTTCTAATTTGTAATCAAAATCTACCTTCCTGTAACTTAAAACCATTAGACCTAGTTCTACTCTCTGAGGCAACAAAAAATAAGTCAGCACCCTGCTGTTTATGGCAACCCTGTATGTATTTAAAGAGTGGGATCATGTCCCTCCTCAGTCTTTTCTTCACCAAGTTAAACATGCCCAGCTCCTTCAACATCTTCATATGTTTTTTTCTCCATAGCTCTTATCATCCTTGTTGCCCTTCTCAGTGTTAATAGGTGCAACTGAGATTTGTTCATAATTTTAGAATATTATTTACTTTTTATTGGCCATACTTGATACATTGTCAACATACAGCAATATATAAGTATCCCTCAAGTAGAAATGCTTCTGAGATCTGTGCAAATGCACACACTGCAAGATTTTCTTTTAAGCTGAATTTTTTTCAGGTTTTTGCCAGTTCTCCAAAAAGTCCAAGGGTTTCACATAACCGTCCCAAGATCTGCATGATTCCCATCCCAATATACAGTCACACAGTTCAGTTTCAAGAGTTCACCTATACATGTATTATTATATATAAACTAAGACTCTCCACATACAGAAGATTATGTCTGTTCTTAGTTGTTATTCTCATTGTTGTTGAGGATGTTGTGCGCCTTCAAGTCATTTCTGATTTATGGAGATCCTCAGGCAAACCTATCACAGGTTTGGCAGAATTTATTTAGAGGGGGTTTGCCCTTGCCTATCCCTGAAGCTGAGACAGTGTAACATGCCCAAGGTAACTCAGTGGATTTCCATGGCCACGCAGGAATTCAGACCCTGGTATCTCAATGTCCTTGTTCAGCACTCACATTGCTACACCACACTGGCTGTCCTAACTTTGGCAGCCAGAAATTATTATTTTTAGCCAATGAAAGTACTATTAAAATTAAATGTTGTCCTAATTTCCTTGGCAAACCTCCGTGCTACACAAGAAGCAAGATTTTTTTAAAAAAATGGTTAAAAAGGCTTGGAGACACAGTCTTGCCCGTTCTCTCAAGGAAATCAGATTCTTCCCAATTCCTCATAACAGTTCTCTCTCATAAGCCAGTTTGTTCTTTTTCACATTCTTTGTAACACGGATAGAAGAATTGCGTAAGGGAGGAGCTAGTTTCAAATGGAACTAGAGAACTGAGAAAGGTTGTCAAAGTAAGGAAGATGATGAATTAAGCGGGGGGGGGATCTGAAGCCCAAATTGCTCTCTGCCATAACTTATAGAGTACATTGTTTTACAAAGTGAGCTGTCCTTGTTTGTTGAACAAAGAAACAACCCTGTACTTGCAGTTGGAAAGAAGTGGCACAGGAGTTTGTTGACTGGCAATATATTCTGGGAAAGAATATATTCTCAAAGAGAGAGGGCTGGGGTTTTAGAGATTATTGGCTTCCTCGTCCCACCTTGCCCCCCCCACCCACTACAGAGCCTTTAATTCCCTTTTTCTTCCCTCCTGAGTCCAGGGAAGTGGGAACAAACAAATGATGCAATTGGTGAGTCCTACTCTTCCACACTTCCAAATATTTACTCTTTATTTTTCTTGCAAATAAAATTTAGAAATAAGGGATAAACTCTATCCACATATGCACATATGCATCAGTTCAGGATTATCTGGCTGATTGTTTTGGCTGTTTCTTTCTTGCTCACCCCGATTCAAGACATTTTTCCTCCTGGTGGTCGGCAAGTGAGTTGAATCATGTTGTTTCCCTCACTGCAACAAACTAGAAAGTATGTATCAGATGCAGAATTCCTTTCTCATTCTAAGGTTAATGCGGATATTGCTTAGAACTTGGCCTAATGATCCAAATTTAATTTCTAGTACAAGATGAGTACACCAATTAAATCCATGGAATTTATGTTCTGTGTTAATCAGATGAGTTGGTGTGCTTATTGATAAAAATAGGGTAAAATACATCTAAATCTCATTAACATGATTTTTTTTTTCCATTTTGGGTGGTGATGTACACTATGGGGGGCAAATCAAGTTTTCGTCTTGCAGTGACGCAGGGAGAAATATCATAGCTTTTCCTTTGCTGGCCCACCTACCATTTCCCACACCCCCGAACACCGGCAAACTCAGACAAAACATCTTTCCATGAAACAGTAGCAAGAAGAAATTCAGGTGCCTATTGGGAGTTATACTATTAACAGAGGGCTCACAACAGTGGATAAGCAAGACAAGATGGCAGTCTGCTACTGTTGAGGTAGAAATGGGAAAAGAAAAGTAAATGAATATTCACAGTTCTGCCCCTTAAGGGTGAATTACTTGATTATTGCTCTTCCAAACATGTTAGAAAATGGTTCCTGTATCCTAAGGGGATGTGGATGGGTGTGACACATAATGGTCTTAACGCAGTTAAACTTGAATCCTTCTCTTTAGATATACTCCTAAAAAGAGCTGAAAAGTTAATGTATAATGTACGCCACTTACCTTCTAAACATGTGTTACTGATTAAATTTTTAAAAAATATACACTAATGCTGAAAAATCTATGTCTTACATATGTGTGCAGATTGTACGGTGTTCAGAATTAACCCCAATAAAGGCTGTTGTACAATATCTATATTTCCATTTCAAAAGATAGTATTGTCCCTTGCAGAAGCAAGATATATCAGTGAATCAATCCTCCTTTCTCAAGATTTTATAAGAATAAAATCAATTGGAGAAAATGACATTCAGGAATACAAAGTAGATACTTCAGGCTTTAAATATTCATTGAGTATGAATTATAAAAACTACTTTTGCTTTCATTAAAAAATTCATTTTTTTTCTTTCAGGCAGGATATGTGGTGTTTGTTAGGGGAATAACCTAAAGGGGAAAACACATTTAATTTATTGTGAGGGGGCGGGAAAAAATAAATAAGGAAAAATAAGAATGGCAAATAATTTAAATATTACACACCAAAAAAAATCTGGAGTCATATAAGTATTCATAGGAACTAGAAAGCTCTTCCCTCTCATATCATTCCATTCAATCAAAGTATATCTGTTTTCCATAAAAGCAAATGCAACCATATTACACCTAGGAAAAGTTTGAAAATCCATATTAGTGTAATGTCATTATTGGGTCATCAAAATAGGTGTAAGCTTTGGAGATCTCTTCATCAGGCAAGATGTTAGAAAAAGTGGAAGGAGGAAGGGGTAGAAGGTAAAGAGGAATTGGCCATATGTTGAAGTAGTGTTGTTTGTATGATGTCTGAGATAAATGAAGGAGGAGGGGTCTACAGACATTGAAATGAGACTTTGACAGGTGGTGTGATGTCTTACCCGGAGTAACTTCTATGGATGCTGAGTAAGGCTGGAAAAATTATTACTCTATTTTTGAAAATATAAAGATTAGTCATAACCTTGAAACTCTCTTCCAGACATAATGCTTAGAGCTCTTTGTACGTGAATATTATCCTTAATAATTTGTCTGCGATAATTGCTAGCACCATTTTGACCCTTGGTGCCTGTACTGCATACCCATCAACTGCAAGTACTTTTTGAATGTGAACAATATCCAGAAAACTTCACCTCATTTTGATTAAATGAATCCTTTGCATTTGAGGTCCATGATCAAGTCAGGAGTGGATAATTGTAGAAGAGACGAGAACAATTTTCACATTGGTAGCAGCCCTCACAGCCACAAATTGGTCAAAGAAAAGTCCAAGAAGTGGACAGAAGTCTTCTTCCAGTTCCTATTTTTGGGTCTTTTTATTGACTTCACTTTTTTTTTCTTTTGTGGAAAGAGACTGTGGGGCTATGGGTTCAACAGACAACTCACAAGAGAAACAAGAGACAGATCTCAAGATGCTCACAAGATAAATCTGTTTAAATAAACTATATTTTGTGCATCTTGAGACCTATTTCTAGTTTCTCCTATTGATTTCATTCGATGTTCCACAGTTTTTATTTACTTTATTTTAAAAGGTGAATCACTGTCTCCAATGGTATTTGGGGACATTTTCCCCAGATTAAATAAAAATGTGGTCAAAGGGGAGATTATGGCTTATGTTGAGGATACATTGCAGGCTGCACTTTCTATACTGTTGGTTTAAGTGGTGGAAATAAATTTTCCCACTAAGTTGTTTTAATATCTAAATCTCTAGTTAATCAGGCTTTCTAAATCTGTTTTCAGGGATGGAGTGATTACCTAGAATCTGACTGAAAGAAAACACAATGTTCTAAAAATCAAATTAATAACCATGCCACATTTACATGTTGTGTTAAGGACTTTCCATGTCCATTCAAGCTCCCAAATGTCAGCTGCTGATGGATATATCCTTAGAAAGACATTATTTGAAGAATGTGGGTACATTATCATAAGATGTGCTATAATATGTTTAGTTCCAGCTTCAGAACTAGTTTGGAACTGGTTATCTGTCAGTGTCAGAACAGTGGACCTAAGCATCAGATTTGCTCACTGGAATTACATCATAAAAAAATAAAAAAATAAAAAGGTATGTGGAATATATGCAACAGATGTGATCATACAAATCGTGTTAACATTCCACAGTACAAGGACCCAACTGAAAACCAGCACTATCTACATAGCAATAGTGTTGGAAGGATTCAGTCAGGCTATAGGACTGTTCCTCCATGCTTCCTCTCTACAAAAATGCAAATACAGCAACAGATAAGACCTCACCCAGCATGAACTAGAATACTTTTACATAATGCCAAAGAGTAAAGAAGAAACCAAATTGTACCATTTTGTATTTCTGAGTAGGGTCTTTCTCCAATTATCTTTCATCCCAATATTTTTCTACAGAAAAAGGCAAATCCTCTCAAAAGTGAGCTTTTCCTCCTGAATTTTCACAGATGTAATCTCTGTACAGTGTCTTTTTCTGCTATATCTGCATATAGCACATATAGCACAATGTAACATAGTAATCTTATTCAGAAGACACTATACCTATCAGTAATCTGAAGTGGCAGTAACACAATCTCAGCACATCTTCAATTTATATTGTAGTCAGTGCTGAATTATGCTAAAGTTGGATTAATATAAGAGCAACAAACTTTTCCAACACAGCAAGATATGCAGGACAAGTGATTAACAGCTTTGCTTTTAAAAATAGACAATGTCTTTGTAAAATATTGCATTACTAAATGAATAGATACAGGAGTAAATTAATTGCACAAGCAAACTTTCAGTTGTTGCTATGGAGTCCAGTGAAGAAAATGCTACATTGGCATCTGCTCAGAGCAAAAGCTGTCAAACAGTATAAATACAAAGAGGTTATTATTAGCTATGTTGCATCCAGTGTAGTCTAGCAATTTGCCACTTGTTTCCTCTCTCCCAGCAATTGCTCCAAGGTGAGCATTCAAATGTTGTACTACAAAGCAAAAGGAATAGGGGAAGCTGATTATACTAACTCAGATCACTAGTTTGTCTTTAGTTCTGTGAAAGACTCTACCCATGCACCCACCCTTACTTGATCACTCTGTTTTGAAACCTCCTCCCTCGGCTAAATGTAAGATGACCAGATTCATTTATACTTTGCACTGTTTTTCTATAGTACCATGACACTCTAAGGGTGTCATATTAGCTAGAGTTGCCAGCTTTTGTACACTTGCCTGTCACTTCACAAGTGATGGACAGTTACTGAAAAGGCCCTTTTCCTTGTGTCCATCACTGTAACTGCTTTTACAGGTATGCACACAAGCAGGGTTGCTCTACTTTAAGTAGGAATCGTTTGCATTGAGGGTGTACACACACACACATACAAATACACAAATACAAAGTAATAGATAGTGTTGGTAAATCCTACAACCTGGACATTAGGGGTTTCTAAAGCATATACCAGCATGTAAAAATGGACCCAGAAATCCAGTGTCAAGAAATACAACTTGCACCATATTCTTGTTCCATGCCTAGTACCTATCAGTACTCAAGGAATTCCATTTTGTACCAGTTGAAGTTTCCAAGCCATAAAAAGGCAGTTTTTGAGCAGGGATTTAATTCTTCACTGATTTTCTCTTGAAGGAAACAATGAGTCATTTTAGCAATTTTGTCCCCACTGAGAGAAAGTCTTCAAAAAACATAAAGTTTTTGAAGTTAATTTACCTTTCAGGATTTATTCTGTGCAAAATTTGCACATGATTGTTTTGCACAGAAAACAGGATTTTTTTGTGGAAATCAACCATATGCAAATTTTGCATAGAATAGGTCCCTCATTACTGTACATAGGAAACAGATATTTCTGCACATAAAATACTTTTTCCTGCACAGAAATGCTGGCTATTTTTGTTATCACCACCTCTCCCTATGGATCAAGGCAGGGAATAACAGATTAAAATATGGCAATAAACACAGAGATAACACAGATAAAAATATGAATAAAACAACCAGATGTGGATTTTGCACAGAATGAGACAGGAACTATGAATCTTCTTGTCACAATTTTTTCTCATTAAAATTGATTGGCACCTGAAAAATATGTTTTTTAACCATTTCTCAAATATTTTTGAATATTCGTTCAATTCGTACTCATGAAGAAGCAGCTTTTGTATTTATACCCACATACACACATATGAACACACACATATGCACACAAAATGCTTCTAGTTTTCAACTATTCAAACTGCCAAGTTCTGTCTATAGGACCCAACACAAACCACTAAGTGTATCTTAGGCTGAGCTGGGTTTCATGTTCTCAGTCAGAGATTTCTACCATGAAGCTCCACTTGATTAGATTTAAACATATGTGTAGTTGGATTAGTGCTGAAAAGGAGGAGGGCCACAGATGTTCACTCTTAAAGAGTCTTCAATAAGGATTATCAAAGAAGTTAGAAGAAAGCTAAGCAGAGGTCAACTTTTGTATAATTTGTGGAGCAACATCCAGAAGAAGATACTTTGCAGAAAAGCATATCAATATGAAATGGCTGTTTGAAGTTCACATTTAAGAAATCTATTTTTTCCTCCCATTTGAACTAAATCTATAGAAAGCATTGTAGTTACCACAGGACACCAGAATCAAGAGATAGCCATAATAATACTGGGTGAACAGAATGTATCATGCTGCTTCAGCGTGGAAAGAGAAAGTTGAAAAAAGAAAATGTTGTGGATGACCTAGCTATCCTGTGTTTTTGATAACTTTATCTTCCATGAGAATGCACCTCTATAAAATGCAAACCCTTTTTTTAGTATCTGCCATTTCACAGACTTTTATATATAAGGATACATGCACACAAGTCTCAATATAAGGTACTTCTTTGGACTACAACCTCGGTGTTGTTTCATAGAAGTATAGGAGCCCATGTTTCCAAGGCATCTGGGCTGGTTAAATTTACTTTTAATTTCCCCATGAATTAAGTAAAAACACTAATAAACGTGTGAAGGATAAGAAACTTTTCCCCCTCCTCCAGGTTACAGAATATCCTTTGAGGAGAACAGTTCAGTCTCCTTAATCATCTAGTTTTCTTTTAACAATTAGGTAGACTATATAGATTTACATAATAAAGAACGCTCAGAAATAAGATTCACTGATAGCTTGTTATCAGTACTTTTAGTTACAAATTATTTCATAAAAGCATGATTATATTGTGTGTTCTGGGCTACAAATTATTTACCAATACACCTAGAAAACTGTAAGTAGGGGTATGCACAATTTACAAAATTCATCTCAGACTATCATTCAGTAATTCAGAAAACAGACCAATTTGGCTCAGACCAATTTAGAAGCTGCCAAATCTGACTCTGAGTACAAATCTGGATCTTTATTTGAATACTGAAATCTTCCAAATGGCTATAAATCTTTTTCCTGTTTGTCAGAATGGCAGGAAGCCTCCAGGAATACTGACCACTTAGGGTGGAATTATGCCTGCCAACATTCAGATAAACATCTTTAGGCTGGAGTTTTGTTGGGACACCATAGTACCATAAAAATAGTTGTGCAAATGATTGTGGCTTCTAGGAGTTGCATATATCTGATGCCTAGTACAGTCAATTGTTTTACAAGCACACGCAGCACCCTCATATTCATTCACCTTTGGCCTGGTGATCTAAACACTGCACAATGACCAAGCTTAAGATCATGGTATCAACTGTGCAATTAAATTGCACAACTGTGGGATCCAGTGCTTCTATAGTGGCTTAAACATATGCCAAGAATGTATAGGATATCGGTCTTAACATTTATAATTTTTTTAAAGAAGGACTACCAATTTATTATTGCTTAAATCTGCAGTCACAGTTAACCCTCTGGAAGGGATCAAAGCAGCTGAGTTTCATAAAAATAGGTGTAAGGATTTTAGGGCAAGAGCAGCAGTTGTATTTTGGATTTTTCAAAATTTAAGAGAACACATACCCCTGCCCATTCTTGAGGGCAGCTGTTGAAGATAATACACAAATCAAAGATGCCTTTACCTGCTTTTAAGAAGAACAGCTGTAGATTCTAGAGAAGATGGGATGTATTAAGATTCTCTCTGTTGAAAATGATTTGCTTTCTGTTAACCTACTCCATCCTATGCTTTCTATTTCTTTCTTTCTTTTTTTTCTTTTTAAGCAATTTGTATTACAATGGCCTATGTTATACAGGTGTTCCTAAGCAAGAAATCTGCAAAATTTCAGAAGAATAAGTATAGAAGCTGGGACGTCTGATGACAGAAAAACTGTCTGAGAAATATTTGTTTTCTACTTAGTTGGCATGGAAACATCAAGAGGACAAGGACACATGATGGTTTCAAAGGAAGAGGAAGAACTTGAACATTTTGCAAGTGTACAAAAAACAACAACAAAACTCATCACTAGTCCCACAGATTCCACCAAAATTTTCACTTGCAGTTGGGAGAGGGAACTCGGGAAGCAATGGGACTGCACAGCATTGGAAAATTGATATAACATGATAAGCAGTCAGAAAACTACATTAACAGACCCCCCACCCCTTTGTACCCTTTGTTATTTACCTAAAATTGGTGAGGAAAGGTATCAATTTTTGTCTGCATTTCTCTCGCCTTCTGAACCAAAACTGCTAACAAATCTTCAAATAGTCTATCTTCAGACATGAATTCTGTCTACTTCAGAGAAGTCCCACTTCAGTTTAGATGTATCCAAAAATCTGTTCAAATCAATCTGGATTAGGATTTATTAGGATTTATCTGATTCCAAAGAACTCTTCGTATTATATTCTTTTAAAATTCCTGCCTCAAAGCAATGGAATCAGATAACCTTGGGGAAAAAATTAACTGTGATTAGAATCTAGAACCGTCATTCACAAATCTACAGCTCCCTCCTGTCATTCTCATCTCTCTATCATCATGTGTTCCTTATATGAAGTGACTCAGAAGAAATGAATCAGTTTTTGTAGGTACACTGGTTGCATCCTTATCACAAATTTAGTCTATTTCATGGGGAATTTTTTTTGACCCCCCCCTTGTGGTTGATTTAGATCTGGATCTAATTTTTAATCTAATCTAAATCTAATCTAATCTAATCTAATCTAATCTAATCTAATCTAATCAATTTTGCAGGATTCTTTCACCAATATGAAAAAGGTATATTAAACCTGCTGCTTCTTTTTAGCTACAACTACAGAATTTACAGATTAGCAGTATATAAATTAAATACTTCTTTAAAAGAAACTTAATAATCAGTTCTTGAACTTCAGTGCCTGACAATAAATAGGTCAGTACTGTGGCTGCAATCAGATAAGAATTGAGTAGGTGGGGGAAAGGTGATATGCTAATGTCATCTGAGTTCAGCAATGCCATCCACAGAGGAAGTAATCAATATGCATCCATCAATATGTGAACACTAATAGTGCACAATCTACTTCAGACAACTGCCCTGAGTGCTCCTTAAGTCACCATTTAAATTTTCCATAATTCCTCTGATGCAGAGCTGTGCAGTGAAAATGCCAATGTTGCAGGAGCCCAGAGAACACAGAGGTCACAGAGCAAGAAAAAGAGTAATTTATTACGCACGGGCTTTTGGCTGGATGTTTCCAAAAGACCAAAAGCTCTGAATTCAAGTTTCACAGCTCTTTTATAGACAAAGTTCACAGCATACACAAAGATCACAGGCAAAGATCACAGGCATATCTCGGTCCGCCCCTCCGGGGTCATAAATACCACATGCTGTTACTAGCTAATTACCCCCGCACTCAGACCCCGGAAAGTGCTTATCTACAATCTGCAATTACCACAGCCAGTCAATAAACAAACAACACACCGGCTACGTGACACACAAACAACATCCTAGCTAAGTGATACATTGGCTCTCGTGACCTTTTCACCCTTCTTAAATCTTTCTCCGTTCCTCTGACCTAAGCCCCCAGCTTCTACTTTATTTCTAATGTATTATTTCTAATTCATACCTATATCATTTCCCCCCTTAAATGCATAATTTCTAAACAATTATAGCATTTCATGACGTTATATCATAAAACAGCATCAGGCTGAGCCATCAGAGCATACAGAGCTGCTGTCTTACTGGAAGTAATTTGAAGCATATTACTTATACATTGTATAAAACAAGGAAAGCATATACACAGAAACAGGAATATTAACACTACTGGCAACAAAATTACAAACAATGCTTTTAGCCAATTCAGGTTTGGTAACCAAGATGTGAGCCACTTCCACCAGCTATCATCCCCTTCATTTATATCCTTTACTACTTCGTGCAGTTTGTTAATTTGTGCTTCTATCGCGTTGCTGTTATCAGACAAATTGAAACAGCACAATTTCTGCTTTTCACATCCTACATGATAGAGAAGGAAGAGATAGTCAACGCCTGCCCGATTTTCCAATACAGCACTCCTTAGTTCCCGCTGTTCTTTGTTAAGCAAGGATAATGCTTTGGAAGTAGCGTTTATACTTTTGACTAATGTGTAGGCTAATCTATTTATTTCTAGTCCATCCTCCAAAGCCAATCCTGTTATTCCAACCAGGGAGAATGCTAACGCTATTTTCTCCTTGTCCGATCACCAACACCCACTGCTGCTTCTAACTGCAGTTACTGTGCACCATCATGACCCACCAAGACAGGAACAGAATCACCATGTTATAATGCTATGATGTTTGGCCTTTCCTACCTAAACTCTGACAATGGAAACCAGCGAAGAAAATTTAGAAATATGTGATGTTAGAATGAAAAGTAAATGTAACACCAGGGTGAGGTCCGAAATCCATATCTGAAGCTATTCTTCTTTAATGTCAGGTTCCACTGTGAAAATCTTAGGCTCCTAGTTTGGATGTGTGATTAGCTCTCTTTTCTTCCCAAAGACACACTCAAAACATCAGCAAATAGTATTTATTAAACTTAATAAACAAGATTCTTTCCTATATAGTTAATTAGCAAGAGATCAGCAACCACAAAGATGACTCAAAATCCAAAACTTTCCACACTGTCACAATGTCCAGATGTGCCATTGAAATATTATGTATTTTGGCTAACACACAGCTATTTCAAAAATGATTTCTAATAGTAAGTGTCCACAGAATGAGCCATGAAGATAAAGAAACCTGAGAGCACTGCAATATATTGTATTCCACCAAGGGGCAGCAAAATATTGCAATATAAGATTCAAAAATTGGGCACATAGTGATACAGACTCCAACCAGAAGGGGGCAGCAGAAAGGTTCTTGTACTTCCTATCCATGTCTGCTGCTCCAAACCAAGATCTCAGATGTTGATAGTAAAATATTTACTGCTAGGCTCAGCGATTATCTATTTCAAGCATTTAGCATTTAGCATGACAATAATTCAACTCTTGCAGACTTCACAAAAAGAAATGTGATAACCAATTAGTTCTTTAATTTTTATCCCATGAAGGGAAAAGACAGTTTCATTGTCCGTTCCTGACCAGACTGGTGCTTTAAGTACCACTTATGCTCAAGGCAAACCAGCACCTGGACTCTTTCTTACTGGTAAGAAAGCAAGCAAATATATATTCCTTAATCCAACAGCTGCAATAAACATATGCTGCAGCTCCACTCAACATGCAAATAGGCTACTTAACTATGATGAATTTTGCGTGTTCTTATTACAACAATGCGCTGCCTGTTTCTACTCTTGGTAGCTTATGTTCATTTCCCCCTACCACTCTAAGTAAGAAATTTCATAATATTATAGAGCAGAGAGAGTGGAGTCGAATTCATATTTTCCATCTTCGGGAAGTATTACATGTTAGATAGTCTTCAGATTGCTCTGATATGCTGACATAGCTCCTAGGCATTATTTTTATTTATTTACTATTGGGTAGCTAGTGGGGATTTCTAATCCTAATAACACATTTGTTGAAAACCTCCTACCAGCAGTTTCCCACAGGGAAAAAAAAAGCCTGAGTAATGTGGACTAGTGGGGAATGGAGGTGGGAAAAGACATGAGTTACTTTTTCTGGTTCTTCAGAAAAGTAAAAAAACATCAGGGACTCCTTACCTAACAGCAGACATGACTTGACTGTGCTTGTAATAGATCTTAATTTGGTGTACGTTTTCCTTATTTACCCTTCCAACCATGATTTTCTTTTGTTTCTCTTCACTTAGATTGTGGATGGGTCTTTTCCTCCTATACTCTGTGTTTTATATCATAGAGTCACTTCTTGTCTAAGAAACTGGAACAATAACACTAAAAATACATAAGCGAATAAAAATGAATGGGGGAGAGAGAGAGGGAAAGAGAGAGATGGATGTAAGAGTGTTGTTACTGCCAGTCAGCAATGATGCTTAGGAGATACATCTGCCTACCATGCAAAAGAATATAGAAGATTGCCAATATCAAGGCAATACGAAAATCAGACAATTCTTGCAAAGTGAACATGTGCCTTTCACCTTGAAGGTTTTGGAGACAGATGAGAGCTGTTGAATTTATTTTCACACAGCTGTGTCTCTTGTGAAAACTAGGAGCTCCTAACAAGTTAATTCTACATCTTTCACAGTCGGCAACAAATGCATTGTATTTAATACATGTTTCCAACCATTGAGCTCTGTCATCTGAAGTCAAGATGGCCTGGATTTATAAAGGAATCCCACCGCACACACATCGAAACAGAGGGCAAAAATATGAAGATGTATTTTCAAAGATTTCTCACAAATTTTCTTGCCCTCAAAAGTGTTGAGATATCTCTTTGGAGAAATAATGTTAACTGCTGGGAGATTTTTTTCATCCCTCTACAACCATTTTTCTCCATCAATAGCAACAAACAAACAAGCAAACCCCCCACAAAAGCTCACACAAAAACATTGTACTTTATGGAATCTTCATGAAACTTTCACACACAAACACACAGAGGACTTTAGATGTCCAAAGAGAGAGAGGATTGAGAGGACTGAAGGATTCAGGAGACCTGCAGACAATGTATAAAAACTGAATTAAAAAGAACACAGAAATCTCTCTTGGAGACTCTTGTTTACAACAATCAACAACTGTTCTAGATGGGCCAGGTAAGTTAAGGGCCAGAGAATACTGAGCTGTTATTCAGCACATAATTTGGAGTCTCAAAACATAGGGCAGCAGATATGAAGATTCCCATTTCCAACCACAGTAACTCCACAACTGAGATTTCATAAATACAACACTGAGAATTTTTAGTTGACTTGCAAATACTTGAATAGCTTCTCTGTAATCTAGAAAAGAGATTCTGTTTTGGAGGACAAAATTAAATTTTGGTGCAATGTTCTTTCTTTAAAAGTGAAGCTCCAACAACGACACTGTTTTTTAAAAAAGACATGATGCTTCATCATGTACATCTGTTTTTTTGGCAGATAAAAGAATGTTATAGAAAAATTAAACCTTTATCTCCTTCACTACTGTGATTTTATGGAGTGGATTTTACTACTTAAATTTTAAGTCTTAAAACATTACTAGTATTTTCACACATAGTCAGTCATACTGAATAACTTAATCAGCTTAGTAGCTCTCTTTACTCTTCTAACTCTGGGATTTTATAATGTGGTTTCTGTGAAAATTAATGAATAACACTTTCATCATATCACATTCTCAGCACATCTTTTGTTACAAGATTAGATTACCTGACTTTTTACCCATGCAAATCCCAGCAGCTTAGAATAGTGGCTGCTGAAAATTCTTCAGTTTCTCTTGCTGCTGCTCACAGTGAGATATAACTCAGGTCCAGACTATACACAACATCATTCACACAACAATTAACTGCACAAGGACTCTTATAAAAGCAAGTTGCATTGACTGAGGTGAAAGTGGGGGCAACCAAGACCAGGCGGACTGGAACAAGGACTTAGTTTTGCCATGAATATCTTTAGTGTGTTGACCCTGAGTAGACCAATAATCTTGCATTTTCATTTGATAAAGATAAAGGAACGGGTGACATAATAGGGGTCAATATTCATACATAATTCCAATCGGAAGCCAGTTTACTTAACATCCATCAGATGCAAGTGTTAAGCTAGGGGCTATGAAAAGTTGTCTGAGCTTGGAAGAGTACAGGGAGCAAAGGAAGTGTATTGAGTGAAGGCAAAAAAGTATAGAGAGGGGAAGAATACAGTAAGGTTTTGTGGTCTTTTACTTTATGCTATTAGGAGATGTGTGCTTTTGCCCATACATTTATTTATCCATTTTCGATTATCTATAATCAGCAAACCACATTCCCAGAAAGCTGTAACAACGAAGAAACAATATTTTGAATCGATTTTAATTACAACAGGAAAAAAGCAAAATTTTCCCCAAGAGAAAGAAAATGATATAAAAATGCAGATGAGCAATAGGTAAGGTAACTATCAAATCCAACTTGAATTGTGTTGAATCAAGAATTCTGAACTCTGAAAAAGGAATCACCACCATCAAGATTCCAGAAAAGGTCTGCCTGTGGCATCATCAAAGCTTTGTCCTGCGCAGACTGAAAAGGTTCAGGCCCAGTTTCTTTCTGAAAGGCAGAGAAACAGCCTTCACTTTTTTCCCAAAGAAGTCAAGTAAGGTTGAAGAGAGACATCATTGCTTGATAATGATATTCTCTTCAGTAATTAGAGCACTGTGAGCCGCAGAAGTACATTATAGGAGGGCCCGATGAGCGGTTTAAATGCACTGTAGGATAGCCTACAGGAACTTTATACTAAGAATCTGTAATTTTAGGAAGTAAAGTAGAAATTGCTCTTAAGGCAGTTGGAACAAATAAATCACCAGGAACAGATGGCATGCCAATAGGATAGTTTCAAGCTAAACAGATTGAATCTATCCAAATTCTAAGAAAAAATTACCAACAAATATGGAAAGGAAAAATGGGCCACATACTGGAAGTGCTTGATATACTTTCCTATTCCCTAAAAATGAGATACCAAGGACTGCAGTAACTATAAGGCCATTGTAATGCCTTATAATGTAATCTCCTATGCAAGGAAGTAATTTCAAGATTTTACAAAACAAAAAACAAAATTAAACTTTTTAGCATATGTGGAGTGAGATGCTAGATGTCAAAGCAGAATTTGCAAATGGAAGAGATACTAGAAATCATATTGCAAACATACATTGTCTAATGGAGTGAATATCCTCCTAAAAGTCAGTCTGTGCTTTACAAATTATAGCAAACACTTGACTGCATAGATAATGACTATGAATCTATAGAAGATAATGCATAGATATTGACTATGAATCTAGTAGGGAAATTTCTGGTTTTAAACAAGTTGTATGAGGAGTATGCACCTTCTTTTAAAAGATAACCTTACTACTCAAATGTTCAATTCTACTTTACAACAAATTCCTTGCTTTTCCTGTATCTTGCTTTAACTGAGGAAAAAACAAGCTTAATTTCATAGTTGATATCATGACACTGAATTTCTGGCTTGATAGGGTAAGCAATTGTGACCCCTGGTGGTATCTAGTTGCCCTTCCATGTTATAATAAATAAACCAAATTAACTAACATCCCTCAAGGTGAATTTGAAGTTTTCAGAATTGGTTTTTAAGCAAATATTCTTTCAAACTTGAGATTTAAAGTTAAAAATGCCACAACCAAATTGAAAAACAAAGCTAAACCAAAGATCAAAGAATACATCCAATCAAACATAATCCTGAACCCTTGCATCTGGACAGAAATAGGGAAACAGAAACTCATGCAAGAACTGAAATAGACAGTTTCTGTGAAGTAAGCTATTTTGCACACACTAGTTTCATCAAACACATCAAATAAGTCAATTTATAAAGAAGTCTTATGTAGCTGCATGCCCCCTTTATCTGGAGATGAGTAGAGGAACACTACAAATTCACTGGCTAAAATGCATCTCTTGGTAAAAATGCTATATATTTTGAGTTTCAATAAGTTATTCTGCAAATATGAGGTCCCAGTCAAAAAAGAAAAACAATACATTAAATATACTAGCACACACTATGCATGTAGTGATTATGTGAAAGTGTATATTATGTTCTGGCAGAATCAGGTATAATTTTCTGGCTTTGCCACCTCACTTTTTCCAGTTTGGACATTCTTAGCTGTTATTTACACACTTTTTCATGAAAGTAATCTCCATCCTTTTAAAACAATTCCTAGTGGAATTGGTTTTAAAAGCCGTTTGGTTTTCAGCAAATTATAGAAGCTAGGCTAGGGCAGAAAAAGATACCTTCCAGCAGCGAAGTATGTGCATCAAATACATTTTTTGGAAAGTGTCTTACTTTCAGCTTTTGCTTCTGTTCTTACGTTCACTCCATTTCTGGCTCATGTCCAATATGTTTCCTTGCCAAACATGAAACCATGTACAGAGAATAAATTGTGTAAAGGCAGTTAAACACTAAGGACTAAATTCAGTGCTGTGCTACCTCCAGGATAGGATTAAGGTTGCAGGGACAGCTGCAGGAGGAAAGGGCAATTGTTTCACTCTGTCCTGCAATGGAAGTACCCTATTGCTTTAACTCCCCAACAGAAGTTTTAACTATCTTTCCCCTTACATTGTAAAAAACTATTTGAACAGCCAGTTTGGTCAACAAAAAGTATGTTGACTGCTAGTTTTGCTATAAAGATCAGAAACTGTATAAGGCAAGGCACACACTAATATTATATTCCTATTCCCATTCAGCCAACTCATACTCCTCCTCTTTACTATTGATATGGTATAGTCTCTCTGCTGATAAGTAGTTTAAATGATGACCAGCAAATTTAATGGCAAAGTCTTTTTGTGACTCAAACCACTACGCTGCATCACTAGTGCAAAAAATCTACCACTCTTTCATGGTGGCTGTGTCCCTTTAAGTCTGCTTAAAGGGAAATGATTAGAGGGAACAATTCCTCCCCTCAAAGTAGTATTTCATTTTTTATAAAATAAAATCATGAAGAAAACAAGATAGCTCATGCACAGCACATCTTGGATGTTGTTGAATACAAATATTGTTCCTTGGATTAGATTTGCCTTTACTATGTAGATCAGTACAACATCACCAACCTGTATTTATCATATCCACTGAACATATTAGAAGCAGGTATGTTGGCAATGTAGTAAAATTCATTGTACATAGCAAAGAAAAAAGTATTTTTCTGTTGGTGAAGTAATTTCAAGTTCTAAGTTCACCCATTTGTTTGTAGGGTCATGTTGAATTAATTGGATAGGGTGGATCAACTGAAAGGCTGAAAAATAAATTTTGACATCTAGAATCACCAAGCCACCACTTGCCTTAGATCTATTGATTTTGTAAATCTACATTTTCATTGTCAAAAATAAAATTGTTAATGAGAAATAGAAACTGTTTGAAAAAAGGAGAAATACTTACGCATAAGAAACACCCTCAAAAGAGCTATTTGACAAAGCATAGACAATTTCAACTCCAGCCATAGTTTAGTTTTAAGGTTCATCCACCTGGTCACAATTTTGTAATTATAATCTCATTTAGATCTTTACAGATCATAATCCCCAAATATTGGAAGCCAGATGGATTCAACTTAAAGTCCATCATGTTTCGCCATTTCTTTTGTTTCATTAATGGAGCATTCAGACACATGCTAATGGATTTATGAAAACTGGTTTTCAACCCAGCAAATAAACCAACCTCACTGGATGGGAGGTTTCAAAATCCTCAAGAAAGAACTAAATGTAATCTGCAAAAAGTGAGGTTTTTTTGTTGGTGTCCTTTGATGATAAGACCTTTATTAAGAAAAATTTCCCTAATCTGAGATATTAGTAGCTCTATAGCTATAGCAAAAAGCAGTGATCCATTATACAAGTTGGTTAGAGTCCTCAAGAATTTGTCACTGAAGTCCATTTTGTTTGAAACCCCAAATAGGTGAACTCCACTCCACCCCATCAAAGGCATGAAGGGAAACCAAGGAGACTGAAAGATATGTCACGGTGGAAGAGGGCACCACAGTAAGAGTGCACAGTAAGACTGCAATCTTACTTGATCTCTATCCATATATTCAGTACCAAAAGTATTACTATGTGCCACAAAGACTGATGGCAAGAGTTTCAGATCTTAGTTGATTAGGGCAAATGGATGATATGCTGAAGCTTCTAGTAAGGCTTCTGCCAGTTTGGGTACAGCAATGATCCTAGAGATTTTCCAGCCACTTGGAAGGTGGCCACCATTCAATCATTCATTAAAAATATTAACCAAGTGTGGGGATAAATGATCATACAGTAGTGCGTAGAATTCACCAGAGAATCCATCCAGGTCTGGAGATTTCCTAGGTATTAATTTTCTGATGACCAATTCTTGTGTATCAAATTATATTGGTTAAGTAATAATGTATGTGATTCTTCAAATTTCTTGGTATATATACTCTTAAGAAATGCATTTGTATAAAGAACAAAAGGGGAAATCAGAGGTATAATTTGGAATAAAATTCATAGAATATTTTGATAATTTCATTAAGAGAGGTGTGAACCACATCATTGGAAGACACAATAGATGATTTTTTTTTCAGCTTTCCTTTTACTTAATCTCACTAAAAGTCTTGAGTTTTTCTTGTTAAATTCATAGTATATGGGCTTTAAGGTACTGTCTTGAAGTTTGAATTCTTTTAAGGTCCAACTCAATTACAGCGGCTTTTTCATTGGGTTCTTCATTAGGCAAAGATGCTAGAAATCATGCAGGAGAAGAAAAGTAATAATGTTCAAGTCACAGGCTACATTTTGTCTCAGATGTTATTTTTGTTTTCAGTTTAGATGGTCTGGAGGGATCTCAATGCAGACAAAGGCCACTCCCTTTCTTGGTCCTAGGGGCTAGGGAGAAAGGGCAGCCAAAAATAATAATAATAATCAAATTAAATTCCATTAGCAACAGAAAACTAACTTAAAAGAAAGAATGATGTCATTAAAAATTAAAATTAAAAGAAAAAGAAACATCTAAAAAGTATTGGTAGATGGTTTGTAAAGGAAAGATATAGATGCTTTTCACATAGACAAAAAGACAGCAAAGCTATAAAGCAGAACATGATAGTGGATAGAATAAACATCTTTTGTCTTGTGGATTTCTCTGGAGTGTGGTATCGTTTCCTGTGTCATAGAAAAGCTGCATTATTGTCTTGATGTAACAGCATACAACAGTGCATTAAGTACTGTATTGATGTAAGGCTTCAATGCAAAACTGAAATGTGGCCAAAGTACTTCACAGAATCCTGAATAAATCCTTTACATAAGAACATATTTGAGCTAACATATGCTGACAAGTATGGCCACACTAGGAGACAAATTATATTTTAATGATTGTCCTTAAAAACAAACAGGTTGAGTGTGAGAGATAGAGTAGAATACATGTTTGGCTCAAAATCGTTCCTTCCTTCATGCCCTTACGCACTCCAGGTTTCATAAACTGACTCTTTCTATCTCAAAAGAATAAGAAGCATGGTCCTATACATCTTATATGAAAGGGGAAAAAAATACCAGGAACATTTAGAGTTTATGAAAGCAGAAGATGAAAACACTGCAGTGTCTGAAGAGTATGTAAGTGCTGAAAACCACAATACAAGCACTGGGAAAAGGCTCAGAATTCCTCATGCCTACATCACACAAATTACTATAAAGAATGCAGCAAGTCTCAGATCTCTTCTCATAGACTAGTCCTGCCTTCAATCTATACTGGCTTCAGCAAAAAAAATCTGATCTTTAAAGGAATTCATAATCAAACCCATATTGCTAGACCCAACTAGTGGAGATCAATTAAATCACTGGAATCCCATCTACATGCATGGGTCCATTCCAGCAGGGATCTATTAAATTCTCGGTAGTTATTCTAATGGAAAAGAGCAGCTGGAGGGCTAAGAACACTTTTCCTAGACCTGCAAAACACACTTACACAGACATATTTCCAGAATTGTATCTACCAATACAAGCTGAAATATCGTATTGCATTTAACTAATTGTATTCAACATTCATAAGGTGGATGTAGACTTTTGAAGATTTCTTAAAAGTGAAATTAAGTTTGGTAAGTTGACACTTAATAGTCTACTGTCTTAAAATACATCATGAAACTTAAGAGTTTGTTTTTGTTAGTCACTTATATTTGGGCATCATGCAGTATTAGCAAAATTAAAATAAAATATACATTGTATTGGAGGTATAACTCAGTTAACGAAATCAATGTGTTCCTGCACATTTCTGTTAAAGAAGTAATGTGCAGGAACACATTGATTTCATTAACTGAGTTATACCTCCAATCCAGTGTACATTTTATTTTGATTTTGCTAATACTGCATGATATCCAAATATAAGTGACTAACAAGAACAAACTCTAAGTTTCATGATGTACTGGAGTCATAAATAACATGGAAAGAATAGGGACAGATCCCTAAACTATATTAGAAGAAGAAGAAGAAGAAGAAGAAGAAGAAGAAGAAGAAGAAGAAGAAGAGCAGGTCAACCTCCATAAGAAATCAAACAGCCAGGTCAGGTAAGTAGTAGACAAACACAACTCAAATCACTTGAAGGCTCCTTCAAAAAAGCATCTAGGGTTGCCTTTTTCTTTTCCATCAGCCTCTAGTTTTCTTACACTTTCCATTTTTGAGCCAGACAAATAGGCCTATTTTTTTTTTTAATATGATAGGGGAACTGGTGAGGAAAGCTTATTTGTTTTCCCCTCTTTTCCCTCTGTTTTTCTGTTACACCCGTGCTTCTTAAGGGATTCTGAAAAAGCTGCTGTTTATCTTGCCTGTTGTAGACAGTCACACATGGCAACAGTAGGATCATTTCGAGTAGAACCCCATTCTTTCCTAGCTCAAGATTTATTGCTTTTTTTTTTTTTTACTGCAGACAGACTGTTGCAACCCAACACTGAAAATACTTCTCTGCAGCCATTTTCAATCATCTTCCAGTGATGCAGATGGTCCTTAAAAAAAAAAAAAAAAGCACTTCCATTTATACAGAATACAAAGAAAAAAATGCTGGGATTTGTTAACTGAGGCATGCTTGTACATTAAACATTTTAAAAAGAGTTTTAAGACTTAAGCCAAAATTCAAAGAGCTACTGTAGTCATGATCATACACATACACACACACGTGTGTGTGTGCGCGCATGTTCCTCTTTAACTAAACATATACTATCTCTTTAGCTCCCTCTTAATGTTATAATCAGTTTGCTTTGTGGCAAGTATGCAAGCCACAAATACACAAATAAAAATGTAACCATTTACACAGAAGAAGTGATACTATTCTTTAGAATCTTCACTGAATTTTAAAACTGTCCCTACAGTTTGATTTCTAAAATAAAATTTCCTTTTGAAAAAAGTATTGGAATTCTACAATTTTTCAAATTTCAAGTTTCTGCAATTTTCATATCAATTTATGTGGTTTGATTCTTTTCATTCTGCTACTTATATATTCTAATCTCAGGGCACTAGCACAATGAAATCCCTATTAGCATTGAATTATTTTTGAACATTTCCATAAAAATACTAAATTTTGGGGCTTAAAAACCTTTCAATGAAAAAAAAGAAGAAGAGTAACAACAGATTTTATTGGCAAGCTTGGACTGAATATGCTGTAAAACTCCACATCCATAGCGCAATCCTCTGAGCTTTCATCTTTCATAAATAAAAATTCATACCATAATGTTATTCCATAAAGCAAAGAATGAAATACAATAAATACAATAAGAAGTAATGAATACTATTGAAAACATTATCATAAACAGCAGACATAAATGTTTATAATATTGTATATGCAAGGGCCTAGCCCCAATAAACAGGCACAGAAATTGGTATCAGAATATCACACTGGGAGACAACAGTTATACTGCAGAGGTGAATCACTGAGAAATAATTTATTAACCTGTATTCCTTTGTTACAGATAAAATAGCATCCTAAAAAGAAAACACAGTCTAGGATTCATTGTCTGTAGTTTGTGAGAGAATGCGTATATCTCCCAAGTGATATGCTATACTCTACAAACAAACAACAAAAAGTAGGCTTCTATAAATCACTCAAGCATTTCAAGGGTTTAAATACTCATAGAGATAGAACTTATAATAAGTCCCTGGAAGGTTGTTTTAGAATCATTATCATGGAAACTTAAAACATGCAAGGCTGTAGGAGTGTGCCTCATGCAATTTTGAAAGGAACACTCCTATTTGTAGAGCTGCCCTATGAATAATGAAAACAACTTAAGCAAAAGCTGACTGACTTACACCATGAGGCCATTTAAACAGCAGGAAACTGTCATCAGTTGTGATTTTGTACACAGAACAGAGATTAATTGCAACAATACTCTAGTAAAATATATGCTGTAATTCTCACTCAAGAAGTTGTACTATATAAGAGGCAGATGTGTATTAACAAAAATCTTCATGTGATACCAAGGAAATTCTGCTTAGGCAAAATTTTTCAAAACACTCACGTATAACAAAGATACAATCCAGCATGACTCAGCACTGTGTAATGGTGCCATGCACAGAACTACACTATGCCATTTTACTACCCACTTGGATCTACTATAGAGCCACTGAAGTCCCCAATCCATGGTCATTCATGTGTGCAAAATAGTTGAGGAGGGGTTTCCAGAAAGGCCTGGGTAGCAATTAGGTCATCCGCTGAGATCCACTTCTGCAGTCTTCCTTTTCATGTACAAATGGCTATGGCCAGAAGGGATTCAATAGCTCTAAATTACCTCAGTTTCTGCAGAGGAATGAATGGAATACCAATCTTTCCAGCGATCAAAAACAGGCATACATAGATAAAAGTTATCTTATGCTTTAATATGCTGCTAATAGGATGCCAGCCTATGCATGGCAACACAATTTTACATTTTCCAAATGAACAGATAGGCTTCTCCCACTTATTTGACAGGTTAGGGACCAGAGCACTGACAGAAAACAGAATTGATTGAAAAGCAGAAGCCATCTAGGGACCATGAAGGATTTATGGATGCTCACTTGGGAAAGACTAAGTCTCTCAGCAGATTGGGCACCTTTTTTCACCCTCTCAGCTCACTTTGCAAGCAGTGTGTGCATGTGAGCAATTCCAACTGGGCCTCCATAGGCAAGAACTGACAAATGAGCAGAATCCCCATAAAATTAATGGAACTTCTCCTTAGTTTGGAAGCATCAAAAGAGTGTCAGATAACAGGATGACAAAAGGTAGGGGGTTCCTGTGGTTTGTTGCTTCAGCTCAAATTTTATGACTTACAACCCTACAAATAATGCCAGAAAATCTTCCAAATGTGGAATATGATGACTCTAAAACCATCTCTACAAGTTCACAGCAATATTTTTATTAATTTTCAGTCCCCTTTTCTGGGATCTCCCAAAAAATCTGCCTAAAGTCTGTCACAGAGATTAATATACTGTTAAGACATTTCTAAATTGTTTTCCAATTCTTCCCTTTGCAGTGAGCTCCTTTCAGAGTTTTCTTGAAATAGCAATGAAAGCATTCAATCTTTCCATTCCTTACTGGATAATAAGGTGAAGTATTTTATGTGTTGAATACCACAACAGATGAAAAACCAGTCAATTGGCCCACAAACTTTTTAGCATTTGCTGTTAACAGCTTCTAGAGTATATTTGAAACAGGTAATTATTAATTGTTTTAAACACAATGCACAAAAAATTCTGAGCTTAGTAGAGCATTTCCATTAAAATGGGTATATTTAGAAAAGTGGAAACAAATGTGTATATTTTGAAAAACGTGCACAAGCAATTTTCGTATACTACTACAACAACAATCATTAGTAATCTTATGTGTAAACAGAATGTAACAAATTTTACAGTAGAAAATTTATAATCTGAACAAAATGGAGACTGACAGATTCAGCCATCACCAGACAGCAATTTCAAATAATATATAGAACTTTAAACTGCCTCTAAGTCTGTTGTTATCCAACTTGATGCCAAAATACTTTCTAATATCATAATCATGTCAAGACCAAAACAACACTGAATATTGTTTGATTTCAGTCTCCCTTCATGAAATTTCTAACGTTTCTCACCAAACCTGTCAATATTACCTGCATACAGAATACATCGCTTAAATTCCTGACAATAGTGGTGTAGTTTCTTTGTTTTTCTCCACTGTAACTTTATGTGGATATCCTGGGATCTATGCCCAGACCTTTAAACAGTGGATTAAATTGTTCTTCTAGCTAGTTCAAGTGAAACCGAGAACAAAGGATTCCTTATGCAGTTTAATTCACTACTTATTGCTTCAGAGGAATATGTAATACAAAAACAACTTGTATAAATGAAGCAGAGATTAAGCATTGCCTTGATGACATAAACATAACCATTACAAGGGCATTTCTCTAAGGCCCCTACATTTTGAAATAATGCAGACAGAAAGGTGGGGGGAAATTGCAGTGTTCCTAGGACTAGTTTCCCTGATTCCCCCCTCCCCTTTGTTGTTTTTGTGTGTTTCAAGTCCTTTTTGACTTATAGCAACCCTAAGGTGAATCTATCACAAGGTTTTCTGGCAAAATTTGTTTCACTTGAAGAATCTCCTTGAACAGCAGGGGCTCTCCTATTCAGGCTGTCATTGTTCACACACGGAGAGTGGTAATGGTGGAGGGCAGCATGCACCCATTGTTCAATGTTCAGGTTCACTAGATTCTGAACATCAAAACACTGTGAATTATTGGACCTCATTAAGACCAGTGTCAGGCAAAAAGTCCTACTTGTTCATGAAGAGGGAGAAAAGATACCTAGTTCACCAAAAGTTAAAACAGCAAAGCAATACCATTCTAAAGACAAACTTGTACAGCCTTTCTTGACAATTGAAAATAATGTGGAGGAAGAAAGTTAGATAAGTTTCAACACCTTGGACAGCTCAGAACTAACACCATTTCTGCACTAGACAATTATAGTGCTACGATTCCACTTTCAACATCCTATGGAATCCTGGCGTTTGCAGTTTAGCGCTATAACAGTCTAGTACAAAAATGGCCCATGTGTCCAGGTCAACTCCAAGACTGTAATTTCCCTCCTTAACATTCTTCTGCGTGCCAGTGTTGGCATTGTGTATTATTTTCTCTCCATCATTTAGTGCTGGTACTCTCCTGTCCAACTATCAACTTAACTAAGAAGTTGCAATTGCATCTTAAAAAGGGGACTGAAATTAGCCTTTGCTGAGTTGCTGTTGTAAACTGCTGTGGTTGCACAGTCATTGTTGGAGTGGGATAACGACAAGCAGATGAGCTGTTCCTTAGCAGAGAAGGGAGGGCCATCCCCTTCATTGGGTTGTTTCCCCAGTCACTCCAAGAGGCAGGAAAAAGGAAGACCTTACAGTGTCCCCATGAAGGGAGTTGCGTAGGAATGGGGGGCAATAGGAGCGGTTCGCCCTGGGCAGCAATGTTTTAGGGGTGGCCCAGCCTGTTGCCCTACCTCCACGTGCCATGGCCACGCCTCCACACCCAGTGGCCATGCCCTGTGCCATAGCCCCACCCTCTCCTGCCCCCCTCCTCACACTTCAAGCTCCACCACTGCAGGAGGGGAAGCAAGAGAAGTCAGTCTTTTTCCTGCCTCCATTCCGACTAGATGAGTTTCTTTCATTCTACTTGCTTCAACCAACATTCCAGACCTACCACAAGCCTCCTTTTCTTCTCTTCTCTTCTTTCTCTTCCTCCTTTCCATCTCTTGTTTATTTATTTGTGCCAGTGCAATTCTTGGCTGCATCAATAGGACTATGGTGTCTAGATCGAGGGAGGTACTGGTACCACTCTACCCTGCTTTGGTTAGATCTCATCTTGAATACTGTAGTCAAGCCGGAGCAAGTCCAGAGGAGGGTGACCAAAATGGTGAGAGGCCTGGAAGACATGCCCTATGAGGATAGACTTAGAGAGCTGGGGATGTTTAGTCTGCAGAAGAGAAGGTTAAGAGGGGACATGTTAGCCATGTTTAAATATTTGAAGGGATGCCATATGGAGGAGGGAGAGGGCTTGTTTTCTGCTGCTCCAGAGCCTAGGACAAGGAGCAATGGATTCAAGCTGCAGGAAAGGAGATTCCACCTGAACCTCAGGAAGAACTTCCTGACGGTCAGAGCTGTCCAGCAGTGGAATGTGCTGCCTCCATGGAGTGCGGAGGAGTCTCCTTCCTTGGAGGTTTTTAAGCAGAGGCTAGATGGCCATCTGTCAGGAGTGCTTTGAAGGTGTTCCTGCATGGCAGGGGGTTGGACTGGATGGCCCGTGTGGTCTCTTCCAACTCTACATTTCTATGATCTTGTTTTGGTTGTTTTACAGAGGGAAAGAAAGTGAAAATTAACAGCAACTAGCAACCGCTAGGACAGAACAGAATTTTATCAGCATCAAATTTAGCTGCAAACTGTTTGCCCACAAAGGTAGTTCAATTACCATCTGATAGAAGTGGGGTGCAAACGTCATCCACAGTCTCCTCCAAGATGGGATAAAGGCTTCTGACAGAAAAAAAAAAACTAGTCCTTGTACAAACTTGTACATAGTTATTTAGCATCATTCCAAAAAGCCAGTGTACTTTGACATTTTTTTAATGTGTAAAAATGGAATGTACAGATTTTAGTACACACAAGGCAAGCTAGTTGACATTTATGCTCGCTATTAAATATATACAAAAATGTTGGTCTGCACTGAGGGAATACACTTCTTCAGAAAGGAAAAAATTGTGTGTGCAGATGTTAAATAAGGAACAACAGAAATCTGTTCCTCTTGGTGTTTTATCTTTTACACAATATTCATCTTTCAAGATGATGTGAAGACACTGGAATATGACAGTGTCAATTCCAAAAAATCCCACAGTATCCTGGAAGACTTCTATTTATAACTGAAGAGAAGAAAGAGGATAAGATCAGCTCAAGTCATTTGGGCTATGTGTCTCCATTCTGGACTATGGCTCTAGTAAATTTAAAGCAGAATACTATAAGGCATTGATACCGTCAGTCAGAGTTAAATTGACTCATCAATTAAATTAGAAATTTGCTAACAAAAAGAGATAATGATATTAAACATATTTTAATGTAACTGATTGATTTAAGTTGGAATTTGAGCTTTTGAGATTTTACATTTCCAGTCGGTTCTTCATCCAAAGAGCAATTGTCTTGGAATTTTGAAAAACTTTTTTTTTTTTGGTAATCCCTCAGAGTTGAAGAATTAAGAAGTTTAGATCACAATATCCAAGCCATTCCGTCAGTAGCTCCAATGGAATAAACTGGGTTAAGGGCTTCTGAGGTTATTAATACCAGTAACTGATCCCACGCCCACCTACATCCTATTTCTAAACATAATAATAGATCCTTATAACTGAAACAAGACATTGTTTTACATATATAAGATCTGGAAGACTTCAGAAAGTAATAGAAACAATTGAAATCCAAATAAAGACGTAAACACTAGGGAAACAGATGGACGGAAAATAAGATCCTGGATGGCATTTTCCTCCTTCATTTTGGTAAGGCATTTAGTGCAGACTTTAACATTAAACTTAAATGGCAATTTAACATAAATGTAATGGTTATTTTTGTTTTGTAATGTAAATTTAATTGAATCATATTTTTAAAAATCGTACTAACGATTAACTAAATGCATTAATCCTTTCCTGCCTTACCTTCAATCCTTTTTTAATGCTGGGTCTGGTTCATTGATTACCTGGAGAAATGATATGATCTTAAAATAACACCTTTTTTAATGGCAGTGTTCTCACTTCACAATGATATGAAATGGACAGATGTACAGACTCTTCCTATAACATACTGTGTTGAAATTGACAATGACAATCTATATGACTACTAGACTTTACAAATGAGGGTAAGAGATTGCTTCCAAGGAGCAGAACATAGATCAGAAATGAGTGGAGGTTTTTAGAGAAATGCCAGAGGGTAGCAGCAGCTAAATGCAAAAATAAAAAACCTTGTCTCTTTCACATCTATTCTTATGTGAGAGTCTTTCGCTTAGTGACACAACTGTAGGCCAAGGATAGAAAGAGGCTGAAGGATAGCATTGTGAAAGCCAAACTGAAGGTGAAATTGAGCATTAACATGACCCGGGAAGAATGTCTAGACTTCTTAAAATTAACACAAATTTGCTAAGAACATCAAAGGGACAGCTCTAATATAAAAAGCAAGAAGCTGAGCACAAGCCAACACAACATTATGGTCAAAACAGTCACATCACATTGAAAGTGTTTTAGTACAAAAGTGTCATTCTGGCCACCTGGGTGCGCACAAAGAGGACAGAAAAACTGTATAAGGTTGATAGCAATGGCTTCCACAAGTGATCGTCTTTGGAGATTCTCCACAGGGAGTTTAGCTCTTTTTTCAAAGTCTCTTTATTTTAAAGGATTTTTCTTTGTCTTTCTTCCTTTTTTTTTTAACATAATGAAGCATGACACATACAAAACAATACACTGAGAGAAGAAAAACAAATAGGAACAAAAACATTAAAGAAAAACAAAATAAGGATGTGCATTTTCTGGCCTCTAGTTTTCAAAGATTAAGTTTAAACAATAAAGACAGATTAGAGAGGTAAAATTGGGTCCATCAATTAAGACAGAAAAAACAACACATAGAAATTAAATTGCAAGTTTTTTAAAAAATAATCTCCATAAATTTTTCTTAGCTAGTGTTGGCAACACAAGTAAATTCATTAAAATTCATTGTCCGAGTTTAAATGTTCCATCATGACATTTCCACATAGTAAAAGTTTTCCTCAGGCAGTTGTAGTTCGTGCAAAGGTATACCTATGCAGCTCTTTATCTCTGTTAACTTCCCTTCTGTCTTTCTTCTCTTACTTGCCGTATACGTAACAAAGTTTTTTTGGGGGTGGAGGCTGCAGGAGTGTCTACACAGACAAAACTATTACCCACAGTACTGAAGATTTCCATCCTGTCTTGATTGATTAATACAACTCTGACTAAACTATAGTTGTGATACATTCAGGAAACAGGAAATCACTTGCACAGAAAAGTAAAAACTCAGAAAAGTGGAACAGATTTGTATCTGATGAAGTAGACTCAGTCAATAAAAACTTATGCTACAAACTTATTTCTCTCAGTTAGTCTCAAAGGTGCTACAATATCCCTTTGCACACTGATCCAGACTAATTTCTGCACCTTACTGGTTCCTGTCCTGGTCCTGGTGTCATCCCAGCAGTGCCTCTGCCAGGAAGGGAGTGTGATGCGAGTACTCCCTCCAAACCCAGCTGGCTACCTGTAGATGAGAGCGCCAAAGACACACTCCTTCCTTCCGTAGTGTAGCCGGCCTCTGTTCTATGCTGCAGTGGGGAAGGAAGCACACAGATCGTACTTCCACCTGTTCAACATGGCTGGTGGTGACAGAAGGATTGTGCGATCATGAGTGCTTAACGGATTTTTCTGTTAATCAAATATCCTACAATCACAACGGGTGGGGATGCGCTGGCTGCAGGACCATAACGACGTCATGTGAAAGCACAGCTGGAAGACAACTGCTAACATGTCCCCATCATGGGACAGCAATGCCATGCAGAAATTATCTATGTCTTTGAAACCACAAATTATAGATCATTTCACTCACGATAAGATCACTGCAATGTGTTCTGCATTTTGGATAATAACCCTGTTATTACCGACAGTGTGGAAACTTCAACTGGTATAAAATGTGGCTGTCTGAGTGCTAGATGATGGGTAGTGATGACATGGAATAATGGAATATGGGAGATCCTTGTAGAAATATCAGCACTTGGCTTTCACTAAAGCATCAGGCAAAACCAAATCTCTCAAATCTGATAAATGTGTAATGATTTGGCTGTTTGGATATGCAAAGGTGGGGGCTGAGAGGTTGACCTGTTTTCTCAGCTTATATTTTTTTCTCTGCTTATATTTTAAAAATATAAGGTCTAGCTCCAAACAGTGATTTGAGAGACTTCAGCTCTCTGAAGAAGTTTACACAGCTGACTGGCTGACAGAGTCACTTATACTTTCACCTGCCTCCTCTTCCCCACAGCCACCTCACAGCAGACAGACAGAACTTGTTCAGCTATGAGCTCTGTTTTATTCTTTTGTACAGGTGCTGTCAACTTACTAAACATCTGACTGTTGGAAAGCCATGCAGCTCAGATTCAGGGTTGGGTGAACACAGCAGTGGATCCACTTCTGCCTGCACTGAAACTCTTAGTTCCTAGAAACAGGTACAACTACTACATGTCTGCATACAGCCCTGGCCACAAAGTGGGGGGTTCTCTTACTGAAATATTGTTCATATTAATCAATGTGTGTATCCTGAAGATGATGCCCAGCAGCAAGATTGGGGTTAGCAGCCACAAGCCTATCAAACTTTGCCTGCTCCATATGGTTTGTCTACACACAGTAGTTACAAGGTATAGTACAGTATGCGTGTATAGTATTGCATATGTGTACTATGAGGGCCTGAGAGCCAACATGGTATAGTGGTTTGAGTGTAAGACTATGACTCTGGAGACCAGGATTTGATTATCCACTCAGCCACAGAAATCCACTGGGTGGTCTTGGGTGCATTACACACTCTCAGAGCCCCCTCCCCAAAAACCCTGTGATAGCTTTGCCTTAGGGTCGTCGTAAGTCAGAAACGACTTGACATCATACAACTACAACAACAACAACAACAATAGCAGCAGCAGCAACAACAACAACAACAGCAAGTATGAGAGCCACTGGGCTTGGACTCTGGGATACCAGGGTTCAAATGTCCACTCAGACAAGGAAATCCACTTGCTGGCCTAGGAAAAATTCCTCTCTCTTAGCCTGAGAGGAATGCAATGGCAAAACCCCTCTGAACAAGAAGATACCATGACAAATTTGCCATGTGGTCTCTAAAGTCGGAAATTACTTAAAGGTGTAGCAGCACTAACTACATTTGTGAATGAAGTCCAACACATGTCATGTTCCTGACCTATAAGATTTGGGAGTTAAAGATCAGTTTATTAAGCCTTCATCTTAACATCCTTTAATTCATTGCTCCATACATGTATTGAGAAGCAGGTGTCCAATTCCCGAACATCTCTGACCAAGCACTAAGAAGGTTTAGTGTTGAAAATTCCAAACCATGTACAGTTTTAGCAAAGTAAGGATGTCAATTTTGCTGCATTTATTCCTCTAATTTCCTCTATTTTCTCTAATTTTCCTCCAATTCTCTTTTTATATCAGATTCTAAGACTTTATATTCTCTTAATATGGGAAAGAATGTATATTTGATAACCTTCCTAATGCAAGCCTGTTTAAAAATATTTTTTCATTTTATATATTGTATATTATTATATTATATAATATTATATATTAAATGTCTTCACATTTATTTTTATATTTTGAGTTGTAAGCATTTGTTTACACATAACTCAAAACAGAAAAAAAGGTACTTGCCTCTTGTGCAAACATTTTTACAAGCATTTTTCTAGTAGTCTTGTAGACCATGGATTTGATAAACTTATTTTTTTTTAAGAAATCAGTAAGGCAAATGCCTCTTCAAATTCTGCTGCAAAAATTTCATTAGACCTTCTTTTGTTAGCTTGTCTGTTTTCCTGTAGTATCTTGACCATTTCTGCTTACGGGGAAGTTAAAACATATACTCCCCAAAATTTGTGAAGCCTCAGTATTGATAAATACCAATGACAGTAACTGCATTTAACATCATAGAAATAGTTTGTAAAAGTTGTAGATTGTATAGATATGGGAATTTTTCATAAACTGATCAGCCAAATGTAGTCCTTGACCATCTCTTAGTTCCAAGGTTTTGAAATTTACATGGTTTTCTCCACAGTTATGAATTTGTGACCAATTTGGTTAAATTGGTCACAATCTAGCTACAAATCTAGCTAAATTGAGAGCATACTTGTCATGTGTAGAAAAATTTGTGGAAGACGTTTGGAAAACATCACTGCACATCTAATTAAATTGATCCTAGTGTACTGAAGCTTATGCCAAAATAGTTTTATTAACCTTTAAAGTACCAGAAGACTTTGTGTTCACTGTTTGTTTTTGTTTTTTTAAATAGCCAGAGCTTGGGCTGAAGGCTACTGTTCTTTTTAAAATGCACTGGCCATCTATGAAGAGATTAACAGGGACAGTAATGGTTTTCCTAGCAAAATTCATCCTTTCACATAATGCTACATCATGCCCTGTGGCCTAGTTTAAATGGCTTAATTGAGATGTAAAATGTGCTTTCAGCAATGAGATTGACCTCTGCTGCAGAACTTCACCTTTCGTGGATTAATTACTTAAAAAAAAACCCACAATGCAGTAATAATGAAGACACCAATTAGCTATTCATTTATATGAAATACACAAATATTTACTCACTTTTGTTTTTTATGATAACAAAAATGTATGACCTAATTATGCATGCTTTAATTATGTTTACTGTAGAGGGTTCCCTTACTCTGCTTAGGATAATTTGGTTCACGGAGTAGCAGGGGTACAAAGTACAAAACATCCTAACTTTTGGATTGCTATGACCGAGAATGAAAAGTGGATGCCTTCTCTTGATGAGAATGCAGCATGATGAGAATAATAACCACTGCATATTAGGTTACACATTTTAAAAGGTAGCATAGTGATGCATTTGCACTATAAGCAACAGTACCAACACAACTAGACATTTTTATAGTGAGATAATAGGTGTACTAGTTGCTGCCGAAAATTTTGTAAAACTCTGAAGTTGGAGATTGAGCGATGGAGTAAACAAGCTTTACATAACTGTACAATCTTACAACACTTCTTACAGTATTTACCACTGCTGCTTCGGGTATTAATTTTCTGCTGCATTTCATAGAATTTTCTTTTTCGCATATTTACTCACAGAATACATCATTACAATTATCTGCCTCTGTTTCACCTTTTCTCTGTCCAGCAGATACAGTTCTTAGAAACTAATCTGCCAACATTCGTATGCTGGGAGCTGTAGTTCAACATCATCTGGATGGACATGCAATTCAACTATCTGGTTTATATATTAAAATGCACACTGACAATGAATAGGATGCAACACGCCTGCACAGCTTCTTTTAAAAATTATTTCCCATTTGGAAAAATGAAAGTGCTGTTAAACAGTAGTGGATTTTTCTTTTTCAAAGCAACTTGTTCTATACACTCTCTGTTATGTGTTATTCTGACTAATTTTTAATTACTCTTGGTAAGAGGCTATTTTAGGGTTAATTAGAGAACTGTATAACTGGAAAAATTCCATTCAATCACAAATACTGTTAAAAACATAATTAAAAATTAACTAGAAAATGTTATTTATTGCCCAAAAAAGTTGGCACTGTCCCTACTTATTATATTTCTTTTGAAAGGTAATGTTGTTATGTTCTCATTACTAAATAAAACAACTCATTACAAGCAACTCTAGTCCCAACTGGAGTAGATATACTGAAAAAAAGGGTCTTAACTTTCATTCATTTCATTGGGTCTATTCTAGCTGGAGCAAAAACTGGGATTAGTTCATTATTTCTAACTTGTTACCTCCAAGCTCTGGCTGGATCTTATGGAGTCAATGAGACATTTTCACTTACGATACTCAATAATCAATCAAAATTAGCTATTTGTGAAGAAACTATAGAAATTGGGTTTAGATAGAACACACAACACAACCTCCTTACCAGTTCACAGGTTTATTGCAACAGCTTGCAAATGGTGATACTTACATCTATAATCTGTCTTTCATTCCAAGTATGTATGAAGAATCTGACAAAATTTGTATGCTTCACTGATATAAAAATACAGATATAGATAGATGTAGACACGAATAAAATAGATGTAGATACAGATATCGGTATCAATGCACTGTATATTTCGTGTTTCTTTACTCATCTGCATTGTCATCACACCGAAAACATTAAATGCATTTGGGTCTGCATTTAGCCTGTTAGCTATTCAACACAATCATTTCCTTCAAACACCACCATCAGGAGTAGCTATACCCAGCCCATTTTTGGAAAGTGGGGATGAGTTTCGGTTTCTTTTCTGACATCTAATAATACTTGTGGTTGTAAGTACTTGTTGTCGTAACTGCTGTGGAGGGGCAGAGCAATCCAACAAATGTAGAAATGTACATATTCTAAATGCACCAGTTAAAATAAAGCTCACCAGAAATCAAAAGTTAAAATGTTCCAACTGACATGGAAATGAAGAACAAACAAATTCAGGATGATCTCAAAATCACTTCTAAGCTAAATTTCAACTCCCTGCTGGTGTTCTACTCTGGTTCTACTTTAGCACATGAAGTGTTTTTTTGGAGTTACAAGGCTACAGCTTTATTGAAGAGTTACAAATTCTTAGCTTTACTATCTAATTGGTTGAGATGATTCAATACAACACCTGTTTCAATTGTTCCACCTTATTTCCTGTATCAGTGACCACGTCCATTATTCAAACTTGAATCTTGAAGGATCAGACTAAGCCATCCCATTTCCATCTTCCTGATGCTGCAACACTTAATGCTCAACCTAACTCCTTGAGCTGCCACACATGATGTTGTTAAATGCCATTCTGCCGCACTTAGAGCAGCACCTGGCTTTTTCTAGTTCTATAATATATTCTTCAGAATGTTTGCCATTATTTTCTTCTGAGGCTAAACTGTTGCAGCCAAAAGCCGTACATGGATCAGGAACTTAAGATTTTTCCTAACTGTGAGAAAATATTATTCTTGCTTGGGTACAATACTATATGAAGGCTTAAGTCAGCTCTCTTACCTCTCATTTCCATTTTTTGAATGGCATTTTCAGAAAAATTATATTAATTTAATATCATTCATGATTTTTTTTTTCTGGTGGAGGGAGCTATGTCACAGAACTAAAGCACACTGTCTAAAGCAAATGAAAAATGGCATTTTCCATTTTAGAACTGAAGAAGAATATGTTATCCTTACTTATTTTTTCAGTTATGTTCCATTTGGAAATCCTTAGTTAGGCTTTGTAATACTGCTTAACAATGGTCTCCAAATATAAATCCAGGTATTTACAAATGAAGGAACAGAAATAAATAGTCCCTTGATACAGTAGAGTCTCGACTATCTGTTCTTCAGTCATCCGACATTCTGGATTATCCGACATCGTGGCTGCTTGGGGTGTGGCTGTAGGCATTTCCATGCCCCCAGACATGCCCAGACACGCCGCAGACACGCCCCCAAACATGGCGGCCATTATGGGCCTCTGGATTATCCGACATTTTCGGCTATCCGACTATCAGCCCGCCTGTTTATGTTGGATAATCAAGACTCTACTGTAATAATATTCTACCCTCAAAAAAACAAAAAAAGCAAAACAAAAACAACACACACACACAAAATAAAAGGAGACAAAAAGTAAAAGGAAATAAAATATCACCACTGGAATTTGACAACAACTTTAAATATTTATTTGGGGATCATATTCCTACTCCCCCCGAAAAATTATGAAACAATATTTTCTCTCTCTCTTTTCAGAGCAGTTATGCCAAACTGTTCCAACTAAATTTTAAAAAGACAGTTCACTTCTAGGGAAGAAACATAACACAGTGTCAAGTACCTTGGGAAAAGAAACATTTCCCTTGACTTCAAATACTATTTTCAGATGTAGTTCAGGAACACTACATGGGGAAGAGGTCCTGACACACGTGACAGGCTGAACATGTCTGTTTAATTTAGCAACCTTAATGCCACCAATTTCTTCTTCTTTCTTCCAATCCACATCTCACATTAGAGAAGATGTCACTAGACTGAAAACTAGGAGGATAAGATGGCATATTTCAAAGAAAAGTTAATGTAAATCAAATGTTTAAAAGCCCCAGATCAAACTACTTCCTTCTAGGCAACATTAGGTAACCTAAGATTAACTCACTATTCTGTCCCACTCCCCGTATTATGAAAATATGAGAAGTGCTCCAAAGGTATATAAAATGTATGTGTTAGTGTTCAAGTTATGTCAGTGTAACACAAGCAGCCAGTTTTAAAGCATTTCTAGAACCAACTTTAAAGATATATATGTCTTCTATCATAAAAAGCCAAGAATTGAAATAGATCCAACAGCACATTTAAGTATTAAGAAGGTTATAATTCAAAACTGCATTAAAGACTCACCAACATGGAAGCAGTAAAAGTACAATCCACTTTCTTGAAAATCTGAAATAGTAAATAATTTTTTGTTTTTAAAATAATGTACTACAAATTATGGGAGTTATCAATTCTCTGTGTCTATGGAACAATTACCATAAAGTATTTGTGTGTGTGTGCATGTGTATTAAAAAACCCTATTTTTATGGATGCTTTGTTGGACTCACTAGAGAACAATGAATTTCAATTTTATTCTTTGAATTTCCAGATATAATGCTCCCATTGGAGAAAACCTTCTCTGAACACGAACCCAAGTCTCTTGCAACAGAAAGCACTGAAGAACAGGCCATTCCAGCTTGCCCTCAGCTGAAAGAACTGAAGCAGCTTTATCCCAAGGGGAGTGAGGATGCCTCAATGAGAGGAGTGAGTAAAGGGAAATCACTGTTGAAATCAGAGGATGAAACATGTCCCATCCTAGCCACTGGTAAGTACTATATGCAAAGCTAATAGTTACTTAAAAGAGTACCTATACCTATGGACTTATCAGGAACAAGAACCTCCTTCCTCCTAAGGAAGAATTTGGAAAAAAGTGCCTACAGCTCTAGGAACTCAGTTTTATAAGCCTGGGTAGCGAAAATTGCTGGCTATTATCTATTATGGGCCATTCCCTCAGTCTTTGAGCAATCCTTTGATGCACCTCCACCATGATTGGCCCCATCTCTGGTTTGATCTTTTCTTTCTAGATTGGTCTTTGTTGACACTATCTGAAGTTTGTTTGGGACTCTTCTTTTGGAATACCCTTGTGTGATTTGTCTGCTTTTCGGTAGGACTCTGCTGGCTTCAACTGTATTGTTTCTATCCTGTTTGTGCAGTGTCATTTCCTGGATTATTATTTGAATAGTATCAGGGTGGGCATCTCCCCTTCATCCCAACCTCCTAACAAGTCCTCCACCCTGATGTGGTAGCACTGGTAGTGCTGATGATGGACCTCAGGAGGGATCTGATCATAGCACATCTCAGTGTCAGAATACTGCATTGACAGCATTTCAGGCAGTAGGCTAGAAGTAAAATGAGATTTGCATAAAATCCTATTTCATACGATGAATTCAAGCTCCATGAATAATGGATTATAAACGCTCCTTGCTCATGGGATACTGCTATTAACAATATTTTAGGCTCCGGGGGCAACTGGGCCTCAAATAGAGAAGGTCTGGATTTTTTCCTAGTCCTTGTCCTCATCTTCCTTCTGTCCCACAGCTAAATAGGTTCTGTGGAATGGAGCATGATGATAGATCAAGGGCTGTCTAGTAAGAATATGAAAGCATTTTCTCCCAAGAAATCATCATATGTGAAATCAGGGTACAAGGAAGACTCATTTTTTTTTAATAAGCAATTCCTACCATTTCCATTATAAAGGTGGTTGAAAATTGGTTGCTGTTAACACCTACCAGTTCACACTGTGTAACTGTAATGTTCTCCTTTCTTGAAGTAACCAGATGAAACCACAAACATGTTTAAGGGAAACCATGCTCTTCAAAGACCTTTTCATAGTTGAGGGTTATTGGAGTTCAGCATTGACAAGTATTGGTTTAACTTGAGTGTGATCACAAAGAACATAAGAAAAGCTGCATTTGCTCAGAACAAAATGTATATAGTACAACATTGTGTCTACATAGCGGCCAATTGCCTATGGGAAGTCCACCAACGGCAGCCAAACTGATAAATAAATAAATATGCAAATAAGTCCCAAACTATTAATAATTTTCAAAAACTGTACAACCTACGAAGACTTTCTCATAGAGGGAAGAAAATAGCTAAAAATTACTTGATTCCTTCAAGAACAAGATAATGAAGAACCCTAGTGTCAGCTAGTATTTATTGATATATTTTCCACTTATTCCACTTATTATATTCCAGATGATTATGAAATATTATAGCTTCCCCTTCTCCTTTTCTGAGATATTTTACTCCTACCCTGAGAACAAATCTTTTTGGTTTTTAAAAAAGATGGAGGTATTTGCTTGTCACTATAGGTTTTCTCACTAGGCTGTCAATTAGAGATGTAATTCTACCTTAATTTTCTTTTCAAAGAAAGCAACAAGTGTTTTTAGCATTTTTCTTCCTGCTGAATGAAAGTCTTTTAAAACTGTGCAGTTTTTGAAGACTATTCACTTTTGGGGACTTATTCTATGCAAAATTTATACGCTGTGTGTGTGTGTGTGTGTGTGTGTGTGTGTGTGTGTGTGCACAAAAAAATAGCACAGAAATATTACACATCTCCTCTGCAAAAAGTTACATATCCTTTGAAAAACAAATCTGTATGAATGTTGTGCATAATTACAGAGTCCCCCCGAGGAAACAATATTTTGCCCAATCCTTTTATTTTCTGCATAGAAAATGCTGTTTCCTGTGCAGATATTTTTTTGGAGAGGGAGGCAGCTTTATAAGCCATTTTTTGACAGAAAAATAATCACATGAAAATTTTGTGCAAGTCCCTGCAAAGACTCTCATAAATCCAGGATAATTCTCCTTAGGTTTGTTGACACTCAGAAAACATGTTTTTGATCATTTTTCAAATATTGTCTAATTCTCTTCCCATTTCTACTGCCAACCACCTCCCTTCTTCTCACATTGCTTTTTGCTAGCATTCATAAAGAGCACAAGGTCCAGAATGAGCTGGAACCTTAACCACATGATATTCTCACTCCATCATTTAGTGACATCACTCTCCCATAACTATAAAAGTAACGAAGTAATAGTTATACTAAAAAAGAAGTAAAGCTATCTCTCACTAAGTTGCAGTCCTAAAGTGTCATAATGTAATGTGATTATACTTTGAGAAGAAAGGAATTCATTACTGGTAACCAGCTATTAGTAACTAGTTGCTTCCATGCTCTGAGTGAAGTTATTTTTGTGCACAAACAAGACAGTTTGTGCTTGTTTGTTCCAATGATTTGTTCAAATGGTTCATGAACTAATATTCTGAAAATACATGAACCAAGACAGTCATTACAAGATATTCCTATTATAGTACCATGGAAATCGTGCTTAATAACCTAGACAAACTGGTAACTATCTCACTATTTGGCTGGGTCAGACACTATGGAATCAAATAGTTTCTCCTTCTAGTGCAGTGGTTCTCAACCTGTGGGTCCCCAGATGTTTGTGGACTTCAGCTCCCAGAAGCCCCAGCCACTATGGTCAATGCTCAGGGCTTCTGGGAGCTGAAGTCCAAAAACATCTGGGGACCCACAGGTTGAGAACCACTGTTCTAGTGTGTTACTGCTTAAGGCTTTATCGTTCACCACAACACCCTTCATTATCTGGACTAAGAGCTTGATGATTCATAACATACACCACAGCAATGCATCTTGTTGGTATTAGACATTGTTCTAGGCATGTATGACAATGCCAAGGAGCACTGGGAACCATAGGAATTTCATTTCCTATGGTACCTTATGGTCCTTGAATGTTATTGTGCACAGCTGTTGTCATGGCCTACTGGCATCAGCAGTCTGTTCATCCCATGATTTCATCGTTATAGCATGAGGCAGAAGGATGTCATCTGAGATGACCATACCAGACTGGACACAATAGTGAATGCTGGTGGAAGCTATTCACCAATGTAGTCTGGTTCTCTAATTATTTCCAGTGTGGACCTGTGTGTGGTGGGGGAGAGAGGAACAATCACTGGAGTAGAGATACTGTCTTTGTTCATAAACATTATCAACCTCAACAAAACAGCATCTATATATTGCACTTGATTCTGTGTTTTAATATTAAATATCTTCTTAGATATCGGACTTTTGACTGTTTGGCTTAATATGTAATTGTTAGCAATTCTTTGAGTAAGTGGCATAAAATCCTGACATAGGTCATTTCTGCACACGGCGAGGGAATCGCTCCCTGCTGCTACTCACCGGATCTTCTGGTGGTCCGGTCCAGTCCTGGGTGAGGCAGAGCAGTGCGTGATCGTAGATCCGCACTGCTCCAACGTCCAAAATGGCAGCTTCCAGTTGGTCGTGGGTCTCGACCAACTGCTGAAGCTCGCCAGCCTAAAGCCCGCCCTCCGCAGATCACAGGCTCGCATTGGTGCGAGCTTGCGAATCTGCACCGGAGAGTAGGCATGCAATGGCGCGCGCCGGCATTTTGAAAGACCAGAAAAATCAGTGCTTTCAAAAACACACTGGAGGACCACTTGGGGTCGTTCCGGAGCAGACTGAGGTGCGGATCTACAGTAAGTAGTCTGGACCCAGTCTGCTCCAAGGTGCAGAATCCTCCGTGGAGGACGCACTGCACCGTTTTACTTACCCTGTGCAAAAAATGGCCATAGTTTCAACAATTAATGTATTCCAATAAACCTACTGTCTCACCATTGAGGACAGAGAAGGCAGAGATACCTGCTTTTGCATTTCCTAGCTTTTTTAAAAAAATTGTCCTAAACATATCTGTTAATTCTGAACTCAGCAGACTGTTTGGGAGTCCAGTTCCCTTTTATTTGCAAAGTCATTCCAGTGACAAAGAATAGACTAACTTTTCATGTAAATCATTGGATAAAAATATCATTGTTTTCTGTTTTCATCCTCAAAATTACCATCTAGGCTGCAATCCTGAGTACACTTATATATGGAGGCAGAACTGTGCAGAACTGCAGCCAAACTGTTTTTCTAAGCTCAATTGGTGTTTTCAAGAAACAAAATCTCATCAAAGTGAGCAAATCTGCACTTGCTCTTCGGATTTGAATTACCCTACAAAAAGTAGTGCCAAATGAAAATAGGTTTGTTTTCTTTATGAGACTATAAAACAGCATCACATCTTCAGTCACCAGGAAAGGATGTGTGATAAAAGGATGGGTGATAAACAAGGCATCCGTGTTTTGCTTCTCTAAAATCAACCAAACAGCCAATGTTATCTGCTTTTCAGGCTGAAAATAGGTAGTCGCATTGCCATTTAGAAACTGAATTTAAATGACAACAGTTGATAAGTTGCTTACTTATCAACTGAGTGGATTCAGTATCCGTTCTAGTACAGAGACAAAATGTCTTGGTTATCAGCTGGTAGCAAGCATAAGGAGGAGAGTGATGTTGTACACATGTTCTGAAACAGGCCTTCCTGGGCTTTCTGTGTGAACATAATGTTGGGACTAGATAGGCTGTTGGTATGATCCAGGCTCTTCTTGTGTTCTTAACATGCACATTATTTTTTGTTATGTAAATAGCAGTCACACAGAAACATGAACAGTCCTGAGGTCATACAGCATATGAGAAAAGGCTTTATTTACTCTTTCTCTTGCAATCTCTCATAAAAAGTGCTTTCCCAAAACTGCTGTTTGTATTTCATGTGAAGCCTCTCACAGAGTCTGCAGAAACTTCCCTTGAAACTGAAACATCCTGGAAAAGCAATGACAAAGATTTTAGAGAATACACTAGATTTGAACAAATGATTAAGCAAAGAGATGATATGGAAGAAAATGAAATATTGAAGGGTGCCACAAGAGAAATATATAAAATATTGTCAAAAGATGAAGATGAAGATGAATATCTTAGAAAAATATGGCAGGAAGAATTAGTACAAAAAATAGGTATTCAAGACTGGGGGAAAATTTGGAATCAGTGTCATTTAAAAAATTTATCCATAAGGATAAAAGAGAATTACTATAAATTGGTTTGGAGATGGTACCTAACACCAGTAAGGTTAAACCACATAGAGAAGAATCATTCAAGGTTATGTTGGAGGGGTTGCCAAGAGATTGGCACATATATCCCTATGTGATAGAATTGTGAAGGTGTACAGAAATTTTGGCAAATGGTGTTTAAAGAGATAAAAGAGATAACAGGAATTGATTTATAAATACGTCCAAGTATAGCATTATTATCTATATTTGATAAGGTTACTTGTACGCAGACAATGAAGGAGTTAATTACAAGTTTATTAACTGCTGCAAGGCTAATTATATCAAGAAAATGGAAAATTCAAGAAGATTTTCAAATAAAGGATTGGTATAAAGAAGTGTGGAAAATTGCAATCAATGATAAGTTAACATGTCGAATTAAGATTAAAAAAGGAATAATGAAAAGGAATGACTTTGAAGCAATGTGGAAAATATTTGTGGAAAAGGCTTTAACAAAAAAAGAAAGTGTCACACCTCCACAAGAAGAATTACAATTTTGGAAAGGAGAGTAAGCTGAAATACAATTGGCTCTGGGAATGGGCTCACATTTAGGGTTAGGGATTATGGTTAATAACAGGATCATATATAGTATTACCAATAGGTTAAATATAGTTGAAAAGATAGATTTTAGAACAAAATTACTATAGCAATAATGAGTACAAGGAAAATGAGATTTAGATAATGAAATAAAAATATATAATGATATATAATATGTTGAGTAAGTATATGATGATAAAAGATCTGGAGAGAAATAGTAATGTAAGCTATTTGTGTTGTAATTTTTCTCTTTTTCACCTTTATGTTATTCATGTGGTGTTTTTGTTTTATTCTGCTATGTATTGTTCCTTTTTCTAATATTTTTTTTTAAAAAAGAAACTGAAATATCAACTTTGGAGCTTAAATATATATTTGCATACACTTTAGCAGCAACTTTTACTAATCAAGATCATCAGGCAGGGACAACGCGTTAAATGTAACTATAAATACAACTAGAAAGCAGTGATTAAAGCATCTATTGTTGCTTCTTTTGGTTTACAACAGTACAAATTAGTTTGTTCCTTATTAATTTTATTTTTTTCTTCATGCAGCAGGGTCAAATCATAGGTTGTACAGAAGTTGTTCACTTGCCTGGCAAAGTGAACAACCTGGCAAAAGATTTCTTTCAAACAGCATGTTGATATTGCTTTCATTTATTTACCAAGTTTAAATTCTAGTTTCACTTTACATGAGAAACTATAGCACAATAACGTTATGATGCCAACACACAACAACCCTATTAGCAAGCCGTAGTTTCATGGTGTCAAATTTACATGTGTCCTTTTTGAATATAGAAATTCCAATGCTACATTGCTAACTACACCCACTTTAGGGAGGCCGTATGTCATGCTTCACAGAGTGAGCACAACAGAGTGAGTGAAAAGAAGAGAGAAAAATAAACAGCATAGACTAGGATTCTGAGAGACCAGAATTCAAACTTCCACTTAGCCATGAAAACCCACTGGCTGACCTGGAGCAAGTCACATTCTCTCAGCCTTAGGGTAAGGCAATTGCAAACCTCCTTTGTACAGATCTTGGAAATTAGGGTCACCATAAACTGAAGTTGACTTGAAAGTATGCAACAAATGTTAGGTTTTTACACAGGGCAATCTTCTGTTTGAAGGCATTCTTATTTGAAGGGCTGTGCAGAACAAGTATTGTTCAATGATGCAGATAGGGATGCAAATCATTGTGTATTTTGTTGTTATGAACAGATTATCTGGACCCTTTGGAGTTTGGAAAGAGGGCTGGATACAGCACCAAATCAGCATTAGTAGCTCTGACATCCTATTCCAGGAGAAACATGAGTGGCAGTATCCTGTTGATCTTGATGGATCTTTCAATAGCTTTTGATAACACTGATCATGGTATCTTACTGAACTGGCTCTGAAAGATGGGTGTAGGAGACAGTGGTTACAGTGGTTCTGCTCCTATCTGCGGGGCAACTCCAGAGAGTAGCATTAGGGAATTCCTGTTTAGTCCCATGTTTGTCAAGCTGTGGGATGCCATAGACTAGATTTTATCTCCTATGGTGTTCAACATTTATAAGAATCAATTGGGGAGCTCATAAGGGGTCTGGGGTGGTGTGCCATCAGTAGGCTGATGACACCCAGATCTACTTCTCCTTGTTATCAGAGTTAGCTGAGAGTGTCTAGATGCTAGAACAGCGTCTGGAAGCTGTAATGGACTGGATGAGGGCCAATAAACTGAAGCCAAATCCCAGCAAGGTGGAGCTCTGTAGATTGGTGGTCCCAAATCTAGGAACTGGGTAAGAAACCTACTCTAGATGGAACTGCACTCTCCAGAAGGAGCAGGTATACTGAAATTGGGAGTATTCCTAGATCCATCTTTGTCACTGGATGCCCAGAGGGACTCCACAAAACACAGAGTGCTTGGCATCAGCTCTGACTGATACATCAGTTACGGCCATTCCTGGACAGGGATAACTTAACAAACTACTTCACACACTGATAACTTCCCAGTTAGACGACTGCAATGTATTGTAAGTGGGACTGCCCTTGAAGATGACTTGTAGCTACAGCTTTTACAAAATTCAGCAGTGAGACTGCTGACTGGAATATTATGGAGACAACACATAGCACCACACCTAAAGGAGCTGCACTAGCTGACAATTCACTTCCAGTCTAAATTCAAGGTGTTGCTGATGACAGTTAAATCCTTAAATAGCTTGAGACCTCTCCCACTAGTGGCAGCAATACAAAGTGGGAGGACATGGAAGAGGGCTGTTTTGGATGTAGCATTCTGATTGTGAAATGTTCTCCCCTTAAAGATCCACCTGGCACAAACATTGCTTTCTTTTTGGTGCCAAGCTAAAACATGGCTTTTTGTTAAAGGCGAACAATTTTTATGGATTGAAGAGAAACCAGATAATATATTGCAAAGGAAATACTTAATTGACATAGGAATTTTGGATATCAAATTGTTGATTATGGCAGTTTATAGTCCATTAGAGAATAAAAGCAAATGCTATCAAAATTTACTAGAGAGAATTCATGAATTCGATTATCAAGAAATATTATTAATGGGAGAATAGAATGGTGTGCTTGATCTGGCTTTAGACAGATCCAGTGAAAACAGAACAAATAAAAAGAACAAAAATAAGACAAACTCCCCAGAACTTTTTTAAATCTACTTTACATTTTATCTTTGATGGTCTTATGGTGCCAAAAATATGAACAAGAAAATGATCATGATGATCAGCCCTGAAAAAAAATGGAATAAAGAATTATCTAAATATATTTGGAAAGAGAGAAACAACTTAGTTGTTATTTTGACACTACTACCACAATCATAACTCCTTCCCAGTGAGGTGTCAGCCAGATTAAGAGAAGTAGTTAGTTAAGCAGCTAATAGACAATATATCTAAATGTTTTAATTTAATAATTAGCAAGGAAAACTGGTCATGCCTCACCACATTGAATCCACCTGTCTAGGATAGTGGTCACCTTAAGGCCCAAGCACCAGACGTAGCAAGAAGTTTTAAGACTAAAATGGCAAAGTGAGTGAGAAGATCCCAAGACCTATAACCTGGATAGGAGATCCATCCCAGGAACAATTTTTTTTAACAATTTTTGAGAACTATGGTCAGGCCATATCTCTGAACAAAAATAAACAAATATATATATACAAATACATAGTCATTTTCATACGCAGGAAGCAAATTTCCCGCATAGAAATTCTGTTGTCTGCACACATGCAGAAACAAACATGTGTTTGGCCATGGACAGTTTATATTCAGAAAAAGTTCTGAGCGGTGAAGTCCAGCCTAGGCCTCATGTGCCCACCAAACCCTACTTCTGTATCTCAAATCCCCAAAACATTTCAAACCCCCTTTTTTTTAAAAAAAAAAAAATCTTTTCCTTTTCCAGATGATTTTTTTCATACCTCAAACAACCAAAATTGCAGGAAAAGCATGGCCTGCTTCTTCTGTACCCTAGTCCTCCCACAAAATCCTTTGTTGGGCACAAATCATTGAAAATGGCAGTTTTGTGATCCCAGGCAGATGTGGGAGTGAAAATTTACCCCTGTCCCCTCATGATGGTCTACCCTGATCTCTGTCCTCTTTTGTCTTCTCTTTTTGATGAAACATTTGAAACATATGAAACACATTTTTAAACATTGTATAAGTGGCTACTATAATTCATGTACTAGAGTATGTTACATATCTGTTATGAATAAAGGCATAGAGCGTGGGAACTACATATGTGAAAGTTTTCCCTTCCTCTTCTCTCTTATTGAGATTAAACATTAGGCACAAAGAAGGCAAAGTACTTCTACAGTCCCAATAACTTTTATGTTCCCTAAAACATCAGCCTTCAGTGACTTTTAATATTTGTCTTTACAACATCAAAAAAAAACCTTCAAATTTTCAAACTGCTGTGGCCACCAAAAAGTATTCTCTGATCATTTCTATCACAAATAAAAATGGATTTATGATTGTGTAACACTACTGTGGTCTACCATATAAATAGTCTTCCTAATAGAAGTAAACAAGAAGTCACACTCACAGGTGCTTCAGTCAGCACTATTGCTTGGCGGAAAAAGCTGACTTTTATAAATTCAGTGAAATCCAGCATTGTAAGTACAGCTCTCTTCACTAATATTTGAATCAAGTCATTTCACATTTAACAAAGTGCCTGTCTTAAGAAAACATGAAACAAAAGCAAGGGGGAACTGCATCATACGTAGTTTTGACAAAAACCAATGAGCTATTTTTCCTGCGTAAAAGCAATGGTGAATAAAGGATTTTGAGTAAGGATAAGATAAAGATAATAATTTATTACGATCACAGACCAGCATAAACAAAGATAAGAGATTTACCATACAATACAATAAACACTTAAAATTCTTTTTTGGTAATGATAGTGCTACAACAAATTATAAGTAGTTTGACACATCGATCAGAGCACATTATCTAAGTCTGTATGTAACCCCCAATCCTTTGAAACTCACATGGCTAATTGATTCTTTATTGTCATTCTCTACTGTTGGTTTGTCATCCGCTTATGAATCACAATCGTAGATGCACAAAATCTAGCAACCTTATTTGTAATTTGTAGGTCCTGGTCGGCGAGCAGATAAGAAAGATTAAAATGCTTCCATTCTGCTAAGAATGTTTTGGATAATAGGTGTAATTAGAGGAAGACACATACCTTATTTTGAGTAAGGGAAACAATTGAGGAGGTCATCCAGCCTTTTTCCTCATGCATTGCTTTACTCATTCAGATCTTCCCAGATAATTCCTCCTTCTCCTTTCTGGTTTCCAAATATGCCTTCTCCTTCAAATATACATTATAAGTTGAATATGTGGAAATGCAGCTTGGATTATGTGAGCTGAAGCAGTAGGTAAAAGAACGTGAAGTAAAAAAGTAAACTGTTTCCTACATTTTTCACTATTATACATTTCATACTGACAGTATCAGTACCATCCTGGACCTGCTCACCGCATTGTATGAAACCACGTAGAAGGCTTAGGGAAATAATGCACAACTGTAGCCTGCAGTAGAAGCCAATTTTATGTTAGTGGAACCCTACAGGACCCACACAGAACGCTGAAAATGACAAAAACTGAAACTAAACAGAAAAAACAAAAAAGTGATCCTCTGAAGATGCCAGCCACAGACGCAGGCGAAACATCAGGGGAAAATATTAACAGAACACGGCCTCAAAGCCCAGAAAACCCACAACAACCTATGGATTCTGGCTGTGAAAACCTTCGACTTTACATAAAGTAAAAAACGTTTTCAGAAGTCTACTTCTGGTTTTAGAAAGTTAGGGGGGTCTTTGTTTGTTTCTTTTAAATGTTAAATGGTGTAGGAGGCCACTTGCAATAGTGCATTTTGGAGGGTTTCAAGAGTGACAATTTCCCCCTTTATTTGTCCAGAAAAAGGGTGGGCTGGGCATTTTGCCCACCGTTACTCACAGAATATTCATTTTAAGTATGCACCATGGTCCTCAAACTGACAAGCATATATCACAGCAAATTAGACTTAAAAGAACTACAGAACAGAGCTTCAAAATAACTAGCTGATTAACTCATTAAATAAACAGTTAATTAGATTTTCTCTCAGTGTGGTTGAATTTACTAGTTTTCCTTATTTACACTGAAGTTAATCCTATAATTTAATGAACCGATTAATTTTATGTCATTAGAATTTACTGGGATAGGGTGGCTTTCCCTCTTGTCAGATTCAGTAAAACAAAAAGAGTTTAGGAGAAGAGGAATTAGGACTCGAGGAAATTCACTACATGGCTCTGTTGCTCGGTGAACAAATATTGACCACAGGCCAATGCTGAGCATTGACATTTATGGTTGGTAACAACCAAACAAGACCACAAAGATCTAGCCTTTCAACATGGCAGCAATTCAACCAATGTATCCAGTCATGGAAAAACTTAAGGCAAGCAGTTGGGGCAAAGCCCCAAGAGGTTGCTCCAGCTGCCCGTTTTCACTGCACACAACTGCTAGAGTGCTGCAGACATTTCCAAGTGCTCCAAAAACTCTTTGGTTAGGATGCTGTGTTTTTCAGGGCTGGCATCCTCAAATGCAACAACGACAGAGTTCCATCACTGTAGTTACATCTGACAATGCAGAATCTTAACGATACATTCTGAAATTAATCAGAAATCTGCATATTTAATGGAATTCTACCTTTCTGAGAATTCTACAGCAAACCAGAAAATAAAGAAGTGTACAATGAATAACTGCAGATCTTATGTTCTTGCTGCCAACTTGTAAAATGTCCAAATTATTCCAAAGAGGATAACAAGATGAAAAAGACAGAAAAACATGAAAACTATCTTAAAGATGCTACCTTCTCTCCCTGAGATCTTTTTCTCTTTTCTTTTCTTTTCTTTTCTTTTCCTTTTTTTTTTAACTGTAAAAAGGAATAGAAAAGTTTTTTTTATGAGGCATGTAGAACTGAAAAACAAAACAACCCTAAAGGTTCTCTATTTTTGTCCACACACCCCTCCCCGGCACCTATTGTTGTATTTCCTGCTGACAGTGCATTTAAAGTCTTTTAATTATACAATTGCTCTTGAAAACTGCCAACAACAGGCACAACACAGACCTAATTGGTGTTCGTGATGAAACTGGATGCTCATCTTCACCTGTTTCCTTTCTTCTTTTTCTTTTTATTTAAAGGAAGAGGAAGCCAAAAGTATCTCTAGTGGGTAGTATCAAACACTTCAGTTATATTTCATTCCTCCTTTCTTAATTAATGTCTTACACATCAGCCTCTTTTCTGCTATCAAATACTGTAGGACAAGCGCAAGCCTTTGTAGAGTTCATCTCCAGCTTCATTGCCACTTGAAACAGAATAACTGTTCTCCAACACCTTTTCCGTTCTCATTTTATTTTGATATAATCTTTACTGTTCACTCTCTCCAATAAAGAGCCATGTTGTGCACTCAGAAACCAATCACTTCAGAAGTTACAGCTTTGTTATGGACAGCTTGTGCACACATTCTCAGAGTAGTTTTAGAGCTGTGGAGATGTTTAATTAAATACACTTATACAACAAATCTCTTATAAACAAGAATGTACTATTACAGGCTCAGTGGTATCAAGACTACAAACCTATGTATTCTACATTACTAAGGAAATTCTACTGAGTCTTGGCATATACGCATTAATATGCCAAAATCAGATCAACAGTTCATATTACCAAAATCATGAATACTAAAATCTTGAGTTAAATGCTATTTCATGCTAATGAAATGTTCTCTCCCTTCCTTCCCTCTCACAGTGCTCCATTCTTCTGAAAAATCTATTCTGGAAAGTTGAGTTGAATGTATATACATTATTTATTGAAACAGCACAAACACTCATTCATAATGGACAACCAATTGCATAACAATAAGATAATGAATTTAAGCAACAGTCAAATAATTAATGGAAGGGGAGGATCCAGGCAGGTAGCTAAGGGAGGAAAGAGGGATGAGGGCATTGCCCCTCCAAATGGAACTTCTGCCACTCCAGTGAATTCTTTCAGTTCCCAAATTTCTAGCACTTCAAAGAGTGAGACATTGAAAATCCATCACACCTAAAACTCTTATATTTACTATGCTAACATTCCATTGGTAAGTTTGCCTCCCCTTTTCTTTAGATGTCTAAACTGTATTTCTTAACATTCAAATTAAGTTTTAAGCTACTGCAATGGCTAGAAATTTGAGGACTGAATGGAAAATTCCATCAGAGGCAGAATTTTTATTTGAGGTGCTGTGCCCTCACTTTCTCCTAATAGCTACATCTCTGGGTGGATAGTGCTTTGTACATTGTTCTCTTAACTTTGCTTTTCATACTCCACACTCTAGCCAATTAATTTGTACCCCCCCACTTTCCTCCTTACGTTTTGACATACACAGAAATTGTATAGCCTCCCATATGGGAATAGTAAGCACTTTGTGAACTGCTCATTGCATGCTGTTCCAACCAATCCATGGTCAAGTGCAAAGCCAGCTTTACACTAGAAAATGTGAAAACTATGGCAACCAATAGGTTTCAATTCAGCCAACATGACAACATGCCTCCTCAGACTCCTGGAGAATGAGTAGCTGCAACCTAGGGTAAACCTATAACAGGTTGGGAGTGTGAATCACATTGTCTGCTCAGCCACCAAAGAGGCTTCTTACTCTGCATCATAGACAATACATAGACTTGGTCTAACCTCTGGTTTTATGCTCCTTGCTAAGACTCAGCCTATATGGTGTCTTTCAATAATCTACTAATCCACATAGGACTAAGATTTCCCTACTCCTTCATGATACTGAAGGCCTTATCACACTATACTTCAATATCATGTTATTCAATCTGAATCCCAGCACTACCATTACAGTGATGGGATCGGGTTATAAATGCTCCCTACTGCACCCTTTCATCTTAAGCGGATGAGTAGCGTTATTGGTACCAGTATTTCCACTGTATTACAGCATAGTAAGAGCAAGAGCATGTATATTTCTATACTGCTTATCAGATATGCGCTCTCTAAGCTGTTTACAATGTTTTTTTAGCTAATTTCTCTCAACAAGCTGGGTACTCATTTTACTGACTGCGTAAGGATGGAAGGCTGAGGCCCTTTTCACATCTCAGCTGTTTGTGCAACGGGGGAGGGCGGCTCGCGCGAGAAGCCTCAGCCGAAACGCTGCCGCTTCCCCGCTTCTTCGTACCGCAGCTGGCTTCCCGGTGTCACGTCCGTCGCTCTTGAGCCCCTCCTCTTCCTTCCGCAGCGCTGTCTGGGAGCTGTAGGCTGCGCTGGGGGAGGAAGCACGACCCGTTCGCCTGGGACGACACACTGCATGGAGGTAAGTGCACGAGGCCGCCACGAGCATTGTGCGAGCGTGCATTATTTTTGGCTTAAAGCTGAAAATAAAAAAATGTGCGGCCGCCCCACTTGAGCCTCATGAGCGCTGTGCGAGTGGGAGTGCGTTGTACAGAGCGATACTCCCACTCACACGAGGCTGAAGGGGCTCTCGCGCAAAAAAAAAGCCATGCAAAAAGGGCCTGAGTCAACCTGGAGCCCAGCAGGATTGAACTCACAACCTCGTGGCTGCAGTACCAGCCTTTAACCACTGCGCCACCAGGGCAGGGTCCTCTTCCTCACCTTTGGAGAGTCCTCTTCTCCACCTTTTCCCTGCCCCACAGCTTGTAATTGGTTGGGAGTTTTGTGCCTTTTTTTTTTGCTGAAAGCTGTACTAGAGCAGCAACATTGTAATGTCATGACACACCCTTATGCTATTGTGTTTTTGCACTATAAAGCTAAAAAAAGTATTTAAAAATAAAAAAAGGAAAACCTGGGAATGCCCATACCACACCCATTCCTGCAGTGGCTAGGGAAGCAAGTGCTATCAAGGACTAATGAGAAACTTCATTACCACAGGTAACAGGATTGTTGCGGGAAAGGGGGTCATTAACAGACTATTTTCAGCATTAGAAAAGGATAGATTCTGAACAGATTGCAATGATAGCTACTGGTTAGCAATGACATTGTTTGATAGTATGGATCCTGAGTCGGCAATAATATACTATGGCAGTATGACACCCTCATGCAATGAGGCCCTAAGACTTGATGCAGCATATAGATGCTATTTCTTCTCCCACCACAATCTCCCACTCGAGCAGATGTTAGGGGCCTCATTCCCAGGCCAAATTTTCAGGGGGGACTTTGAAGAAAGAAAGGAAATTATTCCCACGTTTTTACATAACCAAAGTAGTTCTGTCAGCAAATTACAGCAGCAGATCCAGCTCATTTTCCTTGAATTTCACATAGCTTTCATCACTGTTTATATGAGTATTATATAATCATAGTAGCAAATATGGGTTAAGGTGGGAGTCCTCATCCTTTTGGCCTTTAACAAATGTCTAAGCACTGTGTAATTAGTCAGACATACTCAAGAGACCTTTACTCGCATAGTTAAGTGGTTTGGAACAGCATATGTAGCTGTGCAGTAGAAATAGCTGGTTTTTAAAACATATAAGTCTATAAGTCCTGGTCAAAATATTTACAACTTAAAGTTATTAAGTTTTCAAGAAATTATATTTATATGACTCTAAGAACTTCTGTTAAAAGATCTACACAGTTTCGGTGGTTGGGTACATTCTTTCTAAGTATTTTAAACCAACATATATTATAAATTAAGAACTGAAAGAATATTTGAACCTCAATTGTCAGGGAACACTGATGAAGAGAACCCTAGAGAAGTACGACCATTCACAGTTTGTAATGCATGGTACATATAAAAATTCATGTATAAAAAGCTCATGTGCATTTTTTTCTCACATAATAGTTCCATAATGGTAAATAGACTTTCTCATAGCCAAAAGAAATATGATAAACTAACTATAGTAAAATTATTCATCCTTGCCTGTGAATCTTTATGAAGATTTACATCCTAATGTAAATAATTCTTAAAAGTATTATTCCAAAATACTTCTAAAATATTTGACATACATACAATATGCATTTTTATTGTTCATTAAAAGAGCTGCGTCAAAAAGTCTTGAAATTTCAAAATGAGCCATTTTTCTTCTATATCTAAATAACCTAAACTTTGGTGAAATGAATCAACATATCCAGTGGAATTATGAAAGATAATATAAACTTCTTGAGAGCAACTTTGACCTATCTGGAAAGCAGTGTCCTCCAAGTATTTATTGCCATGTTTGTGGACATAATACAGAATATATGCATTCCCAGGGAGATATTTGATGACTTTTCTCAAATAAAAACTTTCAGACATCTCCCTTCAAAGAACTTACACATTTACACACACACACAAACACACACACACACACAAGCCAGAGGATCTTGTAGCATCTTTGAAACTAACCGAGAGAAAGAAGCTGGTAGCATAAGCTTTCATAGACTTAAGTCTACTTCATCATATTTGTGGAATGCCAGGAATGAGCAGGCTGTATGTGTGAATAGCAACAGAAATGCAAAAACTGTGGGTATGAGGATGAGATGACAAGTTCAGTTTTAATTACTGTTGTTGGCATCAAAAGCAAGAGGAAAGCCAAGGTGAGTAGATAATAGGGATGGGCCAACTGAATCCTCAAATCTTTGGCAGGGATTCAGGATTCAGGAATCCGAATCCCTGTGCCAAAATAGGCAAACGGAGTCTTTCAAATCCGCCACTCAAACAGTTTGTTGGAGACTGGGATGCTTGAAAACTTGGGAGACCAAGATGCCTGAAAACTTGGGACTAGGATGGGATTCTGCTCCTCACCTGTTTCCCCACCCAACGTGGGCACGGATGATTGGCCAGCAGACCGGCATAAAGCTTTGCACGCCCTGGAGGCCGCCATTTCTCCCTCCTGCTGCCTGTGCCCCTAATCCTGCCTCTCCCTGCTGCTGCCTCCCTCTGCATGGTAATTTTGGGATAGGGATTGGGAGGTGAGGGACAGAGGAGCAAAACTGAGTTTGTGTGGGGGTCTAGGAGCTTGTGGGAATGTCCCAGGGGGTTCGAAAGACTGCAAAAAGGGGTTCAGGGGTTCCATGCAAGCCATGCCAGCCATACTTTCCCCTTCACTAGCTTTCTTTGGTTAATTCTGGGACTAAGATTGTCATGATGCCACTTCCTCTCTTAGTTTCTGTCTTGAATACATGAATACTTCAGTTAACCTGTTTTGAAGCTCCCTTTTAGAAAGTCTTTTTATGCTTCTCAACCCCTTTTCCTCTTTTTCTCTGTCTAGCTGCAAGTTTATAAACAGCATTGCCACTGGAAGGGTTGCAAAGGAGAGCTGGAGAAACACAGACTTTGGGTCTTGTGTTGCAGCAGCATGTCTGTGGTAAAAAACCTGAGCTAGGAAAGAATGGGATTCTACTCTAGCTGATTCTATAGGAGAAGTGTGTGTTGCCTACAACAAACAAGGTGAACAGTAGCTGCCTCCAGAATTGTTTATTGAGCATGCATTAATCTGTATTATTTTTGAATTTGAGACTGGAGGGTAGGGATTGGGAATTGTTGAGACAGGCCTAGAGATTTGACCTGAGTGTCTCTTGTAGGGCTTGAAGGTAGAGAATTGACTGGACTAGAGGCTTGTTTGTGTGTATGTGTGTGTGTGTGTTTAAGTGCTTTCTTTGTTGCAGGACTTGAGACTTGACTCTTGAGACTGCAGGCTGCAGAATCGAGATTGGACTAGAGGCTGTTTGTTTGTGTGTTCTAAGTGCCTTCCTTGTTGCAGGACTTGAGACTTGACTGGAAGATACAGTCTTTTTGGGATTTCAAGGACAGCTGAACATTTCTTCGCATCTCTCCCTTGCAAAGCTCTTTCAGACACAATTCTGGGGTTTGCAGTTTTACATGGGGTCACAGTCTTCTCTGACAAAGTGTGCTGGTGCATCATCAAACTACAAACCCGAGGATGCCAGAAGGAGCTATGCAAAGAAAAGCTAGTTTTGACCTGGATTATCGCTGTACTGTAATATGTGGCCCTGTTTACACAGGCAGGAAAATGTGGGACTAATTCACATTTTCCTGATTGTGATTCATGTCATTTTCAATCTGGGGAGATCCTGAGGCAAAACTATGACAATTGTCTTGGCCAGATTTCTTCAGAGGGAGGTTTGCCTTTGCCTAGGCTTTTGCTAAGGCTGAGAGTGTGTGTCTTGCCCAAGATTATCCTTCTTTTCCTTGTTTTTTAAACTCTTTTTTAAAAAGGATTCGAAAGATTCGAGATTCATGAGATTCGTGGATTCCCAGAACCTTCCAGGGATTCAGAAAATTCTGGATTCATCCCATCCCTAGTAGATAACCATATGAGTGGTGGAGACAATTATTGGAATGAATGAATGCTGACTGTGAACCAGAAAAAAGATACCATAAGCTAGGGAAGAGAGCCTTCATGAGGAGAGGTTATTAAGTAGTGTTGTAATATGTGTAGTGTGCCAGAAAACTGTAGCCTCTGTTCAACCCAGTGTTGATGGGCTGGAGTTTGTGGATATATTCAAATTCTGCTGTTTCTCTTTCCAATCTCCCATTGTAGATTGTTTTTGTTTTTTTAAGTTCAAGGACTGCTGTTCCAAGATCTGAGATGGCATGTCCAGGAAAACTGAAGTGTTCTGCAACATTCTTAATGTCCCATTCATGGCATGTTTGTGCAATGTAGAGTAATGAAGGCATTGTTGACAAAGGATGGCATATATTACATTAGAGGATGAGCAACTGAAAGTACTTCTAATATTGTGGGCGATGTGATTAGGTCCTGTGATAATATTTCCTGAATAGATACTTGGGAAGTGTTGGCATCTGGGTTCATGTCAAGGTCTTGTACCTGCCTCTCCATCTGTGTTGTGTGTACTCCTGTAGGTAAGTAACTGTTTGAGATTGAGAGGCTGTCTGTAACCAAGTAAAGGCCTGCCCCTGAAAGACCTCGAGAAAAGCCCTGTCCAGGATATACTGTAGTTCACTGATGATAAGTCTGAGTGGTTTCAGTTGAGAGCTGTATGTGACTGCCAGTGGGGTCCTTCCATTTCCTGTCCTAAGTCTGTTTTGTAATAGATTAGTCTTAGGTACAATATTGCCTTGTTGATTTGTTTTTGTTTGTCTGTTTGTTTTAACATCAGATGTTAAGTACTGTAGCTTGAAAAATGCTTGTTGTAATTCCATGAGTTTGGCCTCTGTCTTGTATTGGAGGGGCTGGTCATAAACTATGGAATTAGTAGTGTGTTTAGGGTGGAAACTGGAGCCATGTAAGTACATTTAAAGGTCAGTGAGTTTGTGATATAATGTGGTGCTTAGATGTCCATTGTGCAGTTATACAGTACTGTCCAGAAAGAGAATTTGTCTCTTATTGAAGATGTGAAAATCTGTAAATATCATTTGCTTCTTTATTATAAGGATGCAGAACAGATGACATGTGAATTCAGCCATTTCTATCCTACAGCATATTACTTTAGTTCTTGTATATGTGTTTGCATCTGTGATGAACCATTTCACATGTAAAGGGAAGATTAAATACAGAACACCAATACAGACTTCAGTGAAAATGATACAGTAATTAATGTGCAAATACATGGCTCTAATTGCTTAGTACTTAAATACAGCTTCTTCCAGAATAATTTTGTTATTAGCATAGCTCTACTGAAAGGGAAGATTTTCAAAAGATCATTATTTTGACTATGTCTAACCTTTATGCAGATGTATGATAATTCTAATACACAGACAAAGGCATATATTATAATTTGCTCTGAAATAATAATGAATAAAAGGACATATGGCATATCATTGTACCAAAAAAATATTGATTCTAAAGCTTTCCATCAGCATAAAGAAACCTAATTAAATTAGCTATGTTCTCTAGCATTAAAAGATTAAGTAGCTGGGAGGCATAATTAAGGAACAAGGCCCAACAGGAATTGGTTATCTCACCCTCTGGATTGGTCTTCCTGTTATGTGAAATATTTATTGTGGGAAATTGCATGTATTTTAATGCATTCAGAGAAAATGAAGTCAAGCATTTACAATGCCTAACAGATGTTCAACATGAATAGTATAGTCCCATTTTCAAAGATTACCAGTAAGACATATTAATTTCTCTATTGGCACATTTTTGATTTAACCATTCAGAAAACTAGCTGGAGATGGAGAAAGGAATTTTTGGTCCATCTTGAGAGAGTAAAGATTTGCTTTGTCTGTGGAACCTAAGTCAAAACTTAGGTTTCACAGGTCTTTTGTAGTTGTGCTAACTGAAGCCTTGGACTTCAGCTCTTAGCCTCTGCAAAATAAACTGTTTGGAAGCTGGAGGTTGCTAGAAGCTCTTAAGGCTACTGCTGCAGAATAGGCATCTAATTCTTCACTTACTTTTGCCTTGAAGGATGCAACATGTAATTTTGGCAACATTATTCCCACTGTGAGAAAGTCTTCAAAAACCATGCAGTTTTCAAAGCCTGTTCACAATTCAGACCTTTTTATTTGAAAATTCACATGTGTTTTGGACAGAATATGCTGTCTTCTGTGCACATTAACTACACGTGAATAAGTACCAGACTGCAAAGATTATTGTCAGTTTCCTGAATGGCTAAGCACCTTAATGCTTGGTGAAACTGCAGATGTATTTTCTTTTGTTCTGAATCTCCTAACATTTAACTCTGTTGGATGACCTATTTTTCTAATAGTATAAGAGAGGGAGAGAAATTTCTTTATATTTAAGCATTCATTACTTTATACACCTCTTGCTTACTTCCCTTTTTTTCTGGAAATACTTTGTTCACTGTTCCCTACAGAATTGTTTCCACCAACTTATTAAATTATATTACTTTATGTAGCCAGCATTGGGACTCTTTATGGTATGTGGATACTTTGGGATTTTATTTTACTTAGATTCAATTATATTTTGATAGAAACAAAACTATTACAATTTTCTAAATAAAGCAAACTTTTTGATGGACAATAACTTGTAATTTTATTCAGCAAGAGTTAAATAACAAATATTTCATATATAGTCAGTCAGTCTTTACTGCTATTTGAATAGTGCTTTTGTTATGCTAAAGGCTGTTCCTCTCAGCAGCAGCGTTGTTGTTGTTGTTGTTGCAAAATTAAAATCTATCCAGTTGCTATTCAGACATTCAATCTGTTCTAAAGATGACCCATTTGTGGAAGTGATGCTGTCCATTCTCAGTCCTTGTGCATGTGTAAGGAGTGTGCCAGACACTTATCCGAAGGTTGGATTTCAACCAGTCGGATCTGTGGATTATCCTGGTACCATTAATCTGTGGACAGTTATTCCATTCTCAAGTGACAGAATTTCTGGGCCAATCTCACAGTATATCTGGTAGGAATGTGAGAAAGGGTTTTCTAGATGGCTACTTCCAGGAAAGGATCCTCTCAAAGGAGGCTACCCAGCATCTCTTCTTGTTGTCCTTATGTTGGCAGGTAAAAATATTTTTATTCTAACAAGCCGTTTGCAGATTTGATGATTTAATGATTCATGGATTTGATTAATATGTTCTCTCTAGGAATCTCTAGGTCCTCCAATGCAATTCTTTGGTCAACTTCCACAGGAGAGGGGGGAGATCTGGAGGGGAGGGAAACCTTCACACAAGCCTCCCCCGCCATTTCTTTACCTATTGCCTTAGCAAGAGCTCTCAGTGCTGGAGCCATAGGGAAGGAGATGGGAGGGGGGACCCAATGGAGAGAAGGAAGGATCACGTGTTCCTCCCACCCCTTTTCCTTGCCTTTTATCCAGGTGCTTGCCTTCCTTTTATGCTCCTGGAAAAATGTAAGGGAATGGGAGGAGGAAACTGGCGGGGGGAGAGGCACACATGTGCCTTGCAAATAATCAAATTTTCAATGGTCAGACCCATGACTATGGAGGGAGGATTGCAGTCCCAACAGATACAGTTCTGCAGTCCCAACAGATACACATTGATTTCCAAGATATTCAGCTCCATAACAGGTATTTCCTTCCAGATTTTTTTTTTTGAGGGGGGACTTTTCACATGTCCACCTCCACATGTGGTTAAAAAGCTCCTACTTCCTTTTAGATTGTAAGCTAATGTCAATTTAATCACCTGAGATCACATTTTCCCACTGTTCTAACCACGTTATACCCAAAATTTTGTGCCTCCTTTATCATGCAATCCTTTATGAGTTCATGTCCCCTCTCAAGTTTCAACAAAAATTTATATATTTTACCAATCAAATGTTTGTCATCTGTACATAACTATTTCTCAAATTCTGATGTAATCAATGTGAAATCATAGAACTTTTTATCTATTTTTCTACTATTTCTCTATAGGAAAATCAATAAAAGCTGTTACCCTCAGACATTAAACCTTCCATCATTTTAACTTTATACTTTTCCTTCTCAATTTCTAAAAGATCTTCATAAGTTTTTCCTTTTTTAATTTTTTTCTCTCTCAGTCATCTCCTTCCTGTAAAAAAAGCCTCAAGTGCTTTTACATGGTATCTTTTTGGTTTTCCTTTCCACATGTAAATTTGCATTCACTCTGTGTGTGTGTGTGTGTATGTGTGTGTATAAATTTGTATGCTTTTTTCTCAGTTGAAGTATTTTTAATGCGCAAAATAGTGTAGCTATTTTGTTGCATTTTGTTCACTTTTTCTTGTGTATTTTAGAAATTATGTTATTTTATTCTTCTGAACCATATGTTCTGTAAATGTTTAAATTTCAGAGTAGGTTACATTATGTCTTGTAGTGATCCTCAGGAGCTGTGAAATGGATATTTTCACTGAGAATCTCAGGTCCAAGAAATACTTTTCCATTTCTTGTATAGCAAGAAAGCAGGAAAAGAGTTGTGAAATGTCTCATTTTACTTTTGATGTCTACGATCACAAAAGGTTCTGGTAAGACAATTCTTTATAAATCAGATAAGCTGGGATGTTTATCAAGAAACAGGTAGAAAGAAGCAACTTCTTTTAAGATTAGGGTATATATTTTTAACAAAAACACTTAACAGATAAGAGTTTCTTTTTAATTGTGTTCTGTTGCCAGGAAAATATGATAGCAATCTTTTTTTTATGGAATGTTCTACTATCTGCTAATGTTGACATAACATAATATAACTAATGTTATCTTCTCCTGCCCTTATACTTTGAAGCAATTCACTTTGCAAAACTCTGTTCCTTTTTCCAAGTGAGCAATTGATTTATCCTAGGTTTTTTCTAGCAGAGTTTGCCTTCCACCTTACAAGGCCAAATAACATGTTTAAAGACCTTTAACACTGGAAACTTGTCTCTGGAGAGTTAAAAACAATTGTATTTATCTTTGTGTATGAAAATCTCATATGCACTTTGCCCTAATGCTTGTAAAATCTGAAGAAAAACAAACATTAGTTTGATATAAAAACAACAGCTTAAAGGACAGCAGAAGTCATATGGTTAGGGTGAGTGACACTGACTACACACATTTTTTTTTTAAAAAAAGGATGTATCCATGTAAATTAAAATGATAAAGTGTTACATCAGTTACTCTATATTTTTTTCAAAGCAAATGGAAGATAAAATAATCAGCCCAGCAGTTCTAACCAGGACTCGGATTTCAGAGCCATTAATCCATATGTACTAATTAAAAATCTGTTACTCTGAAACAATTATCCATCAAGCCTATTAGATAAAATAAGTATATTAAGGTCCTTACTATTCTGAAGTTAACATTTTGCTTGAAATAAATTTTAATATACAGATAAGGCATTTTCGTTACTGTGCCCATCCTGCTGAAGCGCTGTGTAAGATTGATTGTTGTTGCATGCTTTCATATCATTTCTGACTTATGGTGACCCTAAGAAGAATCTATCATGGGATTTTCTGGAGCTGTGTGTGTGACGCATGCGAGGTCACCCAATGGGTTTTCATGGCTGAGTGGGGAATCGAACTCTGGCCTCTAGGATTGTAGCCTGATGCTCAAACTACTACACCATACTAGCTTTCACATTAATAGTTGACCATTAAAATTCATCAGCTCTTCTAAGCAATGCATAGATGCCATTTCAGGATTCTTAAATATCTTTTCCGAAGTGTTGTGGGGCAGAGGAAATCAGTAATAAGGATTGTCCCCATGAATTAACTGAATGATAAAACTTCTGTGAGTAAAGTTTCTTCCATCTTATATTAGAGGTACTGTCTTCTCTCTCAGTCTTCCCAACAACTGTCACCCATATAACAGAGTCTCCTGAGCTCAAGTAAGTCTTCTGTGGGCTACAGGAGGGGGCCAGTAAATGAGCTTCTGCAAGCCCAAATCTCCACACTTTTGTTTGGTTCTGTATCAGAGGAAATATATCAGATCAGCCCTTCATGTTTTCATATTAAGCACTCACAGATTTGATTATTCACAGATTATTGGGAGAAGGGGACAGCAGGAAGCAAGGCATGCACATTCACTCATTCATGTAGGTGGGGGAAAGGTATAAGACAGGAGGGGGGAGGGTGCATGTGTTCACTCACATGGATGGTGGGGGGAAAGGGATGAAATGGGAACATAGACGACACACATCACATCAGCAGGAAAGGGTAGGAGATGGAACAAGTATCCCCTTTCTTCCTCCTCCAGCTCCCCCATGTCCCTTCCTTCTGCATGAGTGAGAGAGGGAACACACATGTGGCCAGACCAAGCCACTCCACCAGTACATATACTTTTTAGTGTATTAAGTACTGTTGGGGAGGGGGGGGCTTATGATGTTCATTATCAGTTAAGTGTTCTCTAAGCAGTATACAATGTGTTAGCTAATTGCCCCAACAAGCTGGGTACTCAATTTACAGACCTGTGGAAGGATGGAGCCCGGCAGGATTGAACTCACAACCTTGTGGTTGCAGTACCAGCATTTAACCACTGCACCACCAGGGGTCCTGGAATGAAAATTCCATCCTTCGCTTACCTGTGAGAATCACAGGGAGGCAGGGCAACAATGTATTATACTTTTTCTGGAAAAATGCCCTCAATACTAAACTACCAAAGTTACGTTCTGGTTTAAAAAAAAAAAAAATGAAATGTGCTGTAATGTAATTAACATTGATTACAATTTCTGGTTGCAATCTGTTTATCTTTTAGATTGCAAACTTCTCTAAATTTTATGAAGCAGTTCATGCCTTAATTATTGCGTATAAAAATGCATATAATGGGAAGCTCCAAAAGAATGGAGTCATCAGGAAAACATGAAAACAAAAATATGTGTATGTGAGAATTGTGTAAAAACTGTTCATGTTAAAGAAACTTGTGTCTGAAAATAAATATGAAATTTTCAGAACTTGGAAAAGTTACATTTTGAATGAAAAAAGCAGACAAGGCCTTTATCTTAATAGTAGAAAGTGGGATCATTAAATGAAGCTTAACAGTGGGAAATTCAGGAAAGATAAAAGTACTTTCCCAGGCAACACATACTGAAATCATGGAATTGCCTTCCGCAAGTTGTAGTCATGTCCATTAATGTCTCTATCATTCAGAGAAGATTAGACGACTTCACTGACAATAAGGCTATCAATCATTATGGGTATCTATCATCTTCAGTATCAGACTAATAGTGTTAGTTATCAGGAAACATGATAGTACTGTTTCATTCATGCTCTACTTGTGAGCTGCCCATAAGCATTTTGGATGGCCACTGTGACAATAGCATCCTGGACAAGATGGGCCTTTGGTCTTTTTGTGTCCAGTATGAACTGTACAGATATTTATTGAACAGAACTGTAAGATTTTGCAGTGTTTATAATGCACCATTGAATTTTAAATCTCTTCTTATTGAATGTCAGTGGGAAATTCTGTTTTATTTTACTACCTTCTTCTCCAGACAACATTCCAATCAAGTTACAATGGAAGGCCGGAACATTATAGATCTAGTCATAGAAAAAATGTTATACAGCATTTATATAGAGAACCTTAACAATGCATTACAAATTGAATTTAATGGACACATCAACCATCACAAATTACCATTAATATTTAGCTGCCATGTAATAGGACTGCAAGCAAGTGACAGCTTGAGCAGCTTTTACACTGTAATTTTCCTTTGTATAAGAGAGCAATAGAGACTTATGATGTCTTACAGAAATAAGTTTAGGAAAAAAAGGCTGAAAGTTATTTTAGTAGTTCCAAAGCAAGTATACATGCAGCATTAGTATCAATGCAATCTCAACTCACTTTTCCCCAGATTCACCTGTATCAAATCTGAACATTTCTTCTTTAGTGTGTTCCCAGTACCTTATGATGGTCTTTCATTTATTAAAATAAATTTCTGCCTTCACTCCAGTTCAATAACTCTTCCAGATCCCAAGATATATTATTACAAACACCTATTGGTATCTATTGTCCTGCATCAATGAGCAGACCACAACAAAAATACAACAGAAGGCTGCCTGTTCAATTTACATGACAAGTCAACACGAGGAAATTATAATTAAGATAGATAGACAGATAGAAGACAGATAGACAGTGCTACCAAAAAAAACAAAGAAAAGAAAGACCACAAAGCCTATCATGTCCTTGGGCAATATATTAACACATTAAGTCTGCACAAATTTTTAATCATGAGGGGAAAGGTGTTGTGCAAAAATGTTTGCTATGGCCAAATATTTATCAGAGATTTATGTCACTTCAAAAACTACACTATTTTTTCATTGTTAATGAGAAACCAATTTACACATTTATAAATTGAGGGTTATTACATAAGCAGAACACACCTCTTTCATGAGAAGGAACACCTTCTAATGAACTCTCTCGAGCAAAATTGCTTGGGTATTTTATACGGTCCTTCTCTTATCATTTAAGTCAATTCAACTGGTGGGCTGTGAAGCAGCTATTCAGCTAAAAACACTTCCCTTACAAATGTATGCCTAATGGCTTTTCAAATACTATTTGCTTTACTAAAAGTAGGCACTTACTAAAAGCAGGCACTTGGCTAATTCTTGTAGAATTAACTTCTGTATTCTTTAGTAGGTTTAGTAGGAATACCATACACTTCTGCTCCAAAGGAATTTTGCTACTATGATAAGATTGTAATTATTTCCTCCCTCAACTTTCCAGGAAATTTTTTGGTAATGTGCTTCTTTATTTAGACACAACCGACACAATTAAGACCTCTCAAAAATATTTCCTGTTTTATGTTCATAGACCATTTTGTACACAAAAACAAGATTACTAAAAGAAAAATTACTCAATCTAAGATGTGATTACATTCACATATGACCTGGATAGGGGATGTAACAATAAAAAGTGGATTTAGCTTTAAACTATGTAGAAGTATGCTTCTTCTTTTTGCTGCTAAAAGTATAACTGATTACAAAGGAGCAATTGATAACTGCATTGACTATATCAATTTAATTTGCATGCACTGCCATTTTATTTCTCAGATTGAAAACAGCTGGGGCCATGATGGCATGAAACATTGCAATTTATGCAAGAACCCATACACATAAATATATGCATCAGCCTAGTCATGCTAGATCCTACACAACCAGTTTTACAAAGGACACCACTGCTTTTAGCTTGCCTGCTGTGTGATGGCTGATTAGCAATCCAGCCACCAAGCCAAAAGTTTCCTGGTGTGTGTGTGTGTGTGCACGCACGCATGCTTGTGAACCATTTGACCGTGCCACAGATCAAATTTATACTACCTCTGAGAAAGTGCAACTACTTAGACAACCATGTTTATGCAAGCATAGCACCCCAACAGGACTCCAGCCTTTGTGTTCTTTCTTTACATAACCCTTCTTCAGTGGAAATCTGAACATTCATAAATAGCCTTCTTGATTTAAATATTTATACATTGAAACATGGTATTGGCATCTATGGCAACTATGGTGTTATATATGTGGGGACAGTGGCATGAATTTCTAATGAAATGTGGCTCCTACTGTTAAAATATCAACATTATCCTTATGCTCTTTAGTTCACAAGTTTTTTAAAACAGGAATGTTTTAGGAAAGACATTGTGGATCAGGCTACCTTTTCTCTGACCATTACAACTGAGAGACATTGCTCAAAATATGAAACATCTTTGTACTAAGGCTAGAGTATTTTTAAAACATGCAAACATCAGTATTTACTGACATTTGAGAAAAGACCAGATTGGATATAATGGGCTGGATCCAGCTTCATTCTTCCAGTAGGAGCAGACCTTGAACAGAGTTCAAAATGATCCTAATGGCAGAAGAAGGTAGCAGCAGAGGGAGAAGAGATCTTTATCATTCTCTTATCTTTTCTGCAGCTTCCCTAGCAGCATCTCCCTAATGTATCCAGTCCTCTCTGGCAAATCATAGATGTGAGAGGATTACAGTTCAGAAAATAATTAAGAGTGTTTCCCATCTTCCACAAGTAGTATTTTCCCACTGCATCAGATGGCTTCTAAGGATGGAAGAAATCCTGAAGACTGATGCTCTATAATACTCTTAGGTCAGCGCTATGTATTATAATTGGCTTGAAAATTAAATATTTTGAAATTAAATATTTCTGGGGTCCTCTGAAAGTGTTGAAGGAGATGTTGCCTTAATCTACAAGCCTGATTCTTTAAGAATTCTCAGGTCTTGCCTGGTTCATTCACCTCAGTTGTCTTCAGCAGATAGTAGAACCATGAAGGACCTGTTAAGCAGACCCCCCCATAACTGAACTGAGACTGAACAGCACAACAAAAGTAATGCTTAGATTCCTGAGACCAATGAGATGACTCTATGGCCCTTTCTGCAGGACAATGCTTTTGCGTGTCATCCCATCACAATCGCAGACGTGCCTCTGCTGAGATGGGAGCGTGTCCCTAGCACTCCCCTCTGCACCCAACTGTCTGCCTGTGGAAGGTTGTGCGAGGGTCATGCCCCTTCCTTCCACACTGCAGCTGGTCTTCTTTCTATGCTGCAGTGGAGGAGGAAGCATGTGATCAGACTTCTGGCCCTTCTGCATGGCTGGCAGCAACAGAAGGCTTGTGTTATTGAAGGTCATCGATGGAGTTTTTTCATCAATGATATACTCCACGATCACACCAGCTGGTGACACAAGAAGGGCGGGACCATGATGACATCATGTGGAAGTGTTGTCGTGTTCCCGGTTCTCTCACATCCTCATTCTGGGATGCCACCGTCCTGTGGAAAGGGCCTATATTGCTCTGATATGAAGAATTGGCTTCAGTAATATAGAGGGACTGTTACACTGAAACTAAGACATGCAGAGCAGTATCATAATGTTATTCTGTTTTCATGGAAGCTGCAAAGCTCCAAGCCTAGAAGTATAGGTTATGTTTGTATACATTTTTAAATAAAGCTTGTTCTTCACTAGCACAAATTTCTTGATAATGATTTCTCGCATGTTCTTGAATGCTGCTTTTGATGAGGAAGGAGGAAAGAAACAAAGTTTGTTGGGATTTCCCCATCACTGAATTTTTAGAAAAAATAAAAATATTCCAAGAAAATAGAAGGGATATTTGTCCATGGAAAAACAGAACTTTTTATATATATTTAGCTTCCAACAACCTCTGAACAAAATGACCTATTTCTGTGAATGCACAGTGTATTTTAGCATGAAACAATCAGGGGGAAAAATGTGCAGAAATTACACTGAAAGCATCTCCAATATAAGAAGCAATTCAGTTTAATCATTTTAAAAAAAATATCTCATGGAACATTTTCTTCCATATGACCCTACTCAAGATCATTAGAAGAGGCCTTTATGTCATTCCCACTACCCTCACAGGCAAGTCTGATGGGAATGTGAGAAAGGGTTTTTTCAGAAGCAGCTCTTGGGCTCTAGAAATGGCCCTTCCTTGCTGGCCCTCTGTCAGCAGCCAAATACTTTTTCAATCTAACAGGCATTCAGGAACCGGCTGATTGCAAAGAAAGGGCTTTAATATAGTTCTGCATCATATTAACTGCTTTTATTATTTAATGTATATTTTAAATTGTTTTTAATACTGTTGATAATTTAGTTGTACTTTAAAGATAATCTTTTGCATGAGTTTGTCAGAAAAAGTCATGCCAGACTAATCTTCACTCTCTCTCTCTTTTAAATAGAACTACATTATTAGTTGATTTGGGAAATGCTGTCAATATAGTATATCTTGATTTAAATTAAGCTATTGTTAAGGTTCACCATGATATTCTTGCAGACAAATTAGCAAAATGTGGGTTAGACAATGTCACAGTTGTGTGGATTTGTAACTTACAGACGGACCTAAATCAAAGATATTGAAATGATTCCTCTTCATCCTGGACAGAAATGGCTAAGGGATGCCTCAGGGTTCTGTCCTGGCTCCAGTGTTGTTTGACATCTAAATGATCTGGATAATGACAGAAGGGGCATACTTATCAAATACATACATGATACTGTCATAGAGAGGTAGCTAACACCCAGAGGAAGATCAGTATTATAATCTTTTAATTGTGTTGAGACTGGACCAAAACTAACAAAATGAATTCCAAAAAAGTACTACATTTAGATGGGAAAAATGAAATGCACTAATATAGGATAAGTGACATCTGGTTTGCTGAAAGTACATGTAAAAAAAAATCTAGGACGTTTTAGATCTAGTTTTAGTAGACCATAACCTAAAATAGTTGAGTGATGCAGTGGCCAAAAAAAGCCAATGCAATTCTAAGCAGCATCTATAATGTCCAGATGGAGAGAAATAACTATATCAATCAATTCTATTTTGGACAGGCCTCACTTGGAATACTGTGTCCAGTCCTGAGCAGCTAAGTTCAAGAAAGATATTGAAGAGCTGGAAAGTGTTTAGAGGGAGGCAATCAAGATTGGTTAAAGATCTAGAAACCAACTTTTATGAGGAATGGCTAAGAGAGCTAAGTATGTTTACCTTGGAGAAGAGATGATTGAGAGGTGGCATGATAGCCATATTTAAATATTTAAGGGATGTCACACAGAACAGTGCTACTCAAATTGATGATCTGTGCACTATTCCTAGTCTATGAAGGAACAGGTCCACAGCAAGCTTGACTATAAGCCCACAGCAAGTTTCTAAGGAAAAAAAATTGCTGCCAATGGGCCCAAATATGTTGGCAGTCCCTGGCACATTGAGGGGAAAACTCATCCCAGTCTACTATATCAAACAGTTTAACAAGCAATGCTGTAGAAGATGAAGCAATCTTGTTTTCTGCTGCTCCAGAGACTAAGAAACCAACCAATGGATTCAAACTGCGAGAAAAGATATTCCACCTAAATATTTTGGGGGGGGGAGTGATGAAGCTAAAATTTGCTTGGCAGAGAATAGAAAGCCTCAGCAGGTGGCAGATTCTCCTTCATTGGAGGCCTTTAAACAAACTTTAGATCAGAGCTTTCCAAACTTTTCATGTTGGTGACATACGTTTTAGCCATGCATCGTTTTGCGACACAGTAATTCAGCAAGTAATTCAGTAAGTGGAGGCACCCCCCACAAGCCTGGCCCACTGCTGCTATCACCCTCGCCAGGGTCTTCCTTGGCCTGGGGTGGTGCCAGCAGCAGCAACAACTGGAGAGGCAGCCCCTCCACCCATTATGTTCGTGTGAAACACCTACACACTGCAGCCGACACACTAACGTGTTGCGACACACAGTTTGGAAAGCTCTGGTTTGGATGGTTATCTCTGAGGAGTTCTTTAGCTGTGTGTTGTTTAGTTCTGCAGAGGTTGGACTATTTGACCACTGAAGTCACTTGCAACTCCATGAATCTTGGTTTTATCTATATCATGTCTGCTTTAATTTGTTAGCCAGCTTGAGCCTGATTCATGAAGAAAACCAGAATAACAACATAAACTAAATTCTTCAAAGAATTATCTTATTCCCACCTATGCACATATAACATATCATATTTATAATTTTATTCAGGTCAAAAAATAATGAATAGTCATCCAGAATTTAAATTAAATGTTTTACTGGAACATATATTTTAGTGGAGAAAATAACTGGGAATATTGAAAAATATTTGTAGTGTAATTAACAAACACAATTAACTGTACTGCAATCTGTCCATAGCCTATACTCATGTTCAACAAATGACAATGTTTAATTTCTAAGATTTTAATAAGGAAAAGTTTTCCAAGTACAGAATCGAAGGTTATCTATAAATAAGAATTTTTTTCCCACGAACAGTTTTTTCTTGTGCAATACCAAATGATATGTAAAACGCACACTGTATAATTCTTGCAAACATTTGAGACTTCCAGTGCATTTTATAGGTTCAAAAATAGCTTTCCTCAGAATTCTTTAAAGCCAGTCACTTTTAAGAAGTAAGGTGAAGGCTAGACTTGAATACTGTAGTTCATTCTACAATGAAGATGTCTTTTGAAAACCCATGAACATACATAGCCAAAGAATAGCTTATTATAAATATTCTTATTAACATATTTGAAAAGGAAAACGCAGAGCAATTTATAGCCAACAAATCTGCACAAAGGCAGTCCATTTTTCCCCCTGTTTTCATGAATTGGGCGTCAAAGTGATTCATGCCTCTTTAAGCCATCTTGTTCTCAATGCTACTCCAAGATTAAGTACAGCTTCCAGACAAGCTATGGATAAAACAGAACAACTTTGTTGTCCTAGTCCTCTCTCTAAAAACTGGCAGAATACACATTCCATCCTAGACCAGGAGAATGCAGGAATTTAAATAAACTGAAGAAAGACAAAGTAATGAAAGAAGGAAAGAAAGCCTTGCTGCTTATTGTGACTTTTAGAAATCTCAGGATTAGCATTCAAGTGTTAGCTTGCGAACAGGGAATACTGTTGCATTGTAGGAACAGAGAAGAGATTTCCTATGATATCACTCTGCCCATACATTAAGATCTTTTTAGTAGGTCCTTCTTGCAATGTGGGTAGAAGTATGTCATTCATTTACAAAGGGAAGACTTCTCTGTGGTCAAACCCCAACTCTGGAAGGCTGTCCTGGGAGATCTACAGTTGATGTTGATTCTATTATTATTTTGCACCAAATCAACATGTGGCAATTTGCCCAGGCATTACCAAAACTGTAAATTCAGTTCAAACTGAACTTGGATTCAGCTGCTATTGGCTAACTTTATTTTGAAAAGTTTTCAGCTTCTGAGGCACACCGCCTCGTCTGTCTAATTATAGGTTTGTCCTGGTGGAAAATATGAAATATATAGCCACTGAACTACAAGCCACAGTAGATAATACTGGGTTACATAGAGTAAAGATGTGATAACTGTCCAGAAATACAGAAGGAGACTACAATCCACATGTTTATAGATGGACCAAATTTTAGTCTTTTTAAAAAAAGCCCAACACGTTTCAGCCTGTTTATAAATTGCTTGGGTGTATCATATATTATCCCAACAACTTTTGGAAAGAGGTTATCCATAAAGGCAGCTGGCAGATCTCAGTCTGAATTACTACAAAAACAAAATAAACCCATGTCCAATCACCTCCCTTGCTCTCTTATATACAATCACCTGACAAAAAACAAAACTTCATTAAAAAAAAGCACAGGTTTTTACTCAATAACATTCCAAGGTGTAAGGAAAAGCCACAATTCTCTTTTAAAAGGAATAAAAATGTTAGATATATTGTGGTCAGCTGAGTCTTCAAAGAGTCAAACCAAACATCACAATCCACTGCATTAGTTGCAGGCAGTCCCACAGGACAACACCCTGTGGACGTTGTGTATATTGAAAATATACAAACAAAATGACAGAGTTCACAAATCCTAATGATCAAAAGAAATACAATTTAACCCACTTTAGCACTTGCAGCAGTAGTTATGTTGTACATGCTATTCAATGCAGTGTGAAAAAATGCATGTGGGGAGAACATCAAGACCTCTAAAAAAAAAAGAAATAGCAGAACATCTTTATAATTTAAGGAATAAAAAATTGAGGGATCCCTTGGTCAGTCATTTTGTAGAAACGCATCTGATTTTAGGTTTTGGATGCTGCAAAAATTGTCAGGTAATAATGAAAGAATTCTTATGAAAAAAGAGATGGAATGGATTTTAAAACTTAATTCTTGTCTTCAAAAGGTCTTAATGAGGATCTCGACCTTCACTTAGTATAAAACCATTCCCCCATGCACAACAGAAAAAAATAAAAAAAAATCAGGCAATCTTACAGCCAGATTATATCTTATATCAGCTGTCCTTGTAACTGGTCACATCACTTTCTCTAGACTAATCCATGCTGCCAGCCATCTGAGGAATTTTATAAATAATAAAAATATGTAGTTTGTCTCTTTTGTTGTATATCAGTCTGGTTCTTAAGGCTAGTGCAGCAGCAACTCCAGAAATTTCTGTTGGATTTATAGTATGTATAAAATTTGTTAAATGTGTAATGGTCTGGTATATGAACTTGACAGATTTTACATAGGTGTGTTGTTCTTTTATATAATATTGATAACATTGTATTGGTTTTTAATACAGTCCCTGAGGAAGGCCAAGCAATTTATAAACATGCTGAAATGTGTTGGGCTTTTTTAAAAAAGATAAAATTTGGTCCATCTATATGGATGTGGAGCCTAGTTTCCTTCTTTTCTGCTGATTCATTATATCTGCTTTCCAGTATTTATTTCTGCTCCAGAAATATATCCACACATGCATGAACAGACATTTTGGCTTTTGCCAATTTTCTTCAAGAAGAAGACAAATAAATAGGAAGGTAGGTAGGTAAGTAGATAGGCAAGTATGCTAAATCTTCATAATCTTACGCAATGGAATATTTTTTTCTTTTTTTTCTTCCCCCCTCCTTTTTTGGTTCATGTGTTCCAATATTATATAACTGAAGCTTTAAATCTTAAAAACATCCTCTGGCTTTTGTAGCAACTATACCTCCACACTCTCTCAGGGTGTTTCTGCCCTACACTGTTATAGTGCTGGTATTCTATTCTCAACATCCTGTGGAATTCTAGGGTTCGTAGTTTACCGAGGCCAAAGAGCTCCCTGGCAGAGAATTCTAAAGGCCCGTCCCTAAACTGCAAATCTCAGGATTCCATAGGATGTGGAAAGTGGAATAATAGCACCATTACAGCATAGGGTGGAAATGGCCTGAATCAAATGGATTTAAAGAAGTGTTGAGTCACCACCATCAGTTGATTCAAAGGGACTACTCTAGCTAGGATTAGAAATTGCATTTAGGACAGAAATTATTGCCACTTCTAGACTTTTTTTTACAGCATGGAACTAGGCACACTTCTCAGTTTCTGTATTATAACCAGGTTTTGCGCCAAGTCTTCCACAGAAAGCCACAGATGCTAGCACACAGTACTATAATTAAGTGACAGTCACATTTAAAGCCCTAAATGACTACAAACTCAACATTTTGCTGGCTGTTAACACTAACAACTATTAATGCTCAGTGAACTATAAAAGACTTCAATGATGAGATGAAGATTCTAATAGAGGGAAGTGTAAACTAATGGCACCTTTATAAATTTTCTAGTGGTTTGAGCATTCCGATTTGATTGTCTCTATTGATTACACAATTTTTACAAAAATGTAATTTGAGTGCTGAAAGTCCCCACTTTCTTTTACACATAGACATGCAATGAGACTATGAGGAAAATTCTTCTTATGGATATATTCCCAAACCAGTTGTCTGATCTATTGTTGTATTTCAGCACAATAGTGTTCCTCCAGATCCAGCTGGCACCACAGTATATCATGAGCTTTTGCAGAGGCCAGACTAAATGTGATGCAGGAGACTCATAAGCAGTCTGAAATGATGCTGTGAGCAGCTGTAAAATAATCAAAACAGTGACATGGGTCTGGCATGTAATGGTTTCCCAAAAGAACTATCTAAGGTACTAATGTTATCTACAAAATGGGTTCAGTGTCTTTTATATTTTTTTAAAGTTTTGGCTAAAACCTACAGTGGAGTCCCTACACCACTAAAATCCAAGTCATCTATCTCCACTGGAACAAGAAAATAGGTTCAGTTTTTCATAATTTTTAGGAAGGACAGCACAGCAGTAGAAGGATCTTTATCAGGGGAGAAAAAAGGGACTGGAGTAAAAGCATCTCACAAGCAAAGTTGTGATCAACATTCTCAGCCTCCCATTCCCCATGCCTGCATTTGATTTGGTTCTAGGGTCTGTATATATCAAATCCAGTTTTCTGATTTGCTACTGAACTTCTCAATCAAAATTAAAGTGAAATGAAAAGCTTCATGTTGTCTTTTATATATAATGCCACTCTAATTAACAAGACAAAACATTATCTGTTTTTTTTTAAAAAAGAATCCCACAAAATTGAATTACAATATTCACACTTCTTAAAGCACACCAGCTAGTTCCCAGTAAAGAAAGACATACACACTTTTCAATTTGTATAATAGCTATTTCTATTACTGTGTACTCTCATTTCCAAAGACAAGTAGTCTGTATAGTAGTACAGAGCTGTTAGCAAATGCAGTCACTCTCATTATGGTTCTAAGAACACCACTGGAGGCAATTTTTAAAAAAGGATTATGTGAGAATAGTTGTTTGGAATGATTGTCATGTTTATACTTCTTATGGAATCATCTTAAACAGTAATTTATCCCATTTTATTGAAAGCCTGTAATTTCTTTTGTGGTCATTTTGTACTTACGAAATTTAATACAGCATATTATCTTGGCTGAACATCAAGTCTTTTCATTCTATAATTACATACAAATAAGGAGCACTAGTCAAATCTCCCACTGCACCTAGGATGTACTGTATATGCATGGACAGTATTAAACAGGCCAAAAGATAGCTGTAGTTCTTTGGGCCTTCAGGTGGATGACTTTTACCTGATTCATGGTGGGTAACTGAATCCAAAGGACTGATTTCTATCCAACATCAGAATATAAGTTAGGTATTCTATTAACTACGAACACTTCCATGGCACAACATGTAAGCTTCTAAGGGCCTTCCCGCCCTACACTGATATAGTGCTATTATTTCACTTTCAACATCCTATGGAATCCTGGGGTTTGCAGTTTAGGGAAGATAATTTAGAATTCTCAGCCAGAGAGCTCTTTCGCCTCAGTAACTTACAAACCCCAGAATTCCTCACAATGTTGAAAGTGGAATAACAGCACTATAACAGTGTAGGGCCTGAGATAGTATGGAAATATAGTTATTACAGAAGCTAGTATTGTGTAGTAGTTTGAGTGTTGTACTAGGACTTTGGGAGAAGAGTGAGTAACTTTGGACAAAGTTTACTCTCTGTCAGGAATACAATAGCAAATCTCCTCTGAATAAACTTTGCCGTGAAAGCCATATGATAGGGTTAGCACAAGTCAGAATTGACTTGAAGGATGTGACAATAACCCTTCCTCTTGTGAGAATCATACTAAAAGGACCCAAGATATCTCTTACAGCAAATTACTCAAGGGATTATTATCATACCTGTAAGGGACAAGATTTCATGATAAGTAACACTGGAGTTGTAATGCCTCATTCTAATCTGGAGATTTTATTTGTCAAGATTGATAATTTCTGGTCAACTGGATCTAAAGCAACTGACCAGTCCCCTTTAAGCTCTTTTCACATCTGGCTAATAATCACGTTTACTTGCCTTTCTAGAATCAGGTTTCCTTTAGGTCTTCCTCTGCTAGTTCCCTTATATGAATGTGTCCATTAAGCGACTGGTTCTCTGGGAGAAAAATGTTTTTAAATGCCCTTTTTTGGCCTTCATCTGCTATTCTTTTTGCAGCCTGATGCTCTTTGAAGTACATCACCACAATTCAGATCAGCCTGACAAGCTCTTGATAGTAAAAATGCGTGAAAGGGGTGCAAAGAATTGAGATCATGATGCCATTACTCTCATCTGTTGGCCACACCACCTTTGCCCACAGTGTTGAGACCACTAGCAATCCTGAGATAGGATTTTTTCCACTAAAGTTAATCAAAACTTTTTTTAACATTCCCTCACTATCCAAGACCGTGGTCTCACACATAAGCACTTCTGCATCCTGCTAAAGTGGCATGTTCAGTGATTAAACTTTTGATAATAGGCTTTTGAGACCTTCACTCAGATTAATTTTTAACTGCAATCACAGTTTCCATTACAAGTCAAATTAAGGGCTAAGGAGCTTCACCTTTGACATATTTCACTGGAATTGAACCATGCAAAATGAACTGTAGTAACCTATTATTTTGTAAAAGCAGGAGCCCTCCTATCAAATTAATGTGAAGCCCTTTCCTTGATTCAGTTCATAGAAGATGTCTATCATCTTTCGGTTCATGTCAAGTCAGTACCGGCTTCACTTGGTCTTAGGTAACACAGGATCTAAAGAAGTTCAGTTCCAAAATATTTCAGTATGACTGAACCAACCAGGGCTGAGAAATTAGGTTGGAAGCCAAATGTGTAATACATTTTATCAGAACACCAGCAACTTTCTATGGTTGTACTTGCAAGTCCATCACCTTACACATATCAAAGATAGATATCCAAAAATAAATGCTCCAAATGGGTTCTCTTCTTAGGTGCTTCAGCTGTGTCCGAACTCTGGGATAAGGCTTTTTAAATAAAATGGAAAACAAATCAACATACTTCCACAACACATTGTCCCATGCCAGAGGTAAATAGTCACTTCCACATTGATAACAAATCATTGTCAAGAAGGATGGCAGCTGACTAATCTACCATACTTGAGAAAACTGGCTCCATAAGTCTACAGACTGACCTCACAATGCAGCAAAGACTTCTAAAAAAAAAAACCCTAACTAGCTACCCACCAAATGATCCCTGCTGGTAAAAGAGATCCTAAGGCTAGTAGACATCTCAAATTATCCTGTAACTCCCATCCTACCAGAGTTTCATAATAGATGGTCCACTGAAGCTTGCCAAAAAGGGTCTTCCATTTCAGTATATTCAATTTGACCCTAAATTCCTGAATGAAGTTTCTAATTCTCCAGGCTCACCAAAAGCCATGAGTGAGTACAAAGCTAAAGAGTGACAGTTACTATACCAGATTATATGGTGACAACTGTCAAGCTCTTCACCTATTTGTCACAACTCTTCTACAGCAAAGTGTTAACATAATCCAAAACGCAAGAACATAACAACACTGGATTACACTGAAAGGTCTTACACTACTCAGCCCTGAACCAAAGAATCTGTATGTAGTAACAGTAGGCTACTCTGGAGGGACAAGGTGTTTATTTATTAAATATGCTGTCTTTCTCTCAATACTCCAACCCAATGTGGGTCACAACATGATTAAAAAAAAACACAGATGTAACTAAAACATAGGTAATATATCAGAAGAAAAAAAACTGCATGCAACACGACCTCAACAGATTAGAGAGCAAGACCAAAATCAACAAAATGAATTTCAATAGGGGCAGAAAAAATATCGTGCCCAAATAAGAACAACAGTAGACCTGACTGCAGGATATGTGAAAAATATCTAAGGATTTTTGCAGATCTCTAACCATGTGTGTGAGGTAGACCAATGAGTCTGAAATACGATGAACTGTCAAAAAAGACTGAAATTGTGGGCTCCATCAACAGAACTATAGTATCTGTATCCAGGAAATAATATTACCGCTTTATTCTGCCTTGGTTGAACCTCCTGCTTTTCTGCCCCACAGTGCTTATTATTATTATTATTATTATTATTATTATTATTATTATTATTATTATTATTATTTATATCCTGCCTCTCCCAACAGATCGGGGTGGTACTATAACAGTATATAAATACATTAAAAGCAATTAAAACATAACCCATACTCCCAACCCACCAACCCATCTAAAGCCCCTAAAACACATTAACTATTAAAATTGATAAACTGGGATATGCGCAGAAGAGGGTGACCAAGATAGTAAAAGGTCTGCAAGCCAAATGGGAAACAGTTAAGGAAGCTGAGTGAATTTAATGATGGTTTCTCTTTTATTAGAGGTTTTAAGAAGAGGTGAGATGGACACTTCTCAAGGATGCTTTAGTAAGGGATTCCTGCATTAACAGGAGTTGGACAAGATGTTGCTTGAAATCCTTTCCAACTCTATGCTTCTATGATACTGTCATCTGAAAAACCCAGGAAAACATACTATGTTAAAACAACTAAATTAAAAAAGAATCTAAATGCATATTGTCAAAAGAAAAGGGAGAAGGAGGAGGGAGGCTTTTTTCAGTCAGTTGCCAAAAGTCTTTCTGAATATAGACAGGTCTTTGTCTGCAGGCAAGAGCACAGTAAGGAGTGAACAGCCTAATTTCCCTTGGAATATAGTTTCACACTCAGAGGAAAACAACTGAAATGTCCTTTTCTCTTGTCCTTACCAGTTGTGTGTAAGAGCCATGTTCTCTTAGTCATAGCCCTCACTACAGCATAGATGCAATGACTGTTTCCATTTGTATCTGTATCAGCAGATTTATTTGTCAAAAGAAGCAAAAACCACACTTTAAGGAATGAAATGACACCTTTTAACAAGTTAGAAACAGTACGGCATCTGATCTTCCCTGCCACCTTTTGTTTTGCGATACACATGTTAGTGCTCAATAACAGTTCACTAAATTTTATTTTATTCCTATATTCTTTTCTATGATACCACTTGTGCCACAGGGATAGTTCATACACACACACAACCTATCAAAAACAGTCTGCAAAATAAACCTTGAAGTCCTTGCTCAGAATAATAGCATGACACTTTGATAGTTCCTCGCTCCATGAATTTCAAATTTCTTACTCTGGATCTGCCTTATTGAAATTAATATGAAACATGGGAATTTAGGACACTTAATGAAGCACATCATCAGAACAGAATTTAGGTGCAACCTGGTCAACCAGGCAATGTGGCAACGCTTAGCAGGAACATAAATTAAGAGAATTAGCCAAACATAAGTAAATTCTAATGTGAAAATCTCTAATACAACAGATACTATAATTCCCAGGCTTAATGTTAGAACAACACATCCATCACACTAATACAATACGCCCTGAACAGTTATGAACTAACAGAATACATAAGCAGCATGGAACCATACTCTAAGATTCTGAAACGATACATGAAGATTACACAAAGCTAAGAATAACAGCGATAACTGCAGCCTACATATATTAAATCCTAATTATAGCTGCACTCTCCTCTCTTTGCTATTTGAATATTCAGAACTACTATTACTTTGCCAGAAGCACTTTTCATTTCCTACATAACTTCAGGACTCAATTAAATGGTTCTGGATACATTTTTTACAAGTTTTAAAACATTTACACTGCAAATAAATCATTTTACTTATTCATGTAGTTTAAGAGATTAGTTAATGACATCTCCTACAGCCCAGGGAGATGATTGGGGTTGTTTGGTACTAAAATTATAAGACAAATCAGAGGATATTGCATTATCCATTTTAGAAGACTTTTTACAAGATTCTATAAAAAAGGAGAAAGATGTGTGTGAAATATATAATAGCATACACAATAGTGTGTTTCTAAGTCTTTAAGCCAGTCATGAACAAAGGAAGCTGTGCTGCACACACAAAAATGGAAAATAATAATTAGTACTTATCTCCAGACACAGCATCTGATCTTTAAGGCATATGACTAATCTTTAGTTAATATGCAAAATATGTTGAGGGCTGGTATGAAGTATTGCAATGGTGGTGGCATGGGAATCATATACAGAGAAAAAGGAGCCATCCAAGGGTTAATGTGACCTTGGAGTTTTTAAGCAGCTAATAGATGCAATTTCACGTGAGCTGTAGAACTAATGCCCTGCTTGTATGCAGAGATCCTTGAGGGCAATCAGGGATCACAAGGCTAGGGAGTGTTGCCTACCAACTGAGTGCAGCTAAAATAATTTGCTCTTAACTTGGTCATTTTGTACAAAAAAAAGAACTCTCTGTTTAGCCCGCTTAAAGTCTGCTTTGCAAAGTATTTAGTTTAATGTATTCAGTAGGCTAAAACTAATGTTAGTCCTACCTAACATAGAATCATTGAAATGAATAGGACTTCTTGGTCACTGCTGACATAAGCCCATTGATTTCAACTGGCCTACCCTAGTGAACCTTAGGCCATTACCGCCCTATGCTGTTATAGTGCTATTATTCCACTTTCAACCTCCTGTGGAATTCTGAGGTTCGTAGTTTACTAAGGCCAAAAAGATCACTGGCTGAGAATTATAAATGCCCTTCCCTAAACTGCAAACCCCAGGATTCCACAGGATGTTGAAAGTGGAATAATGGCACTATAAAAGTGTGGTGTGGAAATGGCCTTAGTTGCAGTCACCTATACAGCTGGTCATGCTAACAGAAAGAATTTCAGTCACAAGGTAAAACAAGTTTTTTCTTAAAAAAGAAAAGATGTATTTTGCAAGAAATTGCAAAAGAGATTCACAAAATAGGTAGTAGCCTTTTACAAAAGGAAAAAAGAATAAGGAGATACAAGAAAAGTTGTAATTTCTAATATACAGATCTGAAACAATAACAGGGAAATAATGTGGGGGCCATAATAGAAGAGCTGGCTGAAACTATCATCTCAGCATACTGTAGTAGTGAAAAGAAAATTCAAAGAAATCCATGCTATAATTCTTGTCTCCCTGTCACATTTAATGCAGAATCCACAGCATTCAATTGTTTGCACATTGTATTCCACATGTTCCTGCCACTGCACACAGAATAATAAATAAGAAGTGTGACACAGAAATGAATTTAATCAGGGCCATATTTATTAAGTGGCATGAGCTATACTCTGCCAGCAAGGGACCTGTGTGAGAATTCTACAATGAGCATGTAAAAAACCCCAATAAGAACTGGGAGAGCCCTCTCAGACTGAGAGGTGGCAGTCAACAGATACACACACTCTACCTGGCCCTAGATATTTATACAGGAAAGCCTCATATGTCACTCCTCACCCAGTGGCTTGCAACATCGGTTATATGAGGAATGTTGTTCCCAAAGATAATATTCTATGTATCCCATTCATAGGACCAAAAGTCTGAACTTCATGGCTCAGAAACAACCAATTACATCAAAAGTGACTGGATGTTCACAATCACTAATGCTGAGAGCCAGTGTGGTATACTGCTTTGAATCCAGAAAACCAGACTTCAAATCCCTTTGCAGCTATGGAAACTCACATGGAAAGTCACATTCTCTCAGCCTCAGAAGAAGGCAATAGCAAACCTCCTCTGAATAATTCTCACCAAAAAGGCATTATGAAATGGTAGACATGGTCAAAATTGACTTGAAGGCACATCACAACAATAACAACATGGCAAAACTGCAACAAATCCTATACACCTCTGTCAAAGAAATATGTCCAAATCATCCCAGTAAGAAATAACCATAGGTCAAATCAAATAACACCACAACAATCTTATTTATTTATTAACGATAGATCAAATCAAATAATACCACATCAATCTCATTCATTCATTCATTATCATGCCCTTTTCCATGGGGCCCAAACCTTCCCAAACCACTGACTACTTTCAGTACAGAGTGGGCAAAAAAATCTTCACCAAAAAATGAACAAAGGCCAAGAATTATTACACTATCCAAATCAACCAGAAAAACCTATATTGAACAAAGGGGAAGAGAGTGGAATGAAAGGCAGAAAAATCAATGCTGTAAGTTCTTGCCTGTCTGTCTACTTGCTATCTCAAAGGAGTGTACACAGATTCATTACATCTTCTTCTTCCTGCCTGCAAACTATGCTCACTGGTCACAAGTTCTCAGCCACAGGATCACAGGTTTTTGAAGTACAAACAGTCTTTTCACATGGTTGGTGCTGTTTGTTTTATCTCTATGTAATTGTTAGGAGAGCTTTTCTAGTATAGATCCCCATCTTACTACTCTCCCACCTCAGTTTTAAAGCTTTATTTAATGCCGCATTGGTTTCATCCTCAAATGATCCACTTCCCTGCTGCAAAGAGGGTTTAGTTTGCAACTTAACCACATTTTTGCCCCCAGTTGATTTTTGTAAACAGGAAGTGGACTGAAAGTCAGCTTCTCATCCACCTTCTGTTTATTGTACCTGTCCACCTGTCCTGGCCCTAAACTTGCTGGGAAGGGGAACACAAAGAAATGCCATTTTAGAACATATTTGTGGGGAGATCACCCAGAATTAGGCAGCAGAACCCATGTTGAACCATAAAATCATTTTGTGACTCACATTTAGATTAAAAATATTCCACGTGGCTGACTAGTCAGAATCCACTATATATTTGACAAAATAAAGGAAAAATCTGTTAATGAAAAAAAAAGTTGGACCCTTAACAGTGTTTATATTTTTTTGTGGCTGACTTAATACATCTTTGAAAACAAAAAGTTTAGATAAAAAAAAATCAATGTCAACTATAAGAAAGTAAAAATGTGGACAGTGAAAGCCCAAAACACAGTTTGACACTAAGGATCCGTTCTGATGCTGACTTAGTTGTACATAACTTGCTATATAATATATTCATCCTACATTGCTAGATCTAGGCCACATGCAAGGAATGTACATGACACGACTGCTTCCTATTGTCAGCATCAACCTACTTTTCTGGAGGATAACTATGTCATCACATCGCCCACACGCTCTCCTTATTAGGGTCCTTCCAAAAAAAGTTCTGTGGTGTGAACAGGTTTTTTTTAATGATAAATAAAATTCCTTCTATCTTCCAATCTTTTGTTTCAATATATAAAGATATTTTCTTTTCTCTTCTGTGATATTTCTCCTAATCAAATAATTTAGATTGTAACTGTATCAGACAGAAGCTCCTCTTTTGTTGTGCTTGTTACTGTTTATATTACTGCGTAAAGGACTGTGCACATTGGCAACATTATATAAACAACAAAATTGTTTCAAAATGTAATAGGCCACAAACAACTTCCAGTATACATAAAATCTTTTTTAAAAAGTAGCATCTATCTCCAATCAATTACCAGGAAGCAACAGTATCCGCAGCACCCTAGAATAGTATGTCACAATTGATCTTCAATTGTTACACCTCAAAATTAATTTCTCCTCATGATTACCTCCTTCTCGGCTCCCAGTAAATTAGTTCTAGCTTCAGGCAAAATTCACTAACGTTCCTGAAATATTAACTATATTTGGTCATCAAAATACTAGTGTCATAACAAATTGTGTTCTGGTGTCATAACAAATTGTGTTTTCCATTTTGGAGTTTAAAACTAATTGAGGAATTTTCCTAGTGGTTTTCATCTCTTAATTTTTTGAAAAGAACTGTGTGGCAAAAGCAAAGTACAAAAGTGAACCAGAGTTTTATTACCAGAAAAAGCGAGGCACCTAAACAAAATGATGTAGATTAGGAGAAAAACACCCCTACATTAAGTTTCTGAAGCCAATTAATTGATAGAAGTGTGAAGACACTGTGATCCAGAAGAGAAAAGATGTAACTAAGGAGACTCATAGAAGAAATCTGCAGAGCTCTCAAGCCTGCCAGCAAACACAAAGATCTGTAAACATTGCCAATAAACAACATTGGAGTGTGGTCAAACAGTTAAAAGTTATTAATGAGACTGAATACAGAAGTTGGGAAAGACTACAGCAGACTGCTTTTGCTTGAATCTACCAGGAAGTAAGGGCGAAAAGAACACTCAAAATATCTGAATGATATAAAAGTTTACTTTTCAAGTGTCAAGAACCCTGACTAGAAGATTCTTGGACTGACAAGAATCTTCCGTTTGGGAGGTATTCTGCACAAATTTTGCACATTATTTTTTGTGCAAAAAACTGGATATTCTGCACGGGAAATGGTATTTTGTGCAAAAAACTGGATATTCTGCATGGGAAACAGCATTTCGTACATGGAAAATACTATTTCAAAGGAGAAATATTAATTCCTGCAAAGAAATCGTTGTTTTATATGAAGAAAAAGTTCTAATTGTGGATTTGTTCTTTGTAAAATTCACACATGGTTGATTTGCATACAAAACAGCATATTCTGAGCATGAATGATATTTCTGTATTAAAATATTATTTCATATGCAGAAAATGCAGTTTCCACAGAGAAAATGCTGTTTTCTGCACAAAATAATCATGTATGAATTTTGTGCAGAATAAGTCCCAAATTGTGAATAGTCCTCAAAAACTGCATGGTTTTTGAAGACTTTCTCACACCAGGAAGAAAACTGCTTAAATTATTTGTTTCTACCTTCAAAAAAGAAATTAAGTAAAGAATTATATCAGTACCAAAATTCTGCTGCTTCCTCTCCTGTTTCCCAGTGAATTACATGAGTGCAAATTACTTTTGCACTTTGAACTTGGTTTGCAGCAGTTGAAGTAAGCTGAGGACAAACGATGAAGGGCGATATTTGAATAAGCAGTTGGAACAGTGGGATGAAAAAGGATTAATAGGACTTTTCCTGCCAAATGGGGATAGTTGGAGAGTATGCTAGGATACTAGAATGACACATTTAATATTGTCCACTATTACTCTCTCTGTATATGCCAAGAAATCAGGAAACCATAAAGTGCTGATTCTCCTCCTTGCCTTTTTTTTCCAGCTGGATGGAACTTCTCTTGTAAATCTCAATTGATATGAGCTAGCATTAGAGTTACCAGTCCTCCATCTGATTGCTCAGACTACAGGTAGTGGGTGAGTTTTCATTCATGGCATTGTAAAGTCAAACAAAGAGAAGCAGCAGCAAAAACAGAGGAAGCTCCAGTGGGCTCTTCTGGCATCAGTTGTTCTGTCTTTGGCCGAAGATGGGAGTAAAGGAAGGGGAGGAGAAGAGAGATGGCAGGGGACATGGAAGTAGGAAGCAAAATGTTGCTGTTGGATTCAAATAAGAGAGAAGAAGGATCACAGAGGCCCTTTCTGCACCCTAACTTTTCCTGAAGTTGTCTGGTGGGGATCCTGGCAGTGGTTCTTCCAGGAGGGAAGCACAATGGGAACCCTCTCCTCTGCACTGGCTGGCTCCCTGTGGAAGGAAGTGCGATAGCCACTCTTCTACCTTCCACGGTGCAGTTGGGTATTTTCCCAGGCTGCCCTGGGGCAGGAAGCACAGCCATTGTGCTTCTACAGCTTCCATAGGACAGATAAGTCTAGGATGGTGGCACGATTGTGTGTCATATATGGGGAAAACCCATCAATGATTTAATTAGCGATTGCACCACCTGGGGATGGGAGGAGGACAGGACTGCAACGATGTCAAGCAGAAGCGTCGTTGTGGTCCCATTCTTCTCCTGTCCCCATTGCAGGATGGGAGGGTACTGAGGAAAGGGCCAGAGATTCCACAGGATTTCCAGCAATCACTTACTAGCCCAGCTTTGCAGCAGCTTGCTTGCAGGCTGCAGAACATCCAGTTTAAAGGGAAATCATATGGAAAAGTCAAGCACGCTGCCTTGAGGTTACTGAAGAATATCAATCAAACTGATTAGTAAGGCAAATGAGAGAGAATGGGCTAAGAGCAGCCAATGGTGTTCAACAATCTTGAGAAAGCAGGGAATCTAGGCTTCTATTGATTTTCATGTGAATATGAAATGAAACAGAAATAATGTACCCATTCCTGGTGTGAACCCATGCTCTCTAGATAATCTGGCAGAACTGTATTTCCATGGAACTGAATTCTCTGCATTCACATTAATAACCAGTGTCTGTTTGGCCTCATTCAGTCTTAGACTGCAGATTTAACAAGCTGAGGCTTTGATGTTCAATGGCTTGAAGTTCAAATGTCTTGTTGATATCAAGCTACTGCAGCCAGTTTTGTTTGTAAATGGGCCTTTCAGTTGGAAATCAGGATTTTTACTATAAAATGTGAACATAAGAAATTGTCACTATTATTCCTAGCAATTTATGAGTTAATAATAAGCAATTTTTTATATGAGCAACAAAGGGAAAAATAGCTTTTGATCTTATCACATTTTCTGTTCATATATGGCTAAGAGTATATCTCTTCCTACAGCAAAAAAAAATCTTTTGCAACAACCATGAAGTATGTGCATTATTTATCCCAGTCTGGTTCGCATATTCACTGTCATTTGTTTTACAGCGCAAAAAAGTTATGAAGAATAATTTTTTTAAAAGCTATTCTGCACAGAAATATATGTGGTTATATCCTCCCTCAAAGGAAATTGTGAGGTTCGTGCAGAGACACCCCACATATGTTTCTGGTTATTAATTAATTAATTAATTTTTGCAAAAAACCTAGTTTTTCACAGAAATAAAACCCCAGACTTTTCATATAAAAGCCTGCCTGGTGCTAGAAACACTCATGTATTCTTCAGTGCACAGTTGTTTTTGTTTTTTTCAGAAAGCGCCCCCCCCAAATCTTTCACAATTTTTTCTCTGTGAGGAGTAAGGGGTTTTGAGCAACAAACCCCCCATGTAGCATTGCATAAAACTCAGTAGAGTCCCACGTAGAAAGGCAGTGTTAATTTCTGCAGAGAATATTTTACCGCAACACTTAAAAACTTTGGAAATTATCCATCCTTGCATATAAGGATGATATAATCAGTTTCCTGTAGGTATTCAGCACTTTAAAAAGTCCTTTGCTACTGGTACATGCTTGTATGTGTTATGTTTGCAACTATAATCATATTATTGCAAGCTACTCTGTGAATGCAATGCATCTTGAAAAACAGGGTAAAAATAGTTTAAATACAAAACAATGGAGGTGATTTACCTAATGTTCAATAACTTTTTTTTTTCCTGCTGGAGAAAATCTGGTAGCCTCAAATCTATTATGCACCAGACTGAATAGACTCAGTTTCAAGTGGATTGCACTGCAAGTTAAGAGCAAGAGGCTAGAAACTTTATTAACTACAGCAAACTGTGTATGTGTTATCTTGTCATAACTGTAGGAAAAGCAAAATGGCGATGTTAGAATTGTTACTGTACATACTGTGCAACTCTGCTAAGTCAAAATTGCATATTTACACCCTACAAATAGCAGCAAAGAAAAATTTAATTAAAGACATTGTTATTAGTCTCAATCAACTCAGTAGTAAATGTCACCTCAATGTTTAAAATCAATCTTGGGACTCAAAAAGGTCATGGAAGAGTTGCCTAGTTGTAGAACAGTTGTTCTACAAAATGTATTTGAGGTAACTAGACTAAGATTGTGGAAAACTGTCAGGACCATCACAGGTGGCATACATGAATTTACAGTATAATTTCTGATTTTCTGTTTCAAGAAGTGCACAGCAGCACAACTTTTCCCTAAAAAAAATAATTTCAGCGACTTTCCCTAATGCATCCTAGAACTTTGGGTGATAAAATCAGTGATGCTAGAAGTCATTACTTTCAGGGAAATTTGAAAACTTTTCATCTCTAGGGTAAATAGGATATTTTCCATTACTTCACTATTCAGGTTTTAAGCACATTCACACATACAATAATAAACTAATAAATCCTGTTAAATGCATCAGCAGACTCAGAAGTTGTCTAAATAGCTTCTTGTGATGCACACAATGTAAAAATGGCATATTATTATAGCATCTGCTTTGCAGCTGTTTGTTAACTCTCACTACATAAATCAGAACAGGTATTCATAGGAAAGAAGCAGCATGCCTAATTTCAGGTTACTCTGACTGCAACCCACAAATTGCCAATTGAGAAGAGTTTGCTCTCTTGCATAAAATTCTGCTTCATTCTCAAAGTAATTTAAAAAAAATGGAAGGAAAGGAGGGTCTTGACTGAAAGCTGGATACAATGCTTTGGGATACAATATCCAGCTTTTGAGAGCAATAATGTTGGTGCTTTAAACTTAAATATGCCAAAAAACAAGTACAGGAAAGTTACTGAGATAGTCTGTTGAAAAATTGATGTCTGTGTTTAATGTTCTGTTTTCATGGCACAGAGCTGATGAAAAGGTCCGGGACAAAGGGGAGAGGGGAAAGACCACTGTTGGAAATGTCTTGATGAACAACTGCCCCAGGTCTGGAGGCTTTCTATGTATGCATGCACATTTGTGTATGCACATAGAGTAATGAAGATCACACTTCCCCTACTGCCATCCATTTTTTTAAAATTCTTTAACTTAAAAGCACTCTGCACCCTTTAGAAGCTGTAAGGAACAACTCTGCATGACTTGATAGCATTCCTGAGAGGCTTTTTGTAACAAATGTGTTCAGTTTTGGAATACTGCCTGATTAGATGGATTTTTACCTAGGTTCTATGCTACCTAACACTCATTTATACTATTAGCTGGCTTGGATTCCAGACCTTCATTTGAAAGGGGCAGAGGGAAAAGATAAATGTCTCATTCTACTAGAAATCGCTGTGATGCAAAATGCATGCCAGAATGAAGCCTGCTACTGTATTTCAGCCAATGAATGATGCTATTGACAGTGTGATTGATATTTTGAGGACATCATAGATGTATAAATGGTAAATGATACATTAATTGCTGTACTGCAAATTTGCATAGCCCTGACTCAGATAGGCGGCAGGAGCCCTGCATCTCTCTCTACAAAAACCTTTCCAACCATTTGAATAGATCTAGAAAGCCTCTCTCTAAACTGCATACCCCAGGATTCCATAGGATGTTGAAAATGGAATAACAGCACTGTAACAGGCTAGTGCGGAAATGGCCAGAGAAGAGACCACCATCTCTTTTCTCCTCTTGCCTTGCTTCTCTTCATTTGTTCCCTGTCTTACTGGTCCTAGTCAGAGGCAGTGGCTTGGTGCTAAGGAGAGGAAAATGGTGATGCAAAGTATAGTAAAGGGTCATAAAGGACCATGTACATGGATGGTGCTATATAAATAAATAAATAATGGGTAAGAGGCATGATAGTGGGATGAAAGGGAAACAGGTGTGGTGATGAAAGATGACACAAGAGGAAAAGACAGAATATAAGGTGCAAGAGCAACAGGTGTGGTGATGTACCATGAGGCTAGGGGTATGAAAATACAGTAAGCATAATGTCAGCGCAAAAGGGGGAAAGGTGTAGTGACAATGTGAGTGATGCTAGGGAGATGAGAGCGTTGAGAAGAATGGGTGACAGGAAATGAGGTATAAGGCAGGAACAGTCACCTGAGGTAAGACAAAAGAAGAAAATATAACGGTAGACATAGTGGCAGGTTACAAGGGAGTGGGTATTGTGACATTAAATGTGGCAAGGGGAGAAGAGGGAAAAGGAAATACCACTATTTCAGGTACTTGAGGCTGCTCTCTTACTTTGCCTAACAGATAGGCTGGCCCTTCATGTATTCTTATAGTAACCTACTTCTACCAAGGGATTTCTATTATGACTATATCATTTTCATAACATGTAAATCAGGCAGCCAGGATTTGGAGAACTTCAATATAACAACACTATAAAACTAACAAAATTGCCTCCTATGCCCATGGTTACAATGGGGGCTTTTTTGTTTTTTATAATAAAGTTTAAAAACTAAAAAGTTTGCTGCTGATAGTGTAAAGTAAGAGTGGACAACTTCACTGACTCCAGGAGCCAAGCACACACGTACACATGCATGCACACCCACCACATGCCCACCCATGCACCACTCCATAATCCTACCACAGGTTACAACTCCTACCAATAAAGAAATTTGGCAATTAACTGGGAAACTCATTTAAACAGATCAAGACATGGCAATTTTATGTCCTCCCCTCACCTCCCTTGGCTGTCAGATATCAGTGTCACAGTTGGTTGGGTTGGGGAGATAAAGGTGGGATTTGAGCAAAGGTAGCCCATGCAGAGGCAGATCTGGGGTGGGGCAACTAGGGCTCATGCCCCCTGCCCCTGCTCGCCCCTCCTCCACCCACTGCTCACCCCAGCCCCACCCATTCCTGCTCACTCTGCCCCCACCTGCCACTACTCACCCTTCCCCCTCTCACTGCTCGCTTTGCCCCCACCCACCATTGCTCACCTCGCCCCCTTGCCCTGGGCGCTGTTGAGCCTTGGTACGCCACTGAGCCCTTGGGCCACCCTTGCCGTAAAGAGTGCAGGATGATTAGTGGCCCTGATGAAGAGACCTTCCTTGATATAAGAGATGAAAAAAATTCAAGTTGCTGTGGAGATGATGATCCTTGAAGCAATCTCCCAGGTGCAGAGGTAATCTCCATGGGTAACTGTGGACAGTGGGCTAACACCATCAGGCCGACCTCTAAGTGGGCGGCATTGAAGAGGATTATTCATTTGGATTAAGAAAAGGACTACTTTCTTAAGGATACTAGATTCAGTGGAAAAGAGTATGGAAGCAGGTGAGAACACACTCTTCTTCTTGGTTCCTGTGAAACTATAGGCAGAAATGAATTGATCAGAGGCTGGTGTTCTTCATTCTACAATTGTGTTTCTGTTGCACTTTGACCCTGATGCCAGGACATGTTACCATGCTTTTATCATGTTTCTGCCTCATTAGAAATGTGCAAATGATATCTCTTCTAGAGATTTTGGTCTGTTACAACACTTTTTCAGAGCCATATGCTTGTTCATGTTGGCATAAGACAATAGAAAGGGACTAAGGTTTGGTTTACCATCTGGAGTACTTGGGTGAGGAGAAGTAATGGCGGTAGGCATTTTACAAGCCAGAAAAGGGGATGGGATTATAGATATCTGAAACAGATTCCTTTTTCTGGACTTCTGCCAAGCCTCGGTTGCTAAATTGTTTTCTCATTGTTCTTAATTCCTTGCTTTATAGTCCTAGGCAGTGAAAAGTTGGGGCAGGGGAACTCATGAAAGATCATGAGAAGCTGGCACAGATTGCTGACAAATGGACAAATGGGGAGGAGAGTAATTGACACATGTGCCTGCTGTGGGATTCTCAGATGCAGAAATGCCATTGTTTATTGAAAGGTCAGGAACTGTAAAACCCTCCAGACGTTGTTAGACTGCAATTCCCAGAATTCTTTACCATTAACCATGTTGGCTGGGGCTAATGGAAGTGAATAACATCTGAAGAGCTGCACAATTCTCACTGTGGTCTATTGCAAGGGCATTGTTCTCTCCTTGTATCCTGTCCAAAAGTCTATGCGTTTGTGTGACTGCATCTGAAGCTGGAAATCTGGCCATTTAGCATTAGCAAAATAACGCATGCTTTCAAACTGTGTGAGAAAATTCTAGTTAGACATGAAAAAATAAAAAAAAATCCTAACTGTTTGAGAACCCCAAAGCCTTCACTCTGTTACCAGTTTAGTGACCAGTGAAAGGCCCAACCAAACCAGAACCCAATTGGATTTCGGCCCAATAGAAAGACAGCGGTTTAACATTTGTCATATTTTCAATTTATGACCAACAAAAGTAGTAACAGCTGGAGAATTCAAAAGAAATGTAAAGGCTGTAAATGTTTAGTAATTTCTAGACAAAGACAAATTAGGAAAATTATTAGTATAGCAATGAACAATATAGTTCCGTTGTATTACAACAATAACAGGCAATAGCATCCCCATTTACCTACTTCTGCCCTCACTGTATCCTCTGCCCCTTTTCCACGGCAATGTATTATGTTTCTTTTACTAGTTCATTCACAATGGCATTCAAAGTTATATAAGAATTAGCATTCTGTTTTGGAGGGTGAATTTTCCTAACTAGGTTTACTTTCATAAAGTTCACTGACTGCCTTTGCTGTAGTCCTAAGAGCAGTCTTCTTCCCTTAGCTTCTTTCTTGCCACACCACCCTTCACAGCTAAAAAAAGCTGTATGAATTTTTCTTCACATCTGTAGGGTCCAATACACGTTTATTTAAATCACAATTTCATCCCATATACATAGAGAGAATACAGATTTTTCTGTATTATTGCGATTTCTGAAATTGTTCCACAGCATAAACTGGAGTTTTCTACCATGAACCCAACTCCTGCTCCCCACTTCTTGTGTGTATGTGATTGCACACCCACTTGGGAACAAAGAGGCAGACAAAAATGATGGGGTAAACTAGGCCCACATTTATGAATACTCATAAACCTAAAACATGCAGTGGCACCTGCTAAGTGCAAAAGTCATCCAGGGCCAGGATTTTTTTCCTGTCAAATTTCCATATTCTGAACAAGGAGTTTGCAACTCAGGTCCAGATCAGATGTTACTTTCAGGAGTGCAATATGGATTGGGACACTAATGTAACACTTTGTCCCACTGTGCTTCATACAGCAAAACGTCACTATTCTGCATCATAAATTGAACACATGCCCCAATCTCTGATCACTGAGGAATGAATTAAAGCACCTTAATGTACCCTGTTAGATTGGGGCTCTGTGCTTAGTCTAAAGTAAAAATCAGAGCCAGATGTAGCTCCTAGCTATATCTATAATGTAATGACTTCTTATGCCTTCACTAATCAGAATGTAGGTTGCTTTGCTGTATTTAGGGATAGACATTTTAACTATTTGACATGCAGGAAATGAATGAATACTTTTGTGCAGTATTTTGCAATATTCATACATCACAAAGTGTAAAAAATTTCCTGTGAAATCAAGAGGTTTGTACAAAAACATATTTACAAAACAGAAACATGTATGTCCTTGTATGCAAAAACTGTTCAACAAAAATATCTTTCTAGAGCAGGGGACTTTTGCAAGGAAAATGTGGTTCTTGGGAATGGGGCAAAAATCTTTATTTTCAAATGATTTTCAAATTTGCAAGCTAATAATTTCCTCAGATACTCTGAGATGCTCAAGTACTGAGCAAAAACCACACAGATGATTCCCTGCAAGTTATTCCTCCCCACTGGCTTTCCTGAAATTTAGAAAACATATTTTTCAGTCATAAAATGAGTAATGGTGAATATTCTTTTGTCCTTTGGCAAGCTGAATAATTTCCTCAGATACTTGAGATGCTCAAGTACTGAGCAAAAACCACACAGATGATTCCCTCAAGTTATTCCTCCCCACTGGCTTTCCTGAAATTTAGAAAACATATTTTTCAGTCATAAAATGAGTAATGGTGAATATTCTTTCTGTCCTTGGCTCTAACACTTCATCAGCTTGAGCAAATCTCACAGGATCTGGAGAATAGATACCTGGACAAATATCTAAATAATAAATATCCACAAACATGAGCTACGATTTAGCCTATATTTTATCATATGATAACGGGCTGCATCTTGAATAGTTGGGAGATGCATGTCTTAGATATCAAATTTGTGAACATTTGTACTAAATCTCATTTTTAAAGATGTTATTAATGCTTATGTAAAATCTGGATATATCAATTCATGCTTTCAAGAATGCACAATGTAAACAGATGCTAGAGATATTCTCCTCTACATTTTCACTGTGTCTTTGGGAAAATATATATATATATATATATAAAAACAAACTTATATATATATATATATAAAAATAAAAACAAACCAAAATGGGGTGGGGAAGAGTCTACAGACTGCACTCTCAGGACAGACAAAAGCTGACAGCAACATATATTAGTTAAATGTCATCCAGAACTGTATTAGCATATGACATGAGCCCAGATTATTTGCAACCAACATTGTGTAAGTTTCTCTTCATTACCGAACCAGTTAAATGAAACACTCATTCAATATATTGTAACCCTGCAATGCTGAATATGTATTACCAAGTTAAACTATAAATTACAGATTTCAGAGTGTAAGAGAGCAATGAAAGAACCGTGTTTCAGTGTTATTGGGATTAATTTGCATCATTGAGAAAGACTGTGACAAGTAGTGCACAAAATGCCAATAATGGTTGAAAACAGAGTGACAGAAGTACATTTGGGGGTATACATCAGGCAGCCATACAGGTGGTAGAAGTCACCAGGGGCCTGCAGTTCTGCCAGACCTAGTGAGTAGCAGCAGCAACAGCCTCCTATACTGATCTTAGTGCAGTGTTTTTGTAAATTTCATCTTTGCTATCTCTGCCGTGGTCTGTCTCTCTCCCTCAACCCAATAAAAGAAGAGGAAGAGGAAGAAGAACCAACAGCCATTTCCTTCCAAGAGTCCACACCTGTGCATACCTATGTTGTACCCTGCCTCAGGCCTTGGGCAGAGGCAGGTAACAAATAAAAAGCTATTGTTGTTGTTGTTGTTATTGTTGTTATCACCACTGTGTGCAAAACACCCAATGAGAGGCAGGGACAGGAAGTGCACACAAGCATACACACACACATGCACACAATGTCACACAGCCAATGGGAGTCACATACTTAGGCAACGATACAAAACCAGCCCATGAGAGGCAAGCACAGGAAACAGGGTGAAGAAGATTGAGTCAAACAGCCAATGGGAATAGAGTTCTAAGATTTCAGGTGGTTGCTTCCCTAGGAATTTTCAGAGAATACAGCAGGTTTCTTGGCTTGCGTTGCAGGTCATTCTGGCATTCAGTCTGTGAAGCAGTAAAAACTAAAAAAGATTTTTTTCTGCAGAGGTGATGCTTTTGATTTTGCTGTCTGTGTGTCCATGTGTGTGCCTGCTCCTTGCCTGAGAAAACCCTATGAAATTCATTGGGGTCACCATATGTCAACAGGTGATTTGAAGGCATATATACACAGAGACACTTAAAATTAGCCTTGTGGCCAAACAGCATCGAGAGGAGATTTTTCTTAAAAAACAAAAACAAAAACCTCCCCTCTTCTGCCATTGAGGGAGAAGACAAACCTTACCTGGCTCACTTAAATCTATTTTTTTTCTATTTTAAAATAAACAGAAACTTTATATTCTGAAAAATGCCCAGCTACTTCTCAGAGGAGAGGCTGCAATCTTTCTGCCCCACCCTGCCTGCTCCAGGAGGCTAGAACTGAAACAAGATTGCTGAATACATGGATAATATAGTACTGGTAATTACTACATTAACAATATATGTAAACCATTTAAAAGTTGAAATCTTAAGTCTTCTTTTGCTAGGAGTAAGCAATACTTACGGCACTCTGTACAGTTTAAAATATAACTACCAGTAACCATGCATCAAATTTTGCGAAGGAACTACTAACATCAACAGTGTAATTGTATACATCGATAATTGGAAGTGAGTCCTACCATGACTAACTGGTGACTTACTTGCACACAGTGGTGATAACAACAATAACAACAACAACAGCAGCTTTTTATTTGTTATCTGCCTCTGCCCAAGGCTTGAAGCAGGGTACAACATAGGTATGCACAAGTGTGGACTTTTGGAAGGAAATGGCTGGTGGTTCTTCTTCCTCTTCTTTTATATCCTGCCTTTTTTTCTGATAATGGGACTCAAGACAGTTAACAACATTTTTAATATATTACAGATCAAAAACTATACAAAAACTCTAATAAGAGTATAAATATAAAAATTAAATAAAAAGCAATTAAACAATTCATAAAGTTAAAACATCAAATAGTAAAAAAATTAAAATTCATTGAAAGATTACACATATCATAAAATTGCACAGCACATCAATAAAGGCCCACCCCATTCAATTTCGAAAAACCTAGCGGCACAAAAATATTTTTAAGTAGGAAATAGAAGGAGAGTAAGGAGAGCCCTTTCCTAGGGAGAGATTTCCAAAAATTGAGAGAAGCCACTGAGAAAGTCTGCCGCCTTGTTCCCACCAAAACAGCCTGAGAAGGTGGTGGAACAGAGAGAAGGACCAGTTCAGATGATGTTAGAGCTCTCATGGGCTCATAACGGGAGATAGGATCTTTCAAATAGCCTGGATCCAAGCTTATAGTGCTTTATAGGTCATAACCAGCACTCTCAATTGTGCCCAGAAAGGGACCTGGAGCTGGTGGAGCTGCTGCAACAGTGGAGTTGTGTGCTCCCTACAGCCAGCTCCAGTTAGTAATCTGGCCATATTTCTTTGGACCAAATGAAGTTCTGAGCACTTTTCAAAGGCATCCCCATGTAGAACGCATTACAATAATCCAAACAGGATATAACCAAGGCATATGTTATTGTGGCCAGATCTGACTTCTGTAGGAAAAAGTGGAGCTGGTGCTTTAACTTTAACTGTGCAAATATATTCCTGGTCACCAAAGAAACCTGGGCTTCCAGGCTCAGAGCTGAATTCAGGAGTACTCCCAAACTGTGGACCTGTGTTTTCAGGTGAAGTGTAAACCCATCTAACAGAGCCTGAATCCCTCTTCCTAGATCTGTCTTTTGACTGACCAACACCACTATGTCTTGTCTGAATTACACTTCAATTTATCCATCCTCTTCCAGTCCATTACAGCTGCCCAATATTGGTTTAGGACAGGAACAATTTCCTTGGAATTAAGCGGAAAGGAATAATACAACTGGGCATCATCAGCATAGTGGTGAGACCAGACGCCAAACTCTGGTAAACTTCTCCTAGTGGTTTCATACAGATGCTAAACAGTAATGTATACAAAACAGAACCTCATGAGACTCACAGGCCAGTAGTCAAAGAGTTAAACATGAATCCTCCATTGCCACCTTCTGAATGCACCTTTCTAGGAAAGAAAGGAGCCACTGTAGAACAGTACCTACAACCCACATCCACTGAGGTGCCCAAGAAAGACACAGTGGTTGATGGCATTGAAAGCTACTGTAAGGTCCAGCAGAACCAACAAGGACATACTCCCTCTGTCCATTTCCCCACATAGATCATCCATCAAAGTAACCAAAGCTGTTTCTGTCCCATATCCAAGCCAACTGATGATATGCACAAGCATAAGTCCAACTTATATCTCTGTGTGTCTTCCTTTGGTTCTCTTCTCCTTTCTGCAATGACCAGCCCCTTCAAGACTCACTATTTTACTGCTACCACCCTAGCAGATCTTGGTGGATGATGTCATCATTGTGCATCTGGTTATGAACACATAGCCAGATACTTTTTCAGCCCTCTTCTTCTTCTCCAGCCATTGAATGGAGTGAAGGCTGTAGCAATACAGCATTGAGTTCTGGAAGGAGGGAGCAGTCATCTAAATGTAATCTAAATGTGACCCCTATGAGTATTGGTTTGGCCCAACAGGTGGGAAAACCCAAGGAAAGGGCTGCGCTAGCTGGTTGAGTTCAGAAGGAGAGGGAAAGCCGGAGCTAGAGAGGAGTTGCAGTTGCCAGGGCTACGGAGTAGACACTTTTCACGTCGATTAAGGTAGTAGTATTTTCAGATATGAACTTAGGAGGGAACAAATAAGTAAATTCTTTGTGGTTAAATTTCTGTATTATATTTGCTTCCTCATAATCCCTACATACAATTTTTGTCCCTTCTCCATCCCCAAAATTCTGTGACTTCTGTGTCCATGAGAATTCCTTTCATTTCTCATGCAGTCTTCTTTTCCAACACACTCTCTCAATCCTACAAACAGCACTAGAAGTCTGGAATTCACACAGCGACATACATTTCATCTTTCTAGAACATACATTTCCTAGCAACACATATTTCCTCTTTCTAGGACTCCATTACAACAATTTCACTTTAGGCCTCACATTCCTTAGGCACCAACTTTGTACCACTTTTGGGCTTCTAACGATAATTAAATCATAATTAAATATTGCAAACACAGTTGTACTTCAAATCTCATTATGTATTTTAACAACATAAATTATATATTAAATCTGAGACATAGGCACTGTCCCAAAGTTCCATGTATCCAATAAGGTACCAAGGCAAGACTTGATTGCAAGACTATTCTGCCTGTGGTGCTCAGTATTTCTGCAACATTTAGTGCAACCTTGAAACCTTAAATGAAAAACTCATTATAGAAGTAAATCCAATATAGAAATTACACGAAAGAATTAACCCTTCTGTTTAATCCTAAATACCTAAATGAAAATGCTTTATTCACTTTATTCAAAACTAGTGTATTTACCCAGCATTGCCTGAGATTTTTTTTCCTCTTAAGAACTCACCAAACTGCCTTCTCCAGTATCTGTAACTTTTCCCCATATTTCCCAATGCAATCTGTATTCAGAGTTATTTGCATACACAGTTTGGGTTCCTGAGGGAATACACTGTCCTCCTCCTTGCTGCTAGGCCCCATCTCCATAGCAACTGGCCTATTCCCGTACCCGTAACTTATCCCCATATTCTCTAATCCAATCTGCATTCAGACTTGTTAACATACAGAGGGTTTGGTTTCTGAGGCAATACCCTGCCCTTCTTCTTGCTGGTAGGGCTTGTTTCCACAGCAACTGGCCTGAGGCCCAAGAGCTGTCAGCTGAGAATTCTAAAGGCCCCTCCCTAAACTGTCAACCCCAGGATTCCATAGGATCTTCACAGCCAGCCAATCCCATGAGGTCTTCTTGCCTCACACAGCCAATTGTACGGGGTCTTCACTTGCCTGACGCAAACAGACAAACTCACAGATAAACTTTGATTTTTATATAGTAGATGAAAGGGGGCTACTCCTCATTCCTGGCAGCTTCAGCTCCTCTCCAGATCCAGTGATTCCTCTCTTTCTGAATTCAGCTGGCATAGTCCCTTCCTTAGGGTTTCCCCACCCACTGAGTCAGATCAATATTCATAGCAGTTAAATATACAGCTTGCTAGTGAAAACAACTAGTATAGAATCAGGAATAGCGTGGTTGGAGGTAACAAACAGGGTCAGGAATTCTACAGGAATCCTTCAAACATTGTGAAGAAAGGGGAGATACTCATCTCTAACACATTCCATTTCCTCTTCTGGACCTTTTTAAGGCATCCACCTCTTTTCTTTAAAGTCGAAACTGCAACACATATTTCACAGAGGTGAGATCTGGCTCTTTCTTTCTTTATACCCCCCCCCAATGCCACCGTGGGCCCCACTTCTGGAAAAAAAGGCAGCCTACAAATACAATAGATAGATAGGGGGAGGGAAACATTATCCAAATTTCTCTCTCTCTTTCTCCCTCTGGGATGCATCAATTAAGATGGATGCTCATTTCACCATCTCTTCCTCTTTCCTCCCCTCCTAACACTTCCAATACAGGGTCGACGTTGCATATGTATTATCACAATGTAATAGTACAGTACTGAGATGACAGAATAGACTACCAGTAAATTATGCCATTTTTAAAAAATCCTACATTTAAAATATCCTGAAAGTAGAAAAACTAAATGTAGCATGAAATAGGCTGGCTAGAACATTTTTCCTAATATGTGTTAGCTTGCACTGCCATCAGCCTTTTATGTGAGTAAAGCATTCAAAAACAATTGGCCATTTGATGTAGAATTGTCTACTGTTCCTTAAGATTCCACTGAACGTGAAGTCAGGTCTAAATGCGTTCATCCTTTTAAAGGGACCTACCCTTCCTCAGAGAGTCAGCATGGTGTAGTGATTTGAGTGCTGGGCCAGGATACTGGTAAATCAAAGTTCAAATCCCATGGAAATCCACTCGGTGACAAGTCACAAGTCACAAACTCTCAGCCTCACAGAAGGCAAGGGAAAACCCCTATGAACAAATTCTGCCAAGAAAACCCCATCCTAAGTTCACCTTAGGGTAGTCATAAGTCATAAATGACTTGGAGGCACACAACAGTGAAAACCTTTCCACTCATTCTTGGTAATACTAGCAGGTAAGATTTTGGCAAAGGCAACGAGGACTGCTGGCCATGCACCCAACTTTCCTTTATGGGCAAAGTTTATGTGAATATCTTTTCTAAGAAATAAACTAAAAACCCAGGTCAGCTGCTTCCTATTCCCTCAGATTTCAGTGCCACACGATGTCACTATAGAATCCTGTAGAATCCTTGCATAACAATTGCAAAATAATATGTGTAGGTTTGCTTGAAAAAGTGAGACAGACTCTTGTGGGAAAATCCATCTACAAACTCCTCCCAGACATATATTCTTCTTATCATGTTTACTGTGGATGCTATAGTGAATTTCCTGCTTGCAAATAAACATCTATTTTTTTCTACTTGTCCAATAAAAGGGTTGTTATTGTGACATTACTTCTTCATCAACATGACTGTAGGGAAGAAAGAAGGGACTGAATGTAACGAACACATATAACATCTCAGAAAATTTTCCTTGCTCACACTATGGCAGAAAAGAGAAGTGTGCCAGCCACAGAAATATCTGAAATTGCAGTATCCAAATATACATTACTGTCACAGTAACCCAGATGTACATCAAGACAAGTAAGTTCAGTCTTGCATAGTGGCTTTTTTTAAAAAGAAGAATATCCATGGTTCTTCAGTGTGTTTAATCTGCACAGCAAGAGTGCATACTCAGGATCTATTAATTCTGACTATATAGCTTCAGAAATAAGGGTTGTTGTTGTTGTTGTTGTTGTTGTTGTTGTTGTTGTTGTGTGTCTTCTGTGCCTTCTGACTTATGGTAACCCTAAAGTGAATCTATCATGGGGTTTTCTGGGGCTGAGAGTGTGTAACACGCCCAGTGGGTTTCCATGGCTGAGTGGAAAACTGAACCTTCGTCTGCAATGCTCAAACCACTACATCCTGCTGGACATGTCCAATACATTTGAAATCTAAAATTTTCAAAGTGGAGAGAACAAAAAAGCAGCACCCTTTCCATTCACATTCTCCAACTGATACACCGGTGGGCGGGAGGGGTTGGTGATGGGCAGGAGGGCTGCTGCTGCTGCACCCCACACTGGGACAGGAAGGACCCTTGTGGGAGCAGGGGGTGGCAGGGGACTGCTGTTGCTGCACCCCACCCCATCCCACCTCTGCAATGGGCCAGGAAGGACAGCCTGGCAGCAGGCCAGGGCTCAGTGGGTGGGGGTTTTGTGCCTCCTTGTCATTAGTGCCCAGGACATGTGCCCTAGTTGCTTCACCCTAGATACACCTCTGATAAAGAGAGAGAAAAGGTATATAAACTTCTTCTTAATGTTGCTTGATTTTGTTTATGTCACATTTTGCAGTACTTTTTATCTATATAGTGGTTTGCCCCCTTTCTCCTCTGCACACACATTCAAAATAGCACATATGCATACCCTCTCTATGTCTGTAGAATTTGTTACATGATAAATGATTGTATACAAGTCTGGATGCAGCCTATCGCCATACTCTAGCATCACTTATATCACTGATTCTTAACTTGTGTTCATGTGTACCTAGGAGGTTGCCAGATGGGTTTCAGAGGGTCCATGAAAGAGACACACTTTTTTTCCCCTTGATTTCTTTCCTGTTCCTTTGAAAATTGTCTTTTTGGGGAAAATATACAAAATTACATTAATAAAGTAATTGCGTCTCTAAGCAAGTATGGGTGGCATCAGATGCTACTGTATATACAGTTAGGTAATGTATGATCAACATCATTCTTTGTTTTATGGAGGTCGTGGCCCATGGTTTTCAGCAGATTCTCAAACAGATACGTGACCTCAAAAATGTTACAAACCATTGATACGGGCATATATTATGTTACTTTGTACTTGAGTAAATAAAGCCAATGACATTGAGTTCTGCCTATGCTTTTTCTCAGGTTCCATGATCTTTAGTGAGATTGCTTTTTTAATGAGACTACTAACACCACCAAGTTCATGCAATGGCTGCTATTACATCTAAGACACTTTATATCCAGCAATATTCATCATTTTCTGTATATGCTAAAGTTTTAAATGTTAAAAAAAGCAGACCAATCTCACAGCTTTGCTATATTTGGATAGCATACACTTCCAAATGTACAAAATGGAGAGCTAGAAAATGAATTCCCACCATCACTAGAGATATTTTTGAATGTTTACGTATGTGCCCAGGTTAATGATTCTGAACTCCATATCCATACACATCTTGGCTGGGTAGACTTAAATTATTAATTTTAGTGATACACTGACCTTTTTTTAAAAAAGTACTCCTTAACTATACTATCCATGGACAATCTAAGAACAGCTTAACTGTCTCAGGCAATACCTTTACTACACAGTAGGAAAGCAGTAAATGACAAAGGCCTTTTTTTCCACTACAACCAACTCACTACTGCTTCATTATACGGGAAAAAACATCAACATTTTGCCTCGGTTTAGCTTATTCCCTTGAAGCTGGTTGTGGGCTTGCAGCGATCATCTTGTGCTACAGATTTGCCAGTGTGGCAGAACCCCTGAGGATTCTTACAAAAAATCAAACTCTCTCTAAACACAAAAATACCAATAAATCAAAACCACTACAAACCACATAATCCAAACATGCATCTTTTTAAACAATATTCAGTGCAGATGTAATTCAGTACCAGTATAAAAACGATATAAACATACAAACTGTTCACATCTGAAGACTTTTTTTTTTATTGGATGCAAAGGGTATGTATTTTTGAATTGATTTTCTTCACAGCATTTTTTATAAAAAGAATATGATGTCATGCTCTTTTAAAAGCAAATAGCATTGAAGATGTTTTCTGCCTGAGTAAGTAGAAGAGTGATTAGGGCAGCAGATTTTCTTAAAAGTAAATCAAGCATCAAATGCACTGGCTTCAAACTGTGTTCACAAAATATAACTAATAACTTCTGTTAGATGCAGTAGTCATATTTTGTTTAATAACAGCTTCCCTTAGTTCTGAAAAATGTACTTTTCCCAACAAATCTAGGCCTGGGAATGCTACTGCTGTGAAAGACTTCCTGATAACATTATGACATAATAAATCAGAGATAATTTATTTCTGGTCCGGTTCACTTTCTCAAACATTCATTCATAAATCTCCTTTGTTCCATTTCTGTATTAATCCGTAAATTTTTATTTTCTTAAAATCTGTGGAGAAATTCAGATTTTAATGGGTAATCTTAGTCAAGTCCTCTCTAAATATACAATTACAAATGTATTTTCTATTTCAAAACATCCATTTTACATTTCATTTTTGAATAGAGAACTCAGCATTTATGAAGTAGAAAAGCAGTTCAACTCGTACCTGCATATTAGTTCATATGGAGTGGCAGTGGTCATTTCATACTGAAGTTTGCAAGGACACAATTTATCGAGCATCCCAAGATATAGTGTACAGACACTTAAATTGGTATTTTAACCCTTATGCAATGGGACTGAAACAAAAGCAGTTTCAGTGAGTAATTTATCCTCTGATCCTATTGAGAATTTACATGTATAGTACAGCATAATATACCTTCAGAGTTAAAGTTGTCTTGAATTCAATTACTTTGATGAGAATTTCAGTGTTTCTCCCTAACACACAATGTCCCCACGGTAGGAATGACCTACTAACAATCACTGCTTCTTCAATTATACTTAAGCATGTTTCATAGCATGGAATTTGGGCAGGGGGCTTAATATATGTTATACTGTCTGGGACAAGAACGTATCCCAATGATAAAAAGCAACAAATTTCTTGGAATTTCTTACAAAACATATCAGCAAACACTGAATATAGAAATAACAAATTTCTTACAAAACATATCAGCAAACACTGAATATAGGCGGTGGCTTAAATATGAATAATTTTATAAGTGAAAATGTCACAGAATGCTAATATTTTACATTCAGTTCTGCATGGATCTGTTACAAAATATGACTGGAGGTAGTGACTAAAATGTGCTGTGCCGTCTTGGTGCATGGGGGTCAAATGGAGCAATATAAATGATAGCTATGTCTTAGAATGATATATTGGATGTATTATGAGTGAAATGATGTTTGGATACCTCATACACAAATTAATTTTTAAAAGCCTCATAACCACCCCATCTTATTAATATAACTTCACTTCTCTCCTACATTCATGTTACCCCAAAACGTAGCTGCCACAAGGCCCACCCCAAGATGTCAATACCTCCTTGCACAAGTGGGGAATGAATTAGCTGAAAGAGGAGGCTTGCGGGGGGGGGGCTTAACGAGACCTTTTCTACCAACGTTTATGGGCTCACGCAGGAAAAGAACCAACCAGAGATTCAAAAATAAGCTAAATGTGTGGGTTTTTTTAATTGTGGGGAATTCACTCATGCATTCACACAAAATACAAACAGTCAAACATTTACTCAAGAGCTAATTGAAGGAGAAAGGGAGAAAAAAATTATAGATAAGAGAGGCTGAGGGTCTTTGGGAGTTTATAATTATGAGTTCAGAAAAGTACTGAAGAGCTAAAATGTGGTTTGCTTAGGTGGAACCTAAGGACAGTTCTTGTTCAGGAGCCAGCCAGCAAGAGCGACAGGTAGATCTTCAAGAGACTGCACTGGGCATCTTGAAATCAGGAGCATTTGTACCCAAAAAATAGCCTGTGGCAGTGGAAGATATGTGCAGTTTCAGGTGTGGAACAATGGGAGCTGCAACATAGACAATGGACTATCAACCCACTGATGTTTGCAGTGTTCAGATGACAAAGATATTAATGTGTGTTGTGATAGCTGTCTATCATGGGTGCTATGACACAAGAGGAAGAAGTCCAGGTGCACAGGGGATGGATATCTGTCAGTCAGTGTCCCGGTGGGCTTTTCCCAATTATGTTCCCTGGAAAGACATTCAGCTATTACTTAAGCCAATCATTCACAGGAACAGCAGCTACTGCCTGGCAAACAACCTAATCTCACCTCCCTTTCTCACATTTACAATCAGATATCTTCCCTCACTTGATTTGACCTCACTTCCCTCACTTGGTTTGACTTCTCAGTCACCTCTCAGGCTTGAACTTGATATTAGTGCCAATTAAATGTGTTACCGATTAAATATAATGCCAATTAGATATGGTGCCCATCAAAACCATACTGATATTGGGGACCCCCAAAGCAGGCCCTTGCCCAATGAATAGTCTCACAAAACTGGAGTGGGAACTTCTCGCCATACAAAAGCAAAGATACTTTAAGTCAGATCTTTCCAAACTTTTCATGTTGGTGACACTCTTTTTTAGACATGCATCGGTTTGTAACACAGTAATTCAGTTTTACTAGCAAACCGGAGGTTAAACTAACCCCTTATAAGAGATACAGATATAAACATAAATTGTAATAATAAAATGTATGGTGACACAACATATCTCATGAAAACCTTTCATATATTTTTAAAAATATATGGTTTATAAATAATAACATACATTTCCAAGACTGTAGGTGACACATCTACACACTTCAGGCGACACACTAAGGTGTAGCAGCACACCATTTGGAAAGTCCTGCTTTAAGCAAATAGACTCATACCACTGTCAAGTTTGAAGATGCACCAAGGAACATCTAGCCCAACATACTGCCTTGATAGAAATCCACAATTAAAGCATTTGTGGTGGGTGGTCATTTTTCCTCTGTTTAAAAATCTTCAACACAAGAGATTCCACTACCTTCAGAGATCATCTGTTCAACTATCAAATGGCTCTTACTGTTAGGAAATTCTTGTTTACTCAAAAGTTCATTTCTTGGCATTTGACTCCTTCCTTTGTGTTCTACCATTTGGAACAGGAGAAAAAAAGCCTCCTGTACCTTCCATATTGCAGCTCTTCAAATATTTGAAGACAGTTGTTTTATCACACCTCATCCTTCTCTTCTCCAGGCTAAAAATATCCTAATCCCTTAACAGGGATTTGGTTCTTGACCAATATGCATGTGAATGGACTGGGGAAAAATTAACTGCAGTTGTTACAAAACATACAGATTCCATTTTAGAAAACCCAAAACTCAAAGAGGATTACAAAAATATAATATTGCAATCATAACAGAAATACAGTACAATACATGAAAACAGCCTATTAATTATACTTAGCTGATATACTACTGGATATATCTTTATTGATAAATTATTTGGTTTGTGAACATGAATGCACATTATAAATAAATCCACAATACTATAAGGACCAAAAACATAATAACTGAGCATGTAAAATGATTGTACTATTCAACTAATGAGCATCTTAAACAGCATTTCAGAAATATTATTTTAAAACCTAAATCAAAATGGTCATGAACGATCTGTGACCTCCACTTAAAGCAAGATTTCATAAGGGACATTACATTGTCAGGATGAATTTGATTCAAGTCACACCTGAATCCATATACTATACTGACTTTGGCTCATGTGCTAAAAGAAGTTAGCTTGGGAGATTTACAGCCAAAGGTCAGACCTAGCGGTTCACCATAAACTCAATTTATCATCAAGTATTACTTTAGCAGATAGTTCCATAGGATAGAAAAGAATATGCAGCAGGTTTCATTAATTCTTTGTCATATGTTGCTGGATACTAAGAAAATATAGCTTCTGCACGCACATTTCATTATGGACTCACTTTATTTCTGTATTGACATCAGCATACACCTATAATTCTTTTAAACAAAGGTAGTACTCCAGTGCAGTATTCTGGATTAGTTTATGCTGCTGTTCAATGTTTTCTTCTTCCCTCATTTTGTTTTTGCCTAAATGAAGTTACGTAAGTAAACAGTACCTTTATTCTATTGTTTGCTTTAGCATCTACTTATATGCAGATCCAGCCCTCCCGCCCCCGAATATCAGACTATTAAAGAGCTTACTTTTTCTGGGAATCTATTCACACCTAACCTACTTTCTTATTTAAGTAAAAAAGCTAGTCTCTATAAAAAGAGAAATATACTGAAGTAGAGAGAAGCCTGTGTTGTATAGTGGTTTCGGTGTTGCACTGGGACTCTGGACACAAGGTTCAAGTCCCCATTCAACCATGGAAACCCACTGGGTGACCTTGGGCAAATCATGCTCTCTTAGCCTTAGAGGAAGACAAGGGCAAGTGCAAACTTCTATGAACAAACCTTGCCAAGAGAACCCTGTGATAGTTTTGCCTTGGGGTTTCCTTAAGTCAGAAATGACTTGGAGGCACACAACTACAAATGAGGAGGAGAGAGAAGAGAAATCCTAGTTCAAACTAACTAGCTTGGCTGAAGAGATAGGGAGCCATGCCCATTCCTTGCTCTTGGAACTAAGCCAGAATGTCATATTCTCCTTAGAGAGCTGAAAAATTTGAGAAGTGGGAAAAAGTAGCATCAGAAACCAAAAGAGTATCAATGCAGAACACTTTAGCAAATCTGCACAGGTATGCCTCTCTGTTTACTCTAACCCACACAAACAAATGCATCTTGAGTGCAAGTTGAGCTGCATTTCTGCCACCTTCAACAGTTCTGTAAACTGTATTAGTACACAGATAAATCACAATCCAAAGATGAACATTATCTGATGTACTGAGGTAAATTTCAGATTTGGTCAAGCCCGCAAAAGAACTTGTGGCATAAACATGAAGCCAAAGTACTTGTGGTAGATGATTTTATAGAGTAGAATGGGTAAAAAACAGAGCTGTGAACTAGACAGTTCCTATTCAGATTTTGTTTTTGCCATTAGTGCAACAGATAGCCTTAGGCAAACTGAAAAGTTTGCAACATAAAACATGTGTACTCTTTGAACAAAGTGGAAATTACTTCTCTATAGGCTTATATCATTCATCTTTTTTGAGATCTTCAATGGAACCTGTAGACAAAGCACTGACCATAACATTAGAGAGAGTGGGGCAGCAATTCAGCATGTTTTGAGTGACATGAAAGGAAAGCAGAGTGTTAGTTATTTACTTTGTAAATATTATATTTTTACTGCCAAGGACAGCAAGAGGTGCTTGTGGGATTTTCTGCTTCATGTTCCAAAATAACTAGGCTGGTTTTGGGTGTTGCTAGTTTGCTTCAAAAGTTTGCTTCAAAAAAAAATAAAAAAAAATAAAATGCTGATAAGCTATTACAGAATCATAATCCAACATTAAAAAAACAACAACACTTGCACCTTTATTTCCTTGGAAATCAAAGGGCAAAATACATGAACTGATATAATTTACTCCACTATTTTCTTCAGATTAATTTAGGGATTTAATTTATGCTAAAACAGTGTATACAACAAAATCCTGATGAACATTTGTTACAGAAGGGTTAACCATAAAAGTTAATAAACCATGAACCATAAAAATTAATCAGATCAATAAATACACTGAGCATAAATTCAGCGCAATTGTTACATACCATCTGAACAACAAGATCAGAAGGATCACAAAGCATATTTAGGAAAAATGGTCTGAAATTATAAATCATTATTGCCTATCTGAAGTTATTTATTAAAAAAAATGCTGGGAATTACTTTACACCATGGCCCAGATTTAGGGGTTAAGGTGGTGGATACCTGTAGTCTGAATAGAACCCTTCCCCCTAGTATAGAGGGATGAAGGTGATGATGATGATTCCTATGTAAACTGCAGACATATGAGACATTTTAAGTAAAAGAGAGAGAGAACAAGAGAGAGAAAAAGAGAGCAGTAAAATTCTTTCAGGTGAGCATTGCATTTGGAGACCTTCTTTTGGAAAAAAAATTAACTTCTGCCTTTTCCAACAAAACAATGTTTTTGAAGTGATACTAGAATACTAGAGATAGGAGCTGATGGTAGGCTGGGCCTCCTAGGCCTGGTCTCTTGGTCCCCTCTCTCATAGATGGTCCTTTTAATATCTCCTTTGTTCTTTTCTCTGCCTCGTGGTACACTGAGGCCTTTTAAAACTTCTTGACCGAAGCATCTCAAAGGTCCTCACCTTTCTCCTTGTGACTGGGCAATTATGTCTCATGACCTGTGATGTCCTCTGTGATGCTGACCCCCTAATAAAATGTAACCTAAACCCATACCTCATTAACCCCTTATGTACCTGGAGAGAGATCTACCTCTCTTCACTGTGCTGCCTATTCTGTGTATTTTTGTGCAAATGTTTTTTTACAGTAAAATCTTACAGCAGTTCCTCTCCTCCCCCACTTGCCCCCAACAGGATGCCTCTTTCTTGTCAAGCTTGAGAAAATATTCCCAATTCAGGAAATGCTTTTCATCTAGCAAAGGATCCCAATTGTAGAAGAGGAAAGAAATTTTTTTTGGGGGGGGAAGTTGCTCATCCTCTGAGAACCCTTCCCTGCGCACCATTTCCAAAATGTTCCCCAAAATATTGGGTGAAGATTTCAGCGGGAACACAAGAGGCTGCAAGGAGAAAGAGGAACTGGCTAGGGTCACATACCTTCTTGCAAGTAAATGTAATTTATTTCAACCAAATCTCAACAATTAACCTCAATTTCTGACACACATACACATCTCTCATTCATATACATGCACATGCATATCTATATTTAAACGTGATAAAACATAAAATAAGCTAAACATGACTAAAACTATTACATTAAGCAAATTATTTTATTTCTGTTAGAATCATGTTTTACCAAACCATAGTTATAATATTTTTGTGCCAGAATTTGTGTCAGATGTTGAATCAGTTTTATTTAAAAAAAAAGTACTAGAAGTTTAACTTTCATACAGAGGTTGAATGAGTTTCAGCTTCTAGATATATAAATTATCCATTCCTAATGTGGCTGACTCTACTGAGAGCACAGTATTTTTCTTTTTTCAAGACTCGCTCAAGTGTTCCAGGAGTAAATCATCTGTGAAGCACTGCTTCCATGAAAAGTTGATTGGTTGGATAAGATTTACATGCAATGTCTCTAGATCACTTCTAAAGCCACAAAGCCCTACATGGATCACTGATGATGACAGAGAGCAAGCATATAGGGATGCCATCTGTAATAGAGGAAACACTTTTCTTACACTGCTGTATCTATTTCCAGGCAATGACAAGACTATTTTCTTCAGAAACCAGGTGCCTGCATGAAAAGTATGGGGCAGAAGATATACAAGTCTATACTGCTATCTATCTTAGGTCTGCAGCTGCTGTGTTTTTCTTCTGCAAGAAGCCTGTAAATTTCCAAAAATGGTCTGCAGTAATAGCTATCTAGCACTTTTAAAATGCAATGGATGTCTCAATCTTTGGATGACAGACCATTTAGGGAACAAATTGCTTTTAGTCATTTTTTAAAAAGAACTTATCCAGAAAGCTTAGATGAAAGAACATCTTTTTTGATGGATTTGGCACTCAACGGAGCCAGTTTCTTTTTTACAGGCAGGTTTCATTTAAGTGCATAAAACAAGATCATTGACCTCAGAGTTCAACTTTCAAATTTTCTCTGAGAAATAAAGGGTTAAGTGTATCAACCTGGTTGACATAGAAAGTCTCTGGAGGGGGGAGGCAGTTAACCTGTCATTTCTACATCAGCCTCACTGAAAAAATCCGTGTTCTTTGTTTCTTTGTTTTACAGTAGCCCCTCCACATTCGTAAGGGTTAGGGGCACAAAACCCTTGTGAAAGTGGAAAAATCACAAATAGCTCCCATCCCCGTGATTTCCCTCTAGAGCAGTGGTTCTCAACCTGTGGGTCCCCAGATGTTCGTGGACTTCAGCTCCCAGAAGCCCTGAGCATTGACCACAGTGGCTGGGGCTTCTGGGAGCTGAAGTCCATGAACATCTGGGGACCCACAGGTTGAGAACCACTGCTCTAGAGCTCCCCCTCCCATTCCATTGCCTCTGGCCCCAGTGTTGGGGACCAGAGGAGAAAAAAAGTAACAGTGAAGGGCTTACCAGTACTTTCCCCTCAAAGGTTTCTTCCAGTGGCCATCTTGAAAAGAAAGGGGTAGGAGTAAAGAGAGCACCTGACCAATCAGCAGCCATTACACAGCAGAAAGTGCAGCCACATGAGAGAGAAGATACACCTCCAGCAGTGGAAAGGAAGGTTTGCTCATCCAGAAAGGAAAAAAAAAACCATTTTAAATACAAGCCTGCCAAGCCTGGGGTGAGGAATGCAAGGGAATGGGAACAGGAAAATTGGGGGGGGCAAGCACATGCCTTGTGAATAATCAAATCTGTGAAAGTCAAAGCTGCAAATGTAGAGCGGGGACTGTATTCATACAGTTCACTGTCTAGTTTAGCTCTTGGAGTAGTACAAATAGTTGAGTCCCAAGACATTATTTAGGGAGTAACAACTGTGGTGTTTTTCTTCCTATATTCAATTATCATCTCTGGATTTCCTGTGCATATTACTCATGAGCCTGCCTTTGAAATCAGTCTGGAAACGTCAATGGCTCCAAAACAGTGCACCTAGATTGTTAACTGGGACCAGCCAATACAATCACTCTATCCCAATATACTACTGTATTTAATGGCTGCCAGTCTGTTTTCAGATCAAATTGTAATGTTTCAGCTTTTAAAGACATAAATTGGTTGGGGTGAGGTATCTTGAAGAAGAGGTACTCAGCCTGCAAGTAATATATTATTTATATTTTAAATTCCTCTTTTCTTCCAATGAGCTCAAGGCACAGATCATAAGGCTCCCCACTTTAACCCCACAACTCTGTGAGGTAGGCCAGGATAAAGAGAAAGTTTCTTATCTGAGGTTACCCAGTGGTTTCCATGATAGGAAGAAGACTAGAATATGGATCTTCCAGTCCATCTCTCACCTCTGCAGCACATTGACTCTCTTTATTCCATATTTTCTTACCAGACTAATAACCCTCTTTCCAGTGCCCCGCCATATGCATTGAAAAAGCAGGTGGCCTTTTCAGTGTTGGCGCCTCATCTGTGAAATGCTGTTCGGAGGAAGCCTCTTCTGGCACTTACATTGTAGTCTTTTCAGTGCTGGCTGAAGACTTTTTATTCTCTTGGGCAAGACCTCATAACATTGCAACATTTTAAGAACAATTTTTAGTACTTCTAGAGTTTTTCACTGTTTTAGTGGTGTTGTTTATTTCACATAGTTGTTCATTTTTCTCTGGTTTTAATTATGGGCTGGGGTTTCGGTTGTTGTTATTTTATGTTTTCAGTTTACCACTACGTTGCCCAGTGATCATAAGTAAATGGCCAGCCTAAAAGTGAAATAAATAAATGTAATTAAAATTTTGTATTTGTAACATTGACATTGACACTAGCGTTAATTTGGCTATATACGTACTCTAGGTTTTGGTTACTGCCCAGAATGATATGAACTGGAACAAATAACTGTCAAACAAATATCGTTGCCAGATTGACCATTTGCCAAGAACGATATTTATCCCAGACATAGTTGTAGCAGTCAGTAGCACCTGGGTCAAACCAAAGATCAAAGTGTTATCTTATGTACATGGAAACTAATTCATTTAATAGTAGTTTAAAACAATTTATATTTAGATTGTAACCAAAACCTACATTAAATGTTTAATTAACTACAGAAGCAGTCAATTTAAAATATGAAATTAAAGAACTAATTACCTCCATTCACCATGATCCCATTTTATGAGCTACATGTAGTTAATAGTTTTAATCTGCTCTTGTATCCTTGACATTTATGAAATATACTCCACAAATACAGCATGTATTAATTAACCAAATTCACCATGGTTGGTCCAACTTAAAAACTGTAGGAATTACTATTCTGAAATAGCATGTCATACTTCCTGTGGTTCATTATGCTTCCCTAAGAAATAGATTTCTGTTACATGGCACAGAAAAAGAATTCATCTGTAAATCTTCTCTTCAGAGAATTTTTTGACAGTGGAAAAAATCATTATCTGCAAATTGACTAAGCAGAATAGTATTTAGTTATAATGCCTGAACTCCATGTAACAAAGACATTTATATATTGCATATTCTAACATTTTTTTCCAGTACAGAGAATAAAATCCCAGTCATTTCACCTGTTCTTTCCAAACTTAGATGATACATTATTGATAGACAACTACAACAACGACAACAAAAAATATGGGGAAAGCATACAAAAGAACATTAAGACTGAAAAGCAAAGTAGTGGTACTTACAAATATCAGGTAGCACCTCAAAGCATTATTAAGGTACAGTAAAATTTCTACAGGCAATCTCATTTTAAAATGAGGACTTCGTAAACACACTTCTTATCTTAGTTCCTTGGCTACAATTACCTAAATTACTAAGTAATGCACTGTAAATATTCTAACAGAATGCTGACAGCAAAGCATTAGCAAAAATGAGGGGGAACCAATATGTGGGGTTAAACCTAAAACACTGTGTATGAAGAATGATATATCTCCAATAGGGATGTAATTCTTTACTACATTTCTTCTTGAAAGTAGTGCTGTGTAATTTCGACACTTCAAATCTTCACAGTTTGGGACTTATTTGTGTAATTCAACAGTTTGTGTAGAAAACAGCATTTTTTTGTGTGTGTGCAGCAAACAATGCTGTTTTCTACACAAAAAAAAGTCTACATGCGGATTTTGCAAGGAATAAGTCCCAAACTGTGAAGATTCTCACATTCTAGGATTCTTTTCATCAGGATTTTTCAACACTTGAAAAAAAAAAATGTTTTTCAACCATTTTCCAAATATTTTCAAATCTTCTTTTTCTCCCTGATCTGCAGGGATTCTCTATGTTCATGGATCTATCAAAGGCTCCTAAGTAATTTGTTCAAAAGCATTGGGTTCTGCCGGTAAGGGTGAAGCTCAATAGGTGAACCTGAAGAAGGTTGCAAAAATTGTGTTGAGCTGATCAGAGAATTTAAAAGCATTCACATGTTTCCCGTTTCCAAGTATATGTTGCAAATATATGTCCCTCTAAGCCAGCTGATTTCATGGCCAATTTGCTTAAGTCAAACAGCGCCTCTGAGGTTATAACTAGACAAGTGACACAGAACTCCTGCCACTCAATGTCTCTTCCTTTTCTCTTCCTTATACTGTCTACTTGGGAAGAACAAGTAATGTAACATCACTGTGTGCATGAAAGCCTGACACCACCAGTAAAGTCAATTATACATTGTGGAGATTGTGCAAGTGAGTCACATCATGTATATTATTCAGTGTGCAGTTTGTGCAGTTTTACCTATATTTTCCTTTTAATAATTTCAGGAGGAGAACCAGTTCTCAGATGGTTGAAAGCAAACAATTTTTGATGGCTGACCATCTCTATGACATTAAAAAGAGGTTAAAAAGGTCATTATCGGTGGTCACATTGGCTATATGTTAGAGAGCAAAAGACTATTTGGAATTATTCAAGTCAAAAAATGGATTTCCCAACAATTAGAAACCTCTATCAGAAAGACTAATTGGACCAGCAAGAATTTTGAACCATGTTCTCCTGGTATCTGAATCCTGAAGTGCTTTGCAGAAACTATTCTGCAGAGAAAAACAAAATAAAACACGTTTTTGTGCACAGAAATTGAGCCCCCTGGGCACACACCCACACCCACCCAAATTGATGATATCTTCATGTCGCTTCATGTTTCATATACCACATATTAATTATTCATTTACTGGCTTGTTTTAAATATTTTAATTGAAAGTTGCTTCATGAGGGCTTTAACCTTAAAAGGAAGTAGATGAAACCCAATAATAAACAATTAGGCATTACAAGGAGAAAGGAAGAAAAGGCAACAAAGAGCAGCAGCTTCATGTCTCTTGCAGTGCCTCATTTAACCCTAATTTTTTCCTCTATCCTCTTGCACAACTACTTCTCAGATACCTTAAAAATCAAGTAGGTTGAACAATCCTACCCATCCATTATTACACTTGCAGTTTTTATTATGTGTATAACATCAAGCCAACAGATCAATGTAGAACCTAGAGTAGTGATGCCTGCTCTTCTTGTACATATCTCCCTTTTTTAGCATCAGAGGCTCACACCAACATGCCTTAGACAGCAATTTAGGAGCCAATTTTCTGTACTAATTTAATCAAGAATTTATTTGACATTTCAAGAGAATAGCTGTTTTCATCATTATAAAATGCAGCACACATGAGTTAAACCTAAATATACTTTGAAGAAATATGAACTGTATTGGACTTGAACTTCTGCAAAATGACCCTAAAGGAGTGACTCCAGTGATATTGGGTACCTTGTTCAATATGCCTAGTTTTTAATTCAATAATGATAAAATTAACCTAATCACTATTCTTACAAGAATATTAGCCTTAGACTGTCTATATTAAGGGGTTTTTTCCTAGAATTAATAATTTCCACCACTCCTATTCATGGATTTTTGCTTGTATTCACATCCAAGTAACGTGTTACAAAACAGCCAAATTCAAATAAACAATGGTTTTAGAGCCTGATGAGAAAGCATCTGTGTTTCTCCTTTAGCAACCTGAACTTACTGCATTTATTTGCTTGACAAATTGTTCATTACAGGGACTTTCCTTTAAGTATCTACATTAAAAATTGGGGGAGGGGTTTCACAGTAGAAAAATATTAAAAAATCACAATGTAGAAATAGTCTGTTAAAACTAACAATGTTGTATGCAGTTTATTGCTTTTTAGGAAAAAGGGGCATAACAATAATGATTGGTAACTTCATTATGCTTCCCATGGAAGAAGTAGCAAGGTTTAATTATTATTTTGCTTGTTACAGTATGACCCCCGTATCCACGTATTCATTATCCATGGATTCAGTTATCGGCAGTTGGCTCCCTGCTGCCGCCACTGCCATTGTGGCGGCAGATGGAAGAGGAGCAAGGAGTGCAGGATCGTGCTCCTCACTGCTTCCTGCCCCTTGCCCCGGGCCTGATTGCAGTGGCACAGGCGGGAAAGGAGCAAGGAGTGCAGGATCGCGCTCCTCGCTGCCTCCTACCCCTTGCCCTGGGCTCGATCGCACTGGTGGCGGGCAGGAAAGGAGTGAGGAGCGCGATCCTGTGCTCCCCGCTCTTTTCCCTCCACAATGGAAGGAAAAGAGTGGGGAGCACAGGATCGCGCTCCTTGCCACCTCCTGCCGCCAGCTCTGGCCCAAACGCGATCAGCCCAGGGCAGGCGGAGGACAGAGTGTTTACTTGTATCCACAGATTTCAGTATCCATGGGGGGGCGGAATGAATCCCCCACAGATACAGGGGTCCTACTGTATTTTGATATGCAAAAAATGCTTTTGGGGGAATATGCTCACTCTGTAGGAAGCAACAAGGCTACACAGCCAGTTCGCAGCCATTTTATTAACTATTTTAATCTTTTTTTTTTAAAATTAAAACTTGTAAGGGAGAAGGTTCAAGTGGGTTCCAGTTGCAGCAAGGGATCTTGACCTGACATCTTCCTCAGCCAGCCTTCAGCAAAGAACCCAAACTCCAAGTGTCAGCCAGTACCCAGTCACTTGACAACAAAAGAGTTCTTCTTTGGGAACCTCCCCACCCACATCCAGTGACATAAAGGTAAAATGCAGTCAATTGTGGCCCCAAAGATAGTCTTTTTTCTAACTCTCTAGGCCCCATGACCCACAGGAATGAGTCTGAAAATGTCCTCTTTATCAAACAGATGCTAAGGGTGCTCACTGTTTCTCCACATCTCCCTGGTACATGGCAGTAACTGCCTATTTAAACAGTTGTTGTGGTGGCGGCGGTTCTTGTTGTTGTGTGCTTCCAAGTCATTTCCAAGTTATGGTGAGGCTAAGATGAACCTATCACAGGGTTTTCTGGGGCTGAGACTGTGTAATCGCTTGGAGTCCACACAGAAAAATGGGAAGGAAAATCATATCCACCCCCACAGGATGACTAGCACTTGGACCAGTGACTGCAGGGTGGTCCAAGCAGATAACACTTGAGGTGAAGTGAGCTTATAAACTCTTCTGTCTGTGCTTTGCACATCTGCCAGGAAACCAACCAAACCCACTCACTGCGTTCTCTTTCCAGCAGTTGTGCGAAGATGTCCTCATCCCTTAGCTTTGGTGCATAGGAACAGGGTTGATCTTTAGGGCTTCTCTCCAAGTTTGAGGGTCTATTTTCTTGTATGTATGTGTATGTGTATGTGTGTGTGTGTGTGTGTGTGCCTCCATCCTAAACAAAACTAAAAATTACAGCAAAGTAATATGAAGAATAAGAACTGATGTAACAGATAACAAGGAAAAATAAACAATAAGTAGTGATAACAAGTAATGAAAAAATGACTGATGTATAACAAATAAAAATTGCTCTAAAACTCAGTTCTGAAGAGCTTAAATTAGTAGCTCCTTTATTAGGACTGAGTATGCTGAACGCTGTTAATGGCCTAAACATTTTATTGCATCTGAACATGCAAATTAGAGAAAGGGACAAGCCACATTATTTTCATATCTTTTGTTATCTTTTATGCTGTTACAGAACATATGTCTTCACAATTACTTTTGTAACTCCAAAAGTAAATGAATGGATGAATTAATCTAAGGTACTAGCTGACATTTTTATTTATTACACTGTATACCAAAAGTTTGGTATGAAACACTATTCTATATCCTTGCAAATATTTTGAGCACAAATAAACCTAGCACACATTTTTTTTCTTTACTTCACTGTATTTATGCGAGCATGGTTGGCCATATGACAAATGTGATATATCAGGGTGCCATCTTGTGGCCCTCACATAAAAGATTCTGCATTATATACTAATCTTAAGAAAGATAATGTATTTTTGTCCTGACCCTTGCTCTATGCATCTTTTAAAAAGCAAACTACAGGTTTAGGGGAGGGTTGTTTGGATGACTAATTTTTATGTGAATCTATGTGATCTTTACTGAAACCGTATACATACTGAAATAGTCTGCGGTTACAAGCAGAAAGGGAAAATTGTATAGCTTTTCATTTTACTGTTTATGTTTCCAGTAACCTCAACACAATGGGGTTATTGCCCTCAAAATTGTAATCACCTTTTTGTCTATATAGCCCTTCTCTCAATACCATCTCAAGCAAGATGCTGACCTGTGACTCTACTAACATCATTTTCCCCTGTATGATTTTTTTTTCTTTACCATCTACGTCTGATGAAGAAGGCAGTGGGCTTTGGAAACTAGCATGATAAATTCTGTGCCCTTCATTTCGTCTTCTAAAGGTATAACCACAATGTGTAACGTGGATACTGAAATGCAGTTATTTTTCAGTGTTCTCACTCTTCCAAATTTTGTGACACAGTTTTTCAGTCCAAAATAATGTGTATGAATGCATACATTATGCAAAAGTCAACTGCACATAAAAATGTCTTAATGAAAAAGCCATACAAAATGTTAATAATATTAGAGGAATTTTTGCTAAAATAGTTGCACTAAGAAAAAAATGCAAACATATGTGTCATTTTCATGAAATTACTGTAGCTCCTCCACATTTGTGAGAGTTGGTGCGCAGAACCCTTGCAAAAGTGGAAAAATCATGAATAATTCCCCACCACCACCACGATTCCCCTTCTTTGCACTAGCCTTGGCATTATGGCAGGGGGAGAAAAAAAGACACAGTAAAAGGCTGACTGGTATTTTCCCTCAAAGCAAGAAGAGCAGAGTCTTGGGTTCTAGTTACTTCTGGTGACCATCTTGAAAAGGAAGGGGTAGGAGCAAGGAGAGCACTTGACCAATCAGCAGCCATCACACAGCAGGAAGTGCAGCCACATGGGAGAGAGGACACAGTTCCAGAGGTGGTAGGGGGAATTTGCTCACCCAGAAAGAAAAAACTTCCATTTTAAATTCAAGCCTGGCAAGCCTGTAGTGAGCAATGCAAGGGAATGGGAAGAGGAAAATGTTGAGGGGGGAGGCAAGCATGTACCTAATAAATAATGAATTTGTGAATGTGGAGGGAAGACTGTACACATTGATGCAAAAGAAAAGGAAGAAATTTCAGACTGAAAAAAATGAAAAACTGGGAAAAACTAAAACTGGCTGATAAGCCTATCCTTAGCACTACTTGACAGTTTACAAATGACTGTAAGATCATTTATCAGTCCCCTATGTCAATTCCGAAAGTAGTTCAGACTTGAAGAAAGCTACAAACACACACATTTTGTCCATTTGCTTCTTTTAGTTTTTAGGTCCAATCCATGCATTCCTTTGAAATATATGTTTAAAAAGAATGAATATAATGGCATGCTGAAACCATCCATTACACTATGATGCTTTGGGATTCACTGGCACTTCATATTACTGGACCAAATGATGCACCATAACTGGTCCTTATGGGCTGGGCAACTGATGCTCCTTCCAATACCAACATTATCCAGCTTTCAGAAAATACAGATGGCTTTGCTGAACCTCTAATGGAAGAAAGGTATCTATCAACAATTTTTTTTTATTTACCATTGACATTAAAACCAAATGCACAAGTATTATTATAGGTGCAATTGAAAGAAACAAGAAGCACTCTTTAAGAGCTCATATGCATGTTTCCTGTTGGACAGAGTTGGCTGTATAACAGTGGAAAACTGAAGGAAAATTCTTAGTGCTATGGGAATTTTCTGTGCCAGCACATATGCCTAGTCAATGGAACTGTCCACATTTTCCTGCTGGAATGTTCAACAGATCAAAGCCTGCATCAGTCAGCTCTGTTCAGCCCTGTGGTTTTATCTGAGCAGGGTCAATAGCATCTGTGCCTGTACAGAATTACCGTCTACAATGGTGCAGACTGTACAGTATACTGTAATGGAACCAACATTTCTCTGCTAAGGCACTGTGACAATACAGCAACTACTGAGTAAATAAATGGCATCTTCTAAGAAATTAGAAAATCATAATCACACGTACTGTATGTGCTCTAATATATTTTAGAATAATTAAGTCAGACTGCCATTAGTTTAATTAAATTTTTTACACCTTCTTGATTAGACAGCCAGTTTAATGACATCTTCCACACTTTGAGCTGTGAAGTGTGGCTCATTTTAAAATTCTGTAATAAGAAAATGTAAATCTGATGAACAACTTCCAGACAGATGTAAAAAAAACTCCAACCATTTATAGTTTTCATTGGTAGAAAAAAAGAAAAGGATAAGCAGATGATTAGTGCTCTTGCATGAATTACATTAATATAAACATGATGATTTTAAGAAATACATCTTGGTAAGTAAAGGGAAAAAATGTTAACCAAGAAACAGATTCAGACCTTAAAAACACAGCCTGAGTGACTTGTATTTTGTAAGCTAAATAGCTATTAGTGTACATATTGAGGAAGTGAATGCTTATAATACATTTAACACAGCAACACCTTTGGCAAAATCCATAAACCACAAATGCTTGCATTTAACCTGGCTCAGTTCCCATTGAAGTATATTATATTAAGTGGTTTGTGGTTTTAATATGTCTGCTGATGGAATCATACATTTAAAAAAGTTCTGGGGGCATATATACCATGTCCAGGGTGTATATATGTGTGTATATGTATGTATATGTGTGTGTGTATGTATGTATGTACACACACACACACAAACGTTGTTCTTGTATTTCTCTGAGTCATCTCTGAGATATGGTAACCCTAAGGCAAACCTCTCACAGTGTTTTCTTGGCAAGGTTTGTTCAAAGGGGGTTTTCCTTTGTTCTCCTCTGAGGCTAAAAGAGTGTGACTTGCCCAAGGTCAACCAATGGGTTTCAACGGTTGAGCAGGGATTCAGAGCCTGGTCTCCTAGAGTTCTGATCCAATCCTCAAATTACTACACTACATGCACTCCCACTTTCGTATTTTAATATCTTAAAGATTTATGTTGGCATACTTCAACCACAACTAAAATTTACATTACCCACTTGCGAAGAATTAAGAGATGAGGCATAGGCCAAGATCTTGCACAGAATAGTACAGTGTACGACCATTTCTGTACTACACTGTTATAGTGCTATTATTCCACTTTCAACATCCTACGGAACACTGGAGTTTGCAGTATAGGGAGGGGCATTTAGAATTCTCAACCAGAGAGCTCTTGAGCCTCAGTAAACTACAAACCCCAGAATTCCACAGGATGTTGAAAGTAGAACAGCAGCACTATAACAGTGTAGTGCAGAATGGCCTATATCTGTCTCCTCAGCATACTTATAAAGCAGTGGAGGTAGCAGGGGCTGCTCTCTTTGTCTCCTTACTTCCCACTGTGGTGGGAGCTGCTGGGTAGAGGTCCATCTGCCACACCACTGATTTACTCTGTGAGTCCTCCTGGAATCATTCTGGCTGCTACTAAGCATTAAGGGAGTAAGGAGCAACCTAACATGGAAGGGGGTGAGATGCTGCTGCTTCATCCACTGATACTCCACTAAAGCCAGAATGAGCCTAAGTTTATTCCTCCAGGATAGCAATGAACAGAGGGATGAAGTGACACACAGCAGCCCCACCATTATTATTGAGTTTGGGTGGACGCTTTATGGTAAGGAGTACTGGATGCCTCTATTTGAAAAGCCCCAAAGGATGCAGTGCAGGTGTAACTCTCAACTGCCCTCTGTATGTTAGCAACAGGATAATGACCACTGTATCATTTTACAAAGGGCACAGATTTACTGGATTACACAAACTACAATTAATAATATTAGGAAAGCAAAGTAAAGAATGATGTTCCCATGGTCAACTTTTAGTAGGTGGATGTAAGAAGTGGATGCAGAATCCATAATAGGGCTATTATCTCAACCATCTTGTTACAGCCAGTTGCCCACATGGATACGCTGAGCAGGCCCTGCCAGTCAGACTGCCCATGACTGTCCAGCCATCTAGATATGATTTGATTATAGTACCAAGGATAGTTACTCCTCCACCACAAGCCTTTTCACCATTTGGCTTTGAGAGAACTACTGGATAAGCAAGTTCTTCATGCAGGGATGCCTTAAGGTGTTATATTAACAAGTGCTACATCTATCTCCCTCTGTGATAAAAACAAATCAAGATTAGTCCTCCCACGTTCAACAGGTAGAGCATGAAGTAGGCCCCCCTTCAAAAAAGATGGAAACCTGAACCCAATTCTTAGTCAATTCCCCCTGCCCAAATCAGTGTTGACTGAATAGACCCAGACTAATACACAAGGGTGGATGAGGGGATACTGATAGGTTGAGAAGCACCAAATAGTTGCATCCAGTGATGTGTTTCACAGAAGCTTATAGCTGGCTCTGAACTGGATTTCTTACACCTGAGAAAACCTGGCTAATGAATGCTACACGTGCATGCACATACACAGCAGTTAGGTAGAGGGAAGAAGAGGTATAGTTTCTTTATTATGGAATAAACTGCTCCTTCTCTCTATTAATCTGAGGGCACATGTGAAAGAACAGGGAGACAGAAAAAGAGGTTATGTCAGTCACCAATTTTGTGATGAAGAAAATGGAAATGTAGGAGAATACAGGCTACCGGAAATAGTAGCCATTGTACATGCAAACAGTGGATGCAAACAGTGAGTGCAGAAATTACCAACGGGTCAGTTTGTCACTTGGAGGACACTGAATCTTATCGAACAGTGTCTGCCAGTCAGCAAAATGAGATCCATCAGCGCAGCAGTTTTTTTTTTTCTTTCCCTATACCCACCCTGTGAGCTTAGGGACCCTCTGGAGCACATTTGAGGGAGGTTTTGCAAGATCAGGAGAAGAAAGGGAAACAAAGCCCTTCACAAAAATTGAAGTCTGCACGCACAGACTTCCAGTATAATTATAAACTGTGTTGAGAATGTATAAACATATTAGTTATGCACATTTTCTTTGGCTTGGGGAAAAGGAAGCTTTCTGTTACATTTCCTCTGACTAGCCTATTTAAGATCTTGGCTTTGGGAAGTCACTCAACGCTGTTTTGCCCTGCCAATAAAGTCAGCAATATTTTCTTTAATATAATAATCTCCACCAAACTAAATAATTAAAGCATTTCATTCAGAAAAAAAGTCACTCATTAGTGCAATATTGAGGAAATCTGGAGAAAACTAATTCAGTTAAAAATAAAAGGCTATCAATTCAACATGAACAAGGCTGTTTTCTCTTAAAGAGTTCTTAAGCCTCTATTGCCGGTCTCTGAAACTTTCTCAACTAACTTGGTGGCTTCTTTTTCCCTCCTGTTACTAACAAGAATTGTTAATTTTTTTTTCAAATGTCATCCTGCCTTCCTTTTAAGACAGACATTTTAAAACATTACTTGTTATGAAAATAGTTGTGTGATGCAATAGAAAGAAAAGTACTACCTGACTTTTAAAAAGTAGTTCTCAATCTTAATAATGTAAGCAGAATAACTAGTGGATCAAACCCAAGCTTTGTTTTGTTTGCTCCCCAGCCACTGTACTTGGAAACGACTCTTCTTTGGACCACAACTCCCCAAATCAAGCAGTTACCATGGCTGCTTGCTGTGCTTCTGTGGGATTTTTGGAGCTTTAGTTCAGAAAAGCAATGTTTACAAGCATTTGCAGTGACTAATCAGACAATTAAGCAGACTTCACTTGGTATTAAGTGAAATATTGTCTCTGAATCTATTTCATAGAATTATGGATAAACCTGTTGTTGTGTGCTTTCAAGTTGTTTCCAACCTTGGGTGACCCTAAGGTGAACATATCATGGGGTTTTCTTGGCAAGATTTCTTCAGACCTGATTTGTTTCTGCCCTCTGCTGAGGCTAAGAGATTATAAATTGCTCAAGGTCACTCAGTAGGTTTCCACAGCTGAGCAGGGATTTGAACCCAGGGCTCCTGGAGTCCTAGTCCAACATTTAGACTACTACATCACACTGGTTCTCATGGGTAAACCTATTCTTCAAAAATTTGTATAACTCCCAAGTAAAGCCAGTGGCTAGCATCACATTTTGTGGCAATCAGTTTTATAAATCATCATCATCAATTGATTCATTTATATACATATAGTATCGTCACTGTACATGGTGCTTTACAAAAAAAAAGAACAATAAAAAAGACTTCCCTGCTCTCAGGCGTAACGCCATTTCTGCCCTACACTGTTACAGTGCTATTATTCTACTTTTAACATCCTATGGAATCCTGGGATTTGCAGTTTAAGGAGGGACATTCAGAATTCTCAGCCAGAGAGTTCTTTGGCCCTAGTAAACTACAAATCCCAGAATTCCACAGGATGTTGAAAGTGAAACAGTTGCACTATAACAATGTGGTGTGGAAAGGCTCTTACAATCTAAAGATATACAGGGAAAGGGGATGATGGTGAGCCAGGGTATTAAATGCAGCAGAAACTGCCTCTTTTTCTCTCCTTCCAAGACCAGGACAGTGGCAGTTGAGATGGAGGGAGGCCCTTTATCTGCTTCTAAGCCAAGCTCTGGTGGAATTGTGCTTGCCTCTTCTCCTCTCCCTCCGAGGCCAGACAGTGGCAGTTGGAATGGAGAGTAGGCCTTTTCATCTGCTTCTGGGCCTAGGCATGGTAGAATTATGGAGTAGTTTTGTCTTGTCTTCACTGGCTATTAGGGGAGTGGGGGAGGAAACCTCTATCCTTCACATAATCCATACTGTCAAAAACTGCTACCATGTGCCACTTCCCTTCCTTTATTTTTTGAAACTAAAAGGATCATAGAATCACAGAATCATAGAAATGTAGAGTTGGAAGAGACCACACGGGCCATCCAGTCCAACCCCCTGCCATGCAGGAACACCCTCAAAGCACTCCCGACAGATGGCCATCCAGCCTCTGCTTAAAAACCTCCAAAGAAGGAGACTCCACGACACTCCAAGGCAGCATATTCCACTGCCAGACAGCCCTGACCGTCAGGAAGTTCTTCCTGAGGTTCAGGTGGAATCTCCTTTCCTGCAGCTTGAATCCATTGCTCCTTGTCCTGGTCTCTGGAGCAGCAGAAAACAAGCCCTCTCCCTCCTCTCCATGGCATCCCTTCAAATATTTAAACATGGCTATCATGTCCCCTCTTAACCTTTTCTTCTGCAGACTAAACATACCCAGCTCTCTAAGTCTATCCTCATAGGGCATGGCTTCCAGGCCTCTCACCATTTTGATTGCCCTCCTCTGGACTCGCTCCAGCTTGACCATGTCCTTCTTGAATTGGGGTGCCCAGAAATGGACACAGTATTCAAGATGAGGTCTAACCAAAGCAGAGTAGAGTGGTACCAGTACCTCCCTCAATCTAGACACCATATTCCTATTGATGCAGCGGAGAATTGCATTGGCTTTCTTGGCTGCTGCATCACACTGCTGACTCATGTTCAGCTTGTGGTCTATGAAGACTCCTAGATCCCTTTCACACGTACTACTATCCAGCCACATGTCCCCCATCCTGTACTTCTGTATTCCATTTTTTCTACCTATGCGTAGGACCTTATACTTCTCTCTATTGAATTTCATTTTGTTAGCCTTGGCCCAGCTCTCCAATCTATCCAGGTCATTTTGAATTTTGATCCTGTCCTCTGGCGTATTAGCAACCCCTCCCAATTTGGTGTCATCTGCAAATTTGATGAGCATGCCCTCTATTCCTTCATCCAAGTCGTTGATGGAGATATTGAACAGCACTGGGCCCAGGACAGAACCCTGTGGCAGCCCGCTAGTCACTTCTCTCCAGGATGAAAAGCAGCCATTCGTGATCACCCTTTGAGTTCGGTCGGTCAACCAATTCCATATCCAACTAACAGTAGCCACGTCCAGCCCACAAATTTCAGTAGTGCTGTAATGTTTTCCCAAAGGAAAGGTGCTTGAACACCCTAAACCTTTCGACTGCCCCCTTTTCCATCTCAAAAATGTCCTGACAGCTTGCTAGGAGAAGGGTTTATATACATCCAAATGAATATTATGCATTGTACTGGCTGACTCTCTCCTTTTTCCAGCACAAAATGATTGTCCCCTTTGTCACATTAGGGACAGAAAATATTTTTTCTGGATTCAATAGTTTTGACTGAGAAATGGCCATCCTACTGCCTTCCTATTTTTACTAAGATGTCACAGCCTCACTGCGATTTAAAGTAACTCTCCCCATTCCTGGATAGATGTTACTACAGTATTCGGTGTGGTGGAAGTCTAGCCTATTTGCAAGGTGCTGAGGGATGAGCTCCTAGCAAAAAGTGCTGAGATATGAGCTCCCAGCAAATAAAAGACCCAAGCCATAGGAATTAATAAGAGGAAAGTGAGGGGAAGGTAAAGCTGAGTAAAATGGCATGAGAAAATTATCATTATTAATATTTAAAGTGTGATGTAGTTTGTTGTTTTGGTGCAACAAACCTAATATGACAATATTCCTCATCTTAATAAGTTTTCAGGAAATTGTTCATGACTTTTGAAGAGCTGAATTGGTTGGTACCAGGAGAAAAGAAGAAGTTAGAAAGACAAATAGAAGTTTATTGTGGTGAACAGATAATTGGTGAGGCTCTAGTGGTTTCAAATGATAAAGAAACCAAATCCTTTCAAAGGGACTAACTCCATGTTTACTTGTCTTGGTTGTATGAAATAGTCCTTTGAAGCATTTACACAGACTTACAGTCTGCTAAGTTAAACTAAGTTACCTAAGTAAGCATGCATTGCACATGAAATGTATCTGTTTATATTTATGAGGATTCCATCCCATTACCTATTGTAATGTAACCCACAGCAGGGAATCAAAGCAGCAGTTATCATGCGGGTAAGGATACAGGAAGGATTTACAATGAGGAGAAACAGAAATAAAATACTGGAGGATGGTGTTAAGAGAGATATACAGGTCTGCCAAATTACATTGGTACTAGCTCTTAAATATAATATTTTCTTATCAGGGAATACATTTCAAACTTTTTAGGGAGCTAGCTATGTTAATCATGTGCAGGAAAAACAACAGAGAGTTTTATGGAAACTTAAAAACTAACCAGTTTTATGTGGCATAAGATTTCATGGATAGCAGCAGCTCAACCTGTCCCACTGTCTGAGGTGAAAGAGGAAGTGCAGCTGCTACCAATATCTTGCAGACCTCTCCTGTCCATTAACTGCTTGTTGTTTAAGACAGAAAAAAATAAACTCATTAGCCTTGCAATTCTATGCAAATATTAATGGAAAGGAGGAGCAACAGCTACCCCATGAGTGAGAAGGCATGAGATGAGGTGGCAAGGAAGAAGGACACTTTTGTATCTGCTAAGGGAGAGGGCAGGCAGGCGGATCTGGAAGGAGGTGAAGCAGCAGCCACACTCATGAACAGAAAATGGAGAGAGAAGGAGATGGAGAGCCAGGAGGTGATGAAAGGGCATTGAGAATGTAAGAGAGGAGGAGGAGGGTCAGGAGATGAAGGAATAGCTATCAAGGAATGAATAACCATGAAGTGGAAGGTCAGGAGATGAAGGGATGGTGGGCAACCTAGCAGCAGTGTGAGGTGGGGTGAGCTGAGAAGGGAATAAATTGAGAAAGTAGTGACAGAACTCAGGACAAGACAGTGAGGTTTAGAAGCACATTCCTATTTTCACCTATGGATTGTTGAAAACTACAGAACAGTAAGCTTTTGTTGACATAAAATTTATTTTATAATAATTGTCGGACTTAGCAATCATTGCCAGGCAGATACTGCAATTATATTGTGTCCCTTCATGTGAAATGGTATCTCTGTCATCACATTTTCTCATTGATATCCTTCCTGCCTTTTTCTTTGACATGATAAAGTATATAAGCACACCCACTTGCATATATTTGGGTCAGAGTCACCTCAGTTATCATATGACTTTTACTTTCCCAGTGATGACACCAAAAACATTTAAACACATCCTATTTTAATCTGAACATTTCTTCACTTAGCATAAATTAGTATACCAGATGTCACCTTTTAATTAACACATTGGAATTTGGGAGCTGTAGATTTCTCTGGTAACAAACTTTCCATCACGCCGACATCTGTGATTTATGCTTCCAACTTGTATGCAATGTATTTACATAATCTTTTTGATTTAAGCAAAGATAACATATCCTTCTTACAGTTCTATAAAACTGTATCCCAAGGGGATAGTTAAAATCCAATCAATGCATGGCTTAAATCTTCTTCTTCCAGTGCTAGTGATCATAGTAAGTGTATGCCATCAAAGCTTCTTGTAGTGAAGTTCAGTATCTGCAAACTGGGCAAGGGAGGATGGTGGAAAACAAACACCAAACATGAAACAGAAGCTCTAGAAACAACTTAGTTTTAAGTCTCAAATGTATGCAGCTGATCACATTTGTTCAGCTGCAAGCTAATTCCTCTAAGGAAAGAAACACTATTTAATATATAAGACATTAATGTTTATGTAGTGCTCCACAAAAAGCCTATTTCTATTCCTGCTCTGAGCTGAGGGCTTTGCTTGGTTTTCTGGGAGCACGAGAACAAGGGGTCTACCTAATGCAGCAATAACTGTGATGCTTTGCTGCTGTATTGTATGGCTTTTGCACTTTAGGTCTTGCCACAAAATCATTCATTTTTTCTTGCTTTGTACCAGATTGCACTGAACCAAAACAAATTCATTCTTGTTACTTTCATCACATCCCATTGACCAGGTGCAGACACGCACCCCAGCATGTTCACTGTGGTGACAGTGAAAAAGAATGTCTCTGTAGTAAGCATATAAAGCAGGGATGCAAACTTTCAAATGCAGTTGGAGTGCAGCTCTCATAAAACCTAGGCAGTATAGTGAATGGTGAACAATGCTGGGACGTTCAGTGAAACAATATATGAGGTTCAAATATTCCATATCCCCACTATAATAAAAACAAGAATTTATTTGTTTATTTATTTATTTACTTCATCTGGATGCCCTCTTTTTCTTAGAGAGTTATTTGCTTCATCCAAATGGTGTCTTTGTCCTAAAGTGAGACCCAAGGCAGATCATAGGAGGAATCAGTTAAAACCTGATGATAAATTGTAAAAATCAATTAAAATCATAACATTGAAAAAGTATAAAATCATTTAAAATGTATACAGCAATTAAAAAAATAAAGCACACCCCCCAATAAGAAGCCTCCTTGTGAGCAATTACCTAGAAAATGCCTGTTTAAACAAAAAGGTCTTTGCCTGTCACCAAAAGGAGAGCAGGAAGATGGTCATCCAAAGTCTCCCAAATGAACCTGTGATGGTGGAAGGACTAAGACAAAACTCTCACTCATAGGTCTTACTGCTCTGGCAGGTTCGTATAGAGCAGTGGTTCTCAACCGGTGGGTCCCCAGATGTTTGTGGACTTCAGCTCCCAGAAGCCCCAGCCACTATGGTCAATGCTCAGGGCTTCTGGGAGCTGAAGTCCAAAAACATTTGGGGACCCACAGGTTGAGAACCACTGGTATAGAGAGATACAGTCTTTCATTCAGGACCTAAGCTGTACAGGGCTTTATAGGTCATGACCAGTACTTTGAATTGTTCCTGGAAACAAACCAGTTGCCAGTGAAGCTGTTTTTACAAGGGTCTTGAATGGTCTCTGTGACTGGCCCCATTTAGCATTCTGGCAAGAGCATTTTGGTCCCACTGAACCTTCCAACCAGTTTCCAAGGTCACCTCCACTCAGAGTGCAGATCAGAGATACATACCTTGATGACATCCAGTTTGGACTACTGTACTGCACTCTGAGTACAGTAGTCCAAGCTGGATGTCATCAAGGTATGAATCTCTGATCTGATATCTCCAAGGATAAATTCAGCTGGAAGACTAGTTTTAAGTATACAAACACACTCCTGGCCAAAGCTGAAACCTGGGCATCCAGGCTTAGAGCTGGGTCCAACTATACTGCAAGCCTGAGATTTCAGGAGAAGTGGTGCCCTATCCAACACAGGCAGAATCCCTATTCTCTGATCTGCCTTTAGAGTGAGCAAGAGAATCTCTGTCTTGTTTGAATTAAGTTTCAATTTGTTGGTACTCATACAGTCCACTACTGACAACAGAAATTGGTTCAGTACTGAGACAGTTTCCTTGGAATATGATGGAAAGGAGAGAGAGAGCTGGGCATCATCAGCATATTGGTGACACTGATCCCCATAACTCTGGATGACCTCTCCCAGTGGTTTCATGTATATGTTAAATAGCATGGGGGATAAAACTGAGCCATAAAGCACCACACAGGCCAGTGTCAAACAGGAATCCCTGACACAACCTTCTGAGTTTGCTCCTCAAGAAAAGACTGGAACCATTACAGGACAGTGCTCCCAAGTCCCATCTCAGAAAGGTGGTCCAGAAGAATTCCATAGCAAATGGTATCAAAAGCCACGGAGAGGTCCAGCAGAAACAAGAGGGACACACTCCCTCTGTCCAGTTTGCTGCATAGGTCATCCACCAATGCAACCAAAGCCACCTCTGTCCAGGCTGAGCCAGATAGAAATGCATCTAGATAATCTACCTCATCTAGAAACCTCTAGCTCTGATAGACCACCACACACTGAAGAGCCTTGCCCAAAAATTGAATATTAAAGATTGGTTAATAATGGTGGGATCCAAAAGGGGCTTTTTTTTTTTGCCCTGGCAGGATGGGAACTTCCCTTGCTGCAGTGAAGCATTCACCAGTTCTCTTGTGCACCCCCAGCCAGTCCCTTGCTAGCTACTTTCAGGAGCTTGGAGGGGCAAGATGAGCTATAGCTTCAGTCCATGGGTCCACCTACAGAAGAATATTGTTTCCAGCACTGTGAAGCCTAGTGCCTCCAGGATCCTCACAATCAGGATTGTAGGAACAATTTGTTCCTACAAATCTTTCCCTAGCTTGTTGTGGGTTTTCCAAGCTTTGAGGCTGTGTTCTATTAGTATTTTCTCCTGATGTTTTGCCTGCATCTGTAGCTGGCATCTTCAGAGGATCTGGTGGCATGGAAATGAGACAGAGTATATATACTTGTGTAGTCCCTGGGTGGGAGGGAGTAATTTGCATGTGTTACGGTTGGCCTGTGTGATGGCCTATTGTTAAATGGGATATCCCCCAGGGTATATTGTTAGTCAGGGGATATTAATAACAATGAGTAAGTACATTAGCAACCCATTGTATTGTTCCCTGTAGAGGGACCTCTAGAGTCTGGGTGGTGTTCATTGCCATATTTTTGAGTCTTATTTTAGTGTTCTTCAGTACTGGTAGCCAAATTTTGTTTACTTTCCGAGTTTCTTCTTTCCCATTGAAATTGTCCATGAGTTTATGGACTTCAATGGCCTCTCTGTATAGTCTGACATAGGAGTTGTCAGAATGCTCCAGAATTTCTGTGCTTTCAACAAGCATTCTGTTTCCAGGTTGGTTCATAACATGTTCTGCCACTGCAGATTTTTCTGGCTGGATCAATCTGCAGTGTCTTTTGTGTTCTTTGATTTGTGTTTGGATGCTGAGTTTTGTAGTCCCTATGTAGACCTGCCCAAGCTGCAAGGTATGTGGTAAACTCCCGCAGAAGTTAGAGGATCCCTCTTGTCCTTTGCTGAATGTAGCATTTGTTGAATTTTCTTGGTTGGTCTGTAGATTGTTTGGAGGTTATGTTTCTTCATCAGTTTCCCTATACAATCAGTTAACCCTTTGATGTATGGTAAAAACACATTCCTTTTGGTTAGCTGCTTATCTTCACTGCTGTGTTTTTTTCCAGGTCTTGAGACTCTTCTGATGTCTGAACCGGAGTAACCATTGGCCTGTAGAGCCCAGTTTAGATAGTTCAGTTCGTCTTTCAGGAGCTGGGGTTCATAGATTCTTTTTGCGCAGTCTACCAGAGTTTTTCCATGCCACCAGATCCTCTGAAGATGCCAGCCACAGATGCAGGCAAAACATCAGGAGAAAATACTAATAGAACACGGCCTCAAAGCCCGGAAAACCGACAACAACCTATGGATTCCGGCCAGGAAAGCCTTTGACTTTACATCGTTCCCTAGCTGTTTCTCCTCAGTCTTAGGGAGGATAACTTTTTACTAAGCTTCTTCCTGAAGAAAGGAATGTGTAATTTTATTTTTTTTCTCCTGCTGCAAGTAAATCTTTGAAACCCACACAGTTATCAGAATCTATTCAAAATTTGGGATTTATTCTGTGCAAAATCTGCACAGGATTGATTCACACAGAAAACAACATTTTCTACATAGGAAAAAATATTTTCTGTGCAGAAAATAATATTCCTGCATGGCAATATTATTTTCTGCACAGAAGAGGCTGCTTTCTTTATAAAACAACCACATGTGGGTTTTGGGCAGGATTAAGTAACGAACTGCAGAGATTCTCATCAGTCCAGGATACTCCTTGTCAGTTTCTCAACATTCAAAACTTATGTTTTTTCAAGCTTTTTTTTTTTTAATTTTTTAAAATATTATTTCCTTCTCTACTCAGTCTAGGGGTTATATCAAATATACTATGTCTGAATATGGAGAACATTCGCAGAGATGTAGCTACAAGGAGACAAAATGAGGGCATTGTCCCCCCATAAAAATTCCGTTATACCCGTGAAATGTTCTTTCCACTTTGAAATATCTGCCATTGCAGAGAGTGTGACAGTTATTTCACTTACTGAATTGATATTTGGCATGTTCACATTCTCTTGGTAACTTTGCTTGCCTTTTTACTTTGGATGCCTATAATGCATTTTTAAATGGCCAAGTGAAATTTTAGGTTACTATCATGTTAGAAATTTGAGGAATGAAGGAAACTTTGGGTGGCATTTTTTTTACTTGAGAGACAGTGTCTTCATTCTCCTTCTCATAGTTACACCCTTGATTTTTGCTAGTCATAACCAATATCATCAACCTATCCACTATGATTTTGTCAAAACCATTTTAAAAGTTATTTAAGCCAGGAACTACACCTTATGTCAGTGAACTTTTTAAAAAATCAATTATATTTTATGCAAACTGATTTATAGCTGGTATCTGCTGATTAAACTCCACCATTTTATATCTTTTTTTATCTCACAGAATCAACAGATACCTCTTGTTAAATTTAATAAATGCAGGACTAGATCCTACATTATTTTGCTAAGTAGGATATACCTTTTGTAAGATAAATATGTATTAAAGGAGACTGGGTCTTATTAAAAATTTAAGATGTTCAATATACTAAGAATGAAAAAATTCAGATACTGATGAAAAAATACACATGTATAATTATAAAAAAAATGGGAAATTCATACATACATAATTATAAAAGTGCTCTCTTTATAAAAGATGATAACAAGCTCAGTTTATCCTTTAAGGCACATAATTCAATGTAATAGTGTAATGATCTGCCAAGTATATTCTAGGAAAAGGGGATGCCAATAAGGAAGAGAAGAATACTCAGTGAAACTAGAATAAAACACACACAAATACCAGCAATTTGTGCTTTCAATATTTTCTCAAAATACATAACCATTAAATTCTCCGCCTGTTAAGAGTATTTCCCTTGAACAATATTCATTGATTAAGACAACACACTGCTTCCAAATAGTGTTGCCAGGTCTTAGGGCATAACCCTTATTCTCCAGTTTTGTAGGTCATCTCCAAGTGGTAGATGAGGGTACAAATTCTTCAGTTTTTAGGAGCTCAGCTCCAGGGTAATAGGAAAGAACTGTGTGCAAATCTCTAGCACAGCTAGTTCGACAGCAGCTTGCCACAATTTCCAAAGGCTTAACTGATTTGTTGCTGTAACTTGCAAAGATTTCCTAGGAGGGGGGACAGTCTATGTAGTTATTTGCTTTCCCACTTCCCTCCCAGGGTTTCAGTGCCAGAGCTCACCCTCTCTTCCTGCTCTGCATCTATCTTCTTACTAGAAGTAAGTAAACTGGATTAATATTTGTTATCCTATCTCCTTATGTAAGTGAGAAGAAATAATCCCCTCACTTCACTTTGACCTAGTAACAGCTCTTTTAACTAAGATTTCTGTCTCAATTTCTGAAGTGGAAATGTGTGGTGTGGTTTGTGTGTGTGTGGTATGGGTATAGATGTGAATGACAAGCTGTCAGCAGCTGTGGTTGGCACTTAATGCACAATCCTTAATGCCATCATCAGAGGCTGTCTCTTATGCCTCAGATTTTGGCCAGGAAACCTCAGGCCTGGGATGATCCTTCACTGGAAAGCCTACTTCCAAATACAGCAGTATAATACCTGAAAATAGAGACTGCTATATAGTCATCCTTCAATATTTGTGGGTTTGACCTTCAACAAATTTGGTTAATCGCAAGGCACATGCTTGCCTCCCAGCCATTTTCCTCCTCCCATCCCTTGCATTCCTCACCCTAGGCTTGCCAGGCTTGTATTTAAAACGGACCTTTTTTTCCTTTTGGGTGAGCAAAGCCCCATCCCACTGCTGAAGGCAAGGCCTCTCTGTCATGTGGTTGCACATTCTGTTGTCTATTGCTGCTGATTGATCATGTGCTCCTTTCTCAAGATGGCTTCCAGAAGTAATTAGAACTCCAGAACTCCCCTCTTCTCTGTCTGAGGGGAAAGTACCAGTAAGCCTTTTAGGTTGTATTCTCCTCCCCAACGCTGGGGCCAGAGGCAAAGGAACGGGACGGGAAAAGCTCTGGAGGTGAATGGGAGGGGAATCATGGGGAGGGTTACCACTTTTGCGGGGTTCTGTGTGCAGAACCCTTGCAAATGTGAAGGGGCTGGTGTAGAATTCTAGGAGAGATAAGCCCTGGGCTGAAATAATGGACAAGATCATCCTTTAGGAGAGAGTAGAATTCTGTATCTTAAAAAAAAATTAAAATAGGGAATGGCTATAGCTAAATATATATGTCATTGTGTATAGAAAAAAATCCAAAGTCCACAAAACAGTGATACTTTTACGGGGCCAGCTAAAATGCACAAAATAAATATTGCAGACTTTCAAATCTTCACTGGCTTCTTCATCAGACAAAGTGACGATATTGAGTCACAAGCCTATATTTTGTCTCAGATTCTGTTACTTCCATTGAGATCCAGGAAAACTCCATACTGGCAGGACTGTTCCTTTCTTAGGCACAGAAAACTGAATTTCTCAAGAATGTTCCCAAGAATGTCTCTTTACTGTTAATGTACTGCACCAAAAATGCTCTGTGATGGCACTGTACTGTGCATTTTTTCCAGATGTAACAGCTTGGGTCTCAATGGGAGTTACTTTTCCATTGCTAATGGATTTGAAATGTGATTGCCTGGATTTTTCTGTTCTGTTTTTCCCAGTTCCCACATGGCCAAAAAAAAAAAGAGTGTGGCCTCTGTCTGCATTGACATCCCTCTAGAACAGTGGTTCCCAAGCTTTGTCCTTCAGGAGTTTTGGACTTCAGTTCCCAGAAGCTCTAGCCATCTTAGCCAATAGTCAGGAATTCTGGGAAGTGAAGTCTAAAACACCTGGAAGGCCAGAATTTAGGAACCCATTGCTCTAGATCTTCTTAAGTAACAAGAGAAGTAACATCTTAAGATAAAATGTAGGCCGGTGGTTCTAACTTAGTCATTTTTAACTCTCCTGTACAATTTTTAGCATCTCTATCTGATGCAGAAGTCAGGGAAGATCCAAAAGCTTGTATGATGTATTTTGTGATTATTTTTAGCTGGCCCAATTGTGGCCCTTTTCGCACGGGCGTCTGGAGCATCGCACAATTGTGAGGAGTGATCTGCACGATGCACTCACAACCACGCGATGCTCCAGGGTAGGGCAGGCACTGCTCGCGCACTTTTTCATTTTCGGCTTTGAGCCGAAAATGGTGCGTGAGCATGCATTGCTCCAGGGCCCCGCACGCAATTGCCGTGCGTACAGAGCCTCCAGAGCTGCAGTGGTCGCACTTCCTGCCCCAGTGCAGCCTGGGAAACTCCCAGGATGTGCTGTGGAAGGAAGAGGTGGAGCTCTCACGGTACCTGCTCGGAAGCAGGCAGCTCGTGCGGAGCTGAAGCAGCGGGGACATGAGAGCCTCTCACTGGAGGCTGCTCACGCAATCCCCGCATCCCAGCGCCGAAAAAAGGTAAGCTGCAGAAAGGGCCAAACATATCACTGTTTTGTATATTTTGGATTTTGGTGTATTTTGTTGCAAGGCCAAAAACGCTAGCCCTGAATATGTTTCCTGGATTATATATACAGTGTCCCAAGTTCAGTTCATCTGCTAAAACTTCCCAGGAAATCAAGGTGGCAATATCTTCAAGTTCAGACAGCTGCCACCAGAGAGCTGTTGCTAAAAACAACACTATGGTGGTTAGGCCAGCAGTCAGAGTCAGCTCACTTGTAGCCAATATAAAATAAATAAAAGAAAATGGATCTTCCTCAGGTTTGTTGTGGAAATCAAAAGATCTGTAACTGCTAAGGCTCAACAAGCTTCATTGTTTGGCAAGTATTAGACCTCTGCCTTGTGTGATTTTTGGCACACTGTAAAGCCATTTGTTTTCAAGCTTTCTTTCACACTGAAAAGACCATTAAACAGAATGTCAAAGTAGCATTACAAAGCCTAACGTCCATAAAAATTAACAGTGTGATTGTGAACAGATGCACAAAGTGATTAGTAAAAATAAAGAGAGCATTTGGCATGACTACAAGTCTTAATTTGTCTCTTCCAAATTATACTAAATTACATTTAGTTAGACCTCCTTGTTTTCTTCTCTTAAATAAAATGGCACATTCTTTAATATAAAACAATCAAGCTCTATAATGCTGTGAGGGGGAAAATAATAGAGATAAGACAATTCACCTTTCAGTTCCTTCTATATCATAATGAAACACACTCCCCTTCTCTAATTCTAGGGCCTTAATTCAGCACAGAGAGCCAGTGTGGTGTATTAGTCTGACCACTGAAAACAGGGTCTGAATCCCTGCTCATAATGGAAATCCACTGGATAACCTTGGACAACTCACACTCTCTCAGCCTCAGAGGAAGGGAAAGGCAAACCCTCTCAGAAGAAATTCTATCCAGAAAAAAAAAGTGTCAGATTTGCCTTAGGGTCGCCATATGTCAGAAATGCATACAACAACAAATTAAGGACAGCACTATTTTTTCCAGCTACAAATTTCCAAGAATTAGGGAGGACAGGTTGCAAGTCATTTCTCTTCAGCTATTATTCTATTTTCAAAAATTTCAATGATTCTCAAACATTTATTTATTTGCTCTGCCTACCTAGCTGTCTGCACTGAGGCAGCTTATAAGACAGACAGAAAAAGACTAAAAAGAATGAGAGGCAAAATAATAACAACACAGAGGTTTAGGTCCACTCCCAGCAGAGCTATTTGAGAAAAGAGATGTGAAATCTAGGTAAAGTATTTTATTTTTTCACATAATTTTACAAGCTTTCATGAGACCTTATATATACCTCAGCAGAGTTTGTATGCTACAACCTGTGTCTTCCATATCTACCCTGTTTATCATGCTGCAATACAACCATACAACACAGTAATGGTACTATGAGAAGTATTCTGCCAGTGTTTCCAGCAGCACTAATGTATTTTCTTTTCTCACTCATAGGATTGAATACAGGATCTCTGTCTCACACAAATACAGTTTCTCTTTTTTCGTCTGTGAGAGGCCTCTGATTCAGTGGTAGAATAGAGGTGGTAGTTATCTTTGCCAATTGGCAGTTGCTGGCAAATCTGCTTGGAACAGTAGAGACCTTACAGAACAATGAGAAAGAGGTAATGGGGATTAAAGCCCAAAGAATGATTTGAACAAGAGCACCTTCCCCGCTTCCGAGAAGAACTCTGTTGATGAAATGCTCCTTCCTCAGTTCAGAGTCAAAACAATGTGATCAGTAGATAGCAGTAGCAGCACCAATAAGGATTTAAATATTTTTTAAATGGTCAGTGCCTGGATCTCAAAGTTTGCTACGAACAGTATTACCAAGAGAGACTTCCCAGAAAGGCAACTCAATAAAGCAGCAAAGAAGCTAGAAAAGATTACTCTCCAGTAAAAACTAGTTCAGCCTTACAACAGCTGTGCAACCATAGGAATGTCTCAGGTTTTGCCATATGGTGGATACCAGTGGGTCATTTCCACACTACAATTTTAAAAGTGCTTTAGTCCACTTTCAACATCCTGTGGAATTCTGGGGTTTGTAGTTTATTGACACCAAAGAACTCTCTGGCTGAGAATTCTACATGTCCCTTGCTAAACTACAAACCCCAGGATTCCATAGGATGCTGAAAGTGGACTAAAGCACTCTTAACATTGTAGTGTGGAAATGGTCGTCTGTTCAAGAAGAGCTTCAGATTATAGCTTATTTTTTACCCCAGCCAATACATTATGCCTCTTATTTATTCACACAATTTGATATTGCTTTTTAATATGTTCTTTGAATTGCATGCAACAAATTAAAACAATAAAAGATAAAAATATTTTAAAAAATAGAAAAAGATTAAAACGAATTAAAACAGCATCAGAATAAAGGCAACAGTAGCACCCAAAGATCTAAAAATCATTAAAACATGCTTTCAAAACTAAAAAACAAGGATTTTTTTTAAAAAAAATCCTGAGGAAGAAAAAACCACAATGTAAGTGTTGTTGGCATTCTGAGGTGTCACCACTAATAAGGCCATCCTCAGGTTAGTGACAACATCCAGGCAGATTGAAGTATTTGTCCATCACTTTTTGAATACAGTGGGTCCTCTTTATCTGTGGGGGTTCTGTTCCAGGACTCACCCACCTGCATGAATGGCAAAACATGCAGATGTTTGCATCCAAAATTATTAAACAGTGGTGACATGTGCACAGCAGTTAAGCATGTCAGTGTTCAGTCACCACCGTTTTAGGTATAGGATGTGACACTTTGCAATCATTGGAATTCATAGATCTGAAGGTCAGAGATCCAGAGGATCCACTATACTGACATTTCTTACAGTTCTTTGGATCCAGCTAATGGTTCCAGAGCTCCCAACCCATTGCCAGCAAGTGAAAATTGAGAAAGATAGTCCGAGAAGTATTGAGGAAGGATTAAATACATGGAAGTGTACTCACAAGCATTTTCAGAACATATTGGAAGTGGTGAGGGAATAAAGAGTAAGATGTATTTCTAGTTTATGAAAACAGTAAATACAATGTACATAGCCTAACTGAATAAAAGCAAAATTAAAGTCTCTTGCAAAGCCTGTTAGAATGATAAGCTATAGAATAAGGAGTACTTCTCATCTCCCCTTCAGTATATTAATAAAGTCTTTCGGTATTCCAAAGAAAGGCATGGGTGGAACTCGTGGTTGGTTAGAAATGGGGAAAAATGTTAGATTCAATAGCATCAGTGCAAATAAACATTTTGCACCTCTTGAGACTAAACCAAATACCATTTGCCTCAAAAATCCATACATTTGGATGGCTTGCAGGACATTTTAAAGAAATGTAATTCACACAAAACAAGATACACACTTAAAAATGTAAAAGGCTAAAGAATAACACACACAAATGGTTTAGTTAATGGGGGGGAATGTGAACATTAGAGAAAAATGTGTTGTAATGCAAATAAATTACACTAGGGAAAGAACCCGCAAAGTCTTTCAACCTAATGTAAACAAAGGGTGAGGCAAGAATGCAAGTGGGAGTCATCAGAATACAATGAAGTTAAGAGTAGTCAGCCAGTTTCTTTCTTCACAACCTCAGGATACACAAGCTGAAAAGTAGCTCTACAAATGGACCAAGCAGCTGCCAAAGGTACATTCAATGGATCTGTAATCAATGTGGAGTCATGATTGTAATGGATGCAAGCAATTTTATTTCCAAAGTGTCTGGCTGAATGGTCACTGTGGACGCCAACTCTCCTTGGAAGCCAGGAAGCACTTGAAAATTTTCAGATGCTGATTGCTCAGAGGCATTCTGCTGAATGTTACATTACACACTAATTTCAAAGAAGTACAAGTCAATTTCAAGAATCCAGCCACAGTTTCATCAAAAGTGAGAGGTTAAAGTCATTAACTTCTAAGTATGACCACAGTGGCCACCAGCATGAGCACATACTCTGATTAATGCAGACTACAGAAATGCAAAATTGGTACAAATCTCCAAATACTCTTCATCTCTGTTTCAAACCAGGATAATAAATTCAAGGAAAGAAAGTTCTTCCCACAAGACATTTAGACTATTTAAAGGCAGTTAATTTCAAATTTTGGCAACATAATGCCAGGTAAATTCACATGAACACAGCATCACTGATGCAAAACTCATTATTAATGTTGGAGAAAATAAATCAGCACGTGGAATAATTACAAGTAGATTACTGAAAAAATGCTGCAGGATGAAAAAAGTAAGTTTAATTACTTACAAGCTTCATCTTTTTGTTTTTCTAACAAAACACTAAAACACCTTGAAGCACCTTACAGGTTAACATGTTCATTATGACATCCCCTTTTCTGAACACAACCTACTTCATCACATGGATGAAGTGTTATCTTCAGTTCACAAGTACACATGCATACATGGCTGGAAAGAGGACAGAGGAAACTGAAATGGAGAAAAGTACAAACAGTAATTACCTCAACTGTGGCCACTCAAAAAAAGTTGTTAGGATTTGCAGACATCCTTGCATTGATGTACTAATTAACACATGCAGTGTGATAAACACCATTGTTCCTCTTCAAGTGACATAACAATTTCCAAAGAAGTAGCTGTATAAATCTCTTGCAGTATGAAAAGGAGAAAAGGACGGGAAGAAGAAAAGAAATGTGGCTATCTAACTGGTTTTTATTTTAGCATGAGCTTTCATGGAAATAAACCCACTCCTTCAGATTCCATACAGAGTTATATTAAGGTCTCACATATAAAGCATATTTATACAATTGTGGGAGTGGAACAGAATGGAACAGGATCAAGAAAGATGCTAATGATGTCTGTTGTCCTAAATTTTTAAAGGGCTGGGTGAGGTGGTACAAATCTTTGGAGTGGTCACTTACTGTTGGTGTGTGAAAGCAATAAATCTGCTCACTAAACGTCAGCTTCCCTGGGTTCAACACTTTCTATTCAGTAGTGAGGATTCTTGTATTAATATATGTAGTGTGTCATAAAGCTATTGTTTTTGTTCCTATCTTTCCTAAAGGATTGGAATTTGTGAATATAATTCAGTGCAGTTCTTTTTTCTTTTCAGTTTTCCTTTGTAATTTCCTTGTTCAAAGATCATGACCAGTAAATCCTTTACTGTATGTCTAGAATGGGTGAAATGTTCTGCAACTGGTTTTTGGGTACTGCCAATACTAATGTTAGATTTATGTCTGTTAATCCTCTTGTGCAGAGACTGTCTTTAAAAGATCAGTTTCTTCATAATTGTGTTTGGCTACTTCATATTAAAATCAGTTTTTGAAGTTCTTTTCTTTTTTCAAATATGATCACTATGATGTCAATTACAGAGTGTTGCAGCCTGGGAGGATAATAGCAACAGCAATAGCAGTTACATTTCTATACTGCTTATCAGTGCAAAGCACTGTCTAAGCAGTTTACAGTGTGTTTTAGCTAATTACTCCCAACAAGCTGGATACTTATTTTACTGCTCTATGGAAGGATGGAAGGCTGAGTTAACCTGGAGCCCTGTAGGATCAAACTCACAATGTTGTGGCTGCAGTACTGGCATTTAACCACTGCGCCACCAGGGCTCTTCAGGTTAAAGGGTTTCCTTACTGTTATGGTCAAGAAATTTTATTGATTAGAACAAAGAACCTAATGACACTTTCAATCCATACAAAAGCCAACTGTAATGGCAGGTGGGTACGTCTTCAATGAATACCAGTGATGGGACATCATCTTTCATCACCCCTGAAGGAAAGAAGCTGATTAGGCTAGTGAGTACAACCCTCTGCAAACCCTCTGCAAACACCTTGCACAGCTGCTTTAGGTCTGCCTCATTCTACCTGCACAAGATTTTTCGGCATTTTTTGTTTGTTTTAGTTTTATTGTTTCTTTAAACAAGATGTAAAGCAACGCATGGGCTCTAATACAAAACTCTGTATGTGTTTGTGTATTCAGTCAGCCACCCACAAGTGTGGGTTTAACTTTCACTGGTTTATTTGTGAGTTTCTCCAACCCCTGCCCCCTCCCCACCTCAGGCACTTCCTTTCCAAGGGAACCTTCCCTCTCAGCAGCTCCAATCAGGCCAAAGAACCCTTTAAAAACTACCTCTGGTTCCCTTCCTCCACCAGCTGCTGCCTAGCCAGTTAAAGAAGGTATACAGCCTGATTTCTTGGCACCACAAACTCTCTCCCAATGCCTCCCCACACTCAACGAAGGACACAGGCAAAAGCAAGGAAGTACAGGGCCACTATGCCGACCCACTCCCTTTCCCTCTCCTTTCTCTGATCTGGTTTGGACTCTGGGTGTCCATTCTCCCCACCATGTCTCAGCCCCCTTCCCACAGACACACATTCTGATACATGTTATTTTTCCATTTCTGCAGTCTTGCACCCCACACCCCACTAAAAGTGGAGGGCCAATCGCTCTCTTATACACGCAAATCACCCTATTTATTTCAAGCTATGTATATATTCCTTCCTATGAGGAGTTCTTAATGCACCATAACTCCCTGCACCTATGGATGGTGAAGCAGTAAGCCTTATGGTATTTTTAATACCAATCCAGTATAACATACTGTTAGGGAACTAGTTAGCAGTGATGTTACTAGTTATGTTAGTGCTAGTCTAGTGGAAATGCAGAATACAAATTTAATAATATCAATTCCTAAATAATTAAAAAATTAAATGAGAAGGGAAGAAACCTCAAGATACAGGAAAATATATTTGTTTTATTCCACAATAAAACTGTGTACTACTGTGTATTGTTAGCAGATACTCTCAAGTTTTAATATATCTATTACAGTTAGCTCTCCACATTTGTGGGTTTGACTTTCACGGATTTGATTATTTGCAATTTTTCCATCTTCTGCCCCCCCACACATCAGGTGCTCCTTTTCTGGGGGAACCTTCTCTCTTGGTGGCTTCCATCAGGCCACACAGCACTTTAAAAATCCAATTCTGGTCCTCCTCCTCCTTTTCCTCCAGCTGCTGCCTGGCCAACTGAGGACAACTCACAGCCCAATTTATCAGCACCACAAACCCTCTCCTGATTCCCCCCAAACCCAAAGAAGGAGATGGCAAGAGAGATAAAGGAAGTATAGGGCCACCATGCTGACTAACCCCTTTTCTTGACCTGGTTTGGACTCCAGGTGCCTACTCCCCACACCATGCCTCTGCCCTCTTCTCACAGAAACACACACCCCAAATTTTGATATTTGATTTTTTTCTCCACTTTTGCAAGGGTCTTGCACCCCAACTCTAGCAAGTGTGGAGGACCAACTGCATTATTAGTTTACATGCAGATTAATCTGAAATAATAGACACTTTGTAATGTAATGCAAGAGTGACCTCTTTCTTAAATATTTTATAAATTTAGTGAAGAATTGGGATTAAATTTTGGTAAGGATGTGAGGTTTTGGAATATTGTTCTTCTCAGATCTGAATATCTCCTAAGACATTATTTTTAGTGAACTTTGTTTTTTCTGAGGCTTCATATTAATACCTTTTCCAGGACTGTTTTTTCTCTTCAAAAATGGTTGTCAGGTGCCTTTTATTTATAAGGACATTTCCTCTTTCCATTGTATGAGAGCTCTATGGAACATGACTAAGTTCTTTATTTGAAAATACCTGATGGCTTATAGAGCCCCATAAAAATACTGCAGCATTGTATGTTTCACCATATTTGGTGAATATTATCTAAATTCAATAGTTGTGTGACAAAGTAGAGCAATCACTACAATTAGGATGCTAATTTCATTTTATCTTTTGAACTATAACCCTATCCTACCAAATTTTTCTATTACCATAATCATCGTTCTCTGAAATTGTGGTGCAGTCCTTACTTGGAAAACATTGGGAGACACTGGGAAAATTGGGAAAGCATTGGGAACCATTGATGCACTGGGAAAACACTGGGGAATTGGTAAAGAAGCATGTCAGACTGTTTTTATATTTATCTCTTTTTTTCCTGCTCAAGTCTTAGAAACCCAGGGCTGTGGCTTCCTTCACTGAGTCTATCTAACTATATATTTATTGAACTTACAAATATTCTAGAACCAATCATTTTTTTAAAATATAAAAACATAAAATATAAAAACAAATGCACAAAAGAACACTGAATGCATTAATCAGTCTCAAAAGAAGAAAACACAAGAGAAGAATTTTTACAGGTTTACATTGAATTGTGATTTTTCAGTTTTCCTGTACAAGAAATACTTTCGTTAATTTGCAAGGCTCATTTTAATCTTAAATAATTAAATGTTTAGGATAACTTAGCGATCACCTCATAATCCCATAATAATTATTTTACATTTATTCATTATACCTCCAAAGTTTTGTATACAGCCTTAATGATTTAATTATCCTTGCCTCAATTCACCATACTATATCCTCATCATTTTTAATAATAAAAGAAATGGGTGGAATTTTTTTTAAAAAAATGTATTTAGTTCATGTTCAGAAAAAAAATCTGCGTAAGACAGATCTTAATCTAGGATTTGCACCACATATGAAGGAATCAGAGAAGGAGCACCCATAGCCACCCTCACATTTTTACCTAATGAGGTGCAAGTGAATCTGGTCACACTTTGTTTTTATGTTGTCCTTGGTGGTAAGAAAATTGCTTAGTGGCCACAGCAACTACCTTGCCCCCCACCCCAGTGTTGCTCGAGCCAGTGGTTCTCAAGCTGTGGGTCCCCAGATGTTTTTGGACTTCAGCTCCCAGAAGCCCTGAGCATTGACCAGCAGAGGTACCACAGCATGACAGAAGTAGGTTATGTTGGCAATACCAGGGCAAAGAGGAAACAGGAGAAAAGAAAGGGTGGCTATTGCATTTGATTTCATTATTTTCCATCTCACGCAATGACATATTCCCAAGAGTTAACACTGATATAAATTTAGTTTCTATGGCAAATTATAGTTATAATGCCCAGATCACAAATTACAGCTGTGAAAATTTCACCCTGTTCAGCACTTATCAAAATTCATTAAGTTGTCTCCTAAATTATTTACTCTTAATCCTAGGTTTTCACTATCAACTTGCTCACAAGTGATCAAGTTGATCAAATCATTTACATTGAACAATATTCTCAGGGAAATTAGAACAATTCTTGCAGAGTTCATCTAAATATTAAAATGTTACAAAATATTCCTATACAAATATGAATCAAATTTGGCTGAATCCCAATCCTTGAGCCAAGAGGCCCACTTAGGACTAGTTCTAGTACTTCCTAAGGCGAAGGTCAGTTTTCCATCTGAAACAACTAGAACGGAAGCTGAACTCCTGACCTTGTTAGCAAATTAGGCTTCAGAAAGTAAGATACTTTGTCATCAACAAGAGCACATTTTTAGATTTTGTTTATCTAAAAACACAGGGCTACTAGACTGTCAAGGGCCTGAAAGGTCTAACTTGTAATCACAGGGCAAATTTTAGCAGGGGCCCTCAAATCACCATTCCGTCGAAGAAGGATTCTGAGTGTAAAGTGTTCTTTTCCGTTTCCTTCGCTCAGTTTGTTCTCTAGTACCAAGCAAGTTCTAGCAGAACTGGAACTGTACTTCTATGTTGGAATGTGGGTGGCTGTTTAAGTTCTGTTTGTTCATGACTGCAAATGCTTTCCTTCACTGATAATTAAATCAATCTTTAATCAGACTTTTTGCTGCAGTGCTAAACATTTCCTTTCTTTTCTGCTTCTTTGTATCTGTAAGTCGAATAGAATTAAGCTTAGGTTAGGCAGCAATTAAACCCTTCTCCTTTCTCCTAGATAACAGAAATGATATTTATTTGAATTCAGTTTCTTGTCATCCTGTGTGTGTATGCATGTGTGTGTACTTGTTTGTTTATATACATGGCTTTAATCAGTATAATTAGTCTAGTGTTATGCTTCCATTTTGTTGTGTGTCTTTGTCTTGCTTTCTTTGTCTAAGGCATGCAGCCTAATTCAGTGTGTCTTTTCCCAAGTTACAAATCTGGGGAAAATATGAATCCAGCTTTGGTTCCAGTCTCTTTCTGTTCTTCATTTTATCCTGTATATATTCAATATATAATTGTGATTATGACAGCTGCTGCTATCATTGCTATAATATTTTTCTCCAATTTTTCTCCTGAATTCTCTTCTTTTATAAATTCCAGTGAACAGCAATTTATGTGCTATCTCTTCCATGCATCACATGTATGCACCCTCACAGTATTTCTCTCTCTTTTGTGTATCTTGCTGTCTCTTGTGCAGAACAAAGTAATCTGTGGCAGAAAAAGGGATTAGCTCCAATGACAGTACAAACGTGAATCCATTCCAGGTTTTATTCTGAATTTTAAAGGAGCCATCTAAAGTGCTGGACTACTTTGTATATAGGCTTCACCAATTTTTATAGTCCCTTTAAAGTCTGGGTTAAACCCTAGGGTAGATTCACCACTCCACTGATACCACAGCCACATCATTTAATTGGAGGATATCCCACTTTCCTGGAGGCAAATTTTTTAAACCAAAAACACTTTCACCCAAGAAGGCTTATATTTAAATTAAGTTTGTGTATTTTTGACTTTCTTCTTTCTCATCATCTTCAAATTTTTAAATATTATTATATGGATATTATTTATTTATTTATTGAATTTATATGCTGCCTTTTCTCCCAAGGTGGGACCCAAGGCATATGAATTGGATAGCACACCTAAAATCTCTGAGGGCACTAGTTCCCATCTGATCTTGGAAGCTAAGCATGGTCAAGCCTGGATGGGATATTTGGATGGGAGACTGCCAAGGAATAACAGGTGCCATATGCTATATTTTAGAGGAAGGCAATGGCAAACCATCTCTGCATATTCCTTGCCCAAGAAAATCCTTATGGGATTGCCATAAATTGACAAGCAACATAAATACTTTGCAGTTATGGATGTGTTGGTTTGAAGATGATCTGTGGCATTTTTCAGGTTAAAGGGTTAAGAAACAGCATATCCTACAGAGTACAGAGTTTAAGAGCCAGCATGATGTAGTGGTTTGAGTCTTGGATTAAGACTATGGAAACCAGGGTTCAAATCCCCACTCAGCCATGAAACCCACTGGGTGACCTGAAATAGGTCACACTGTCTCAGCCCCAGACAAAGGCAATCACAAACCTCCTCTGAATAAATTTTGCCAAGACTGCTTCATGATAAGTTTGCTTTAGGGTCACCATAAGTTTTAAATGATTTCGCACAACACTATAGTTTTAACGAGTGATGTTAAGTCGTCCAGGATTTTTTACCCAATAAATTTTTGCTGGGGCTAGATTTTTTTGCCGTCCAATGTCTCCATTTGTAAAGCATCTTTTAGGAAATGGTTCGGTTTCCTAATACCACCGTCTTGCCCTAGTGGGAGTAAAAGATGTAGCTTTTAATAAAAATGCAAAGCTGCTACACCTCCCACAGAAGGAGAAATGTCTTGAAAATGAAGGGGAAATGTGCTGTTGCTGTTTTACGAGGTTTTTTCTCTGCATGCCTTACTTCACCCTAAATATTTCAGTCTGGTTAGTAATTTCTGTTTCTGCTCTTAAGAAAAGCCTCCAATTACAATTTTTTCAAGACATATGTTTAATAGGATTTAAACAACCTCTGTTACCTCTTCCCTGAAAATATGGTCATATCTCCAGAGTATATATCTCCACTTAATTTGATGAAAACTGGATTATGATATTGCCTGGTACTAGGAAATCCTTCTGGCAAAGAGTTAATCAACTTCCAAAGAAATATTAGATACCAATATCGAGTTATTGTGAGGAACCCAGTATAACCATAGCACAGTTATTTCCTGTTGTCACCTCTAATATCTAAATATCATGGCTTCTTACCTGCAGATTTCTCCCAATCCCCCAATTGTTATGTACATATGTATATGCAATATATGTTGGAGTGCTGTAGCATATATTCTGAGGCAATTTTTCTTGAGGCATATACACTCCTATGAAACCTAAAAAGGGTTTGTGACAGGGCTGGAGATACATGATGAAATCTGACCTCTCACTGTACTGAACTTGAGGGAAAAAGGAATTAGGGAACTCCAACTACAAGAAAGTCATTGTGGCAAAGAATTTTCATTTTCCAAAAGGGATTAGATATCAATATATAAAAGCATGTAGAGACAGAAACCTTCTCTTGAGGTTTTCAGATGAATAGCTAACAGCTATCTTTTTTACCAAGTATTCTATCCAATATTCCCTCTTCTATTATTGCAAAGCTTTTAATGGCCTCTCTGCTGGAATGTCTTAATAGCTCTGCTTCATAACTCTGTCGTTTTGTACATATTTTTATGGATGAGGCACTTCATGAAATATTCTGAGGGTCAAAAAGAGTGTATAAACATTGTTATGTACCACACATTCATGCACATGTGTGCATACACACACACACACACACATCTGTTCTGGGTTCCAAAGATTGTTTGGAACTGGCCTTTAATATTTACATCCTGCTTTTTTGTAGATCAAAGCAATCTAGATAAACCAAGGTAAGACAATGTATCAAAATAAGCGAAACAAATTAAAAATTAAAAAAAATCAGTGTTTATTAAACATAAATGGCAGTTAACACACTAAGGGAGAGAGAAATATAAAACTTGCATTAATAATTTAAAATAATAAATCATAGTTGAATAAGTAGGAACAATAAAACAAGTTTTTACTAAATATCTAAAGAAAGGCAGAGAGGAAGCCCAATTACTCTCCATCGGAAAAAATACTTCAATCTTGGTGCCACCACCAGCTGGTGCTTGAGCACTCTGCTTCCCCCTCCCCTGCCCCACAATGCCAGTTCAGGAACTGGGGAATAGTTCTTTGTATCATATTGATGCCATTTTGATTTTTTTTTTTTTTTTTAAAAAGAGGCAGCTATTTTGAAAATTCCCAGGTTGCCTAAATGGCAGCTTTTGTAAAGTATATGGTTCATATGTTTTATGGAAGCCCCCATGCCATGACTGCCATAGCACCTGTGTAGAGCTATGCTGAGTTGAGGAGTAGCCATGCTGCTGCCCTTTACCATGTTGGCACAAGAAGGCAGTGCACTGCTAGGGACCCATGCTGCTCAGTTAGCATCAGGTGAGACCTGTAATAACAATGAAAATAAGTGTTTTAAGCTACCATGGTTTGAGATTACAGCTAGTCCTAGAGATAAGTTCCTTAAGAATGTGCAGTCACAAGACTGGTGTCAAGACTTCCCTGTATGCTACAAAGGTCAGAGGTGTTTGTGTGTATGTGATGTAAGATGAAACATGATGATTCTGAGCAGAGCTTGGAAGCATTACTTTTTTGGATTACAGTAAGTAGTTAAAAAAAAGTAACCCTCCCAGGCTTTAGTTCTGAAACAGAGAGAACAGGACAGAGTAGAAAAAAATGCATTATTTCTGGACCTTTTCCACAAATGGATTTGAACATTGCAGTTCATATAGATTGCCAATATGCTAGGCATGTTGGCACTTGCAAGAATTATACCAATCCCTTTATATATTTCACACACACACACACACACACACACACACACACACACACAATATGTATATATTTTTGGGTGCTGCTGTTTTGTTCTGGCAGCCAGAGCTGCTGCAGCACATTAAATGCAAGGTCTTATTCCTAAAGTATTAAACTCTATACAAGCAGGACTCTGATCAATGACAGATTGGCTTATGTTCCATCTCCCCTTACACACACAGTGCTTTGCTGGATAGATGCCCTTTCAGTACAGAGACATCAATTAATGACAGCTAGAATGTGTACTTTCTCAGTAGATATATCTTACTTTTAGAATTCTTTCTCATTTAAGGTTCATCTAAGGTGGAGCTGAATCACACTATGGAAACTTTTTATGTATCAATGCATAATAATCTTTTGAGTAGTGCTTTTACTCTGATGCTAGAACAGTTTGATACACAGCATATTATTCACTGCTGGCAGCTGTGCAAGGCAGTTTATGCTTCTTTCCTGAAAACTGTTTTTCCTAATACTCTTAGACTGACAGTCTAAATGGGAATTGGTACATAGTTAAGATGTTTGCTAAATTTGCCATACTTCCCAGTAGTGGGAAATAACAGCAATACTTTATACATATATGGCATTATCTAAAGCCACACAATGAGTCCATGGTTGATGAGGATCTGAATGAGGGCTTTTTAATTCATAGCTAACACTCTCCATCACCACACCATGAATTAGATGAAATACGAAATGGTATACAGTAGAAAGAAGTTTATCCATCCACTTTTCACCAAACTATTTCAATAATAAACTCCAGTTCTTCTGGTACTTGTGTTTCTAGTGTGGCTCTCCTCAAATGTGTAAGAAAAGCCATGCAAATCAAAGTAAAGGTCTATCTGTTGCAGTATTCTGTTTCCAACCCAAGCCAAACAAATGCCTCTTACTGTTTTGGACTACAATTCACAGAACCTAAGCAAGCAATTTTTCCAAATTCTGTTGTTACTGTAAGGTACCAGTGGATTAAGTCACAGGGAATGGTTTATGGTGGGATTTTCTTAATGAGAATCAGTGTAGAATGTGAGTGGCAAATGGAGGAGTGAGGGGAAAGCCATTACAGAAAAGGTACACATAAAACTGAAATTTAAAGATTCTTTAGTTTACAATATGTCATATTGCTAATTCATATTTCTCTTTCCCACAGCATGATTGAACTGTGCATGCTTGTATCATTAATATTAGAGAAAGCAACATCTGAGAGAATCAGTAGCAAAAAGCTCTTTAAATGTAGAGAAGGCATTAAGTTAGAAAAATCTCAGTACTCTAAGCAAAAAGCAAAAAGAATCAAAATTGTACAGTTCTGCTTTCAATGACCCAACAGCAGCCATTACAATATTATGCAATAAAGGGATTTGAGATTTTATTGTTAATTCAGTGCATTTAGACGTACAAACAGCTTCACAAACAGTCAGCTACCTATCTAAAAAAGATGAAATATGCAATCTAAAAACAAGATATGCATATTTAGATTACTTGTGTATATACTGGAGGAATACCAGAAATGTTTAATGATTAATTTCTTTAATCATGTGTATGTCCATAATGACTACTTGATGGTTATACAGCTTATAAACAACTCTGTTCCTTAGATTACTTAGTTATGGTGTACCATTGAGCCAACATGTAGCTACAGGATTCAGGTCTTGTTTGGTAACTGTACTGATTATATGACATAACCTTAGCGTACACACACACACACACACACAATTTTTTTCTTTGTCATTCAACCATAATTTATATTCATTCTACATATGTAGTGAGAATAAATTCCCAGCTAAGGATGTGAAAAATTGAAATGTATTGCCTTCATTCTTGTTCCATTTCTCAGTGCCCCATTTGCATTCTCTCTCAGTTCTGTATTGAATTATGAGACTTCTTTTCTATCCATGTGGAAATGCATGCATATTTTTGTTCTTCAGTCAGAAATAGGAGACAGACACAGAAATATATGAGTAAACTAAGGGCCACTTCATTAACCTTTTAACTCTCATCAGTAGTAGGGCTGCATAGTGTACTGCATTCTGAAGCAGGTGCATATCCACTTCCTCTTCAGCACGTCAGGCAACACAGGTCTCGGAGCTAATAAGTTTAGCTAGCCCCTGGCTAGCCGAATCCCAAGAAGTCTGCATATGCTGACTTACCTATCAAGGCCTGAGGCCTAAATGAGCCCCCAAAGCATTATGCATTTTTGTATATTTTTTTTCCTAATGTATGTATTTTGTACACTTTTTTTTAACTGACTAAAGCATGTTTGAATTTTTATATATACCAATTTTAGCTGTGTTTGCAGCCAGTGTACAAGCTGCTTTGAATAAAGGTAATGGAAAGATCACTAACTCATTGGCAGCCCTTTATCTAGAGCAGAAGTGGGAACCATGTGGCTCATGTCTTGCATGAAGCCCTTTAGGGCACAACCCACAAAAAAACTTATTAAAAGCTTTATATGGGGATCCCCACCCTAAAATTAGAAAGAAAAAGCCTAGGCGAAAACCAGGAGTGATATAATGTCATTTCCCCTCACCTAAAATGGTAGCCAGGACAACATCCTAAAGCCCTCCAGGGCTTTAAAGGAGCTGAAAATTGGGCAATACCACCCTAAGAGTTCCAGAATATGCCCACCTTTGCCTCAAGAGATGGGAAATAAATAATTGTATCCACATCTGCTAAGGAAAAACCTGATTTCAACACTATTTCTTCAAGGCAATATCTTAGAACTTCAATATCCAGTGGCTTTAACATCTAGCCGGGATAATGTTTGAACTTTTCTGTCCTGCTCTCATCCACTTATGCAGGCAGTATAATGCAGAGTTGTGGGGAACTTGAAATCTTACCTTTTTTAGTGCTAAGATAAAGGTATCCACAGTTTTAGGTTTTTGCTAATGGACTACCTGGCTGCATTTCTGTTGCCTCAGAGTGAAATCTTTATATGGAAATGCAAATACAATATATTTTTACATGCATCTATGATGAAAAAAAGGTAGAGATGGGAGCATGCTTCTATCAAATTGCCTGTCATCCCTACTGAAATCTAAGGACTTACTGTTGGAAACCTATTAATATCTAAAATCCCGCTGCAAGGTAGTGTTAAGTCAGGTGATCTCCACATTGGATGTGACAGTAGGATACTATCCAGGACAATGTTTTGACAAAAATAAGACTAATGCAAATTTCAATAAGAACATTCAATCAGTTGTTTGGCTACTGAATGGGAAAGGACATGAAGATAAAAACTGAAAGAAAACACATGATTCCCATTTGACCTCAGAACAATCTTAATTTTCAGTCCACTTTTTCAAAAGAATCACAGACGATGTAATTATGCAGTGAAAGCATTAAAATCCTTGTTTACTAAGCAAAACAAAAATGTAGCAATCTCTGTTTAGAATGAATAATTGAAGCTCTGTGCCATCATAATCAAAAATAATCATTCTGAGGTCAAGGTACAACTGCTGCTGCTGAGAACAATACTATTTTCCTAGAACCAGTAGGGGCTAATGTTGTTTATAACATTGTAAGAGGTCACTAGCCATGGTAAGTGAACTAGGAAGCCTATCTATCATATTCAGAATTAACATGAAAGTACTTTAAATTGAATTTAATTCTGGGAAAAACTTGAGTGCTAAACCTGCAATTGCTTCTTTTCTATTGCTTTGTGCTATGTATAGTCTTTGACATGAGGACCAGCTGAGAGTATTCTCAGCGCTAATGAATCTGTGTAGAAACATTTCCTACCAGCTTCTCTTTGGGCTACCAGGCAGGTGCAAGGTATTAGAAAAATTGGGTACCACCACAATTCTCATCTCATAAAAAGCAGCCTTTATAATATTTCAAAAATGTGCCAGCATATAATGCACTGACCCAGTTAAAATATAAGTGTAAGAGTCTAACAAAAGAATGAATTACTAAAACCTTTCACAGCAGCTCTGAATTGATCTCAAATGGAACAAAAACATCCCTCCCAGAAGAGAGAAATAATGTGTCAATTTAAAATAAAAACTCTGCATGTTAAGTGGTGTCCATAATTAAACCCAAATTATGAACCAGTTTAGGATCCACTTTTTGATTAAATGGCTTCTACTTGTGCTGAACACCTGCTTGTTGGATATAGCATGAATAATTGATGAAATCTAATTAACACATTCCACAAAATCCCCTATTTGGAGCAAAGGGCAGAGTGATCATCTTTCTTGGTGATTTATGCTAAATAAGGAAATTCCTGAAGTAGATTTTCTCCTTTTATGGGGCAAACTAATACAATGCCAACTTTGAAACCCCTGCAGTAATTTATACAGTCTGCCCAGTGCAACTCGGTAGGATGATTCACTTCATCAACACCTGATTTCCTTGCATGGATTCTCCAGAAGTCATACCTTTAGATATCCCCTCCTTGAAATGATTTATTGGTGATCAGTGACAAATCAGTTGTTCCAAGGAGCACTTATCTTCCAGTCTCAGCAATGCTCTCTTCTGCACTCTAGACCTTCCCTTCTTTAGTCAGCCACTGCAGTCATAATGAAGTCATTCATTCTCTTGACAACAAGGTACACTTTAACCCTCACACATAAATGACATCCTTGCCGTCTTTGCCTCATAGACACAGAACAACCACAGAAAATAAATGGAACAGAAAATGCTTAATCTTTTCAAACTCAAAACATTACACATGCATCCATTGTGAAACCTCTTTATAAAATGCATAATAGTAATACAGAAAGATGTGTGTGTGTCTACAGGGGCAATGGGTTAGTCATCTACATGTCATGAATTACATAAATGTAGCCTAGTAGTCAATGTTTATTTGTCAGGTACCTATACTATTTTAATCTCACACAGCCAGTCTTGATTATTTTGAAGGAGTGTGGGAGTGAACAGAATAAAAAACTTGATAAAGTTACCACAGTTCAGGATTTTTAAAAAAGATAATTACAGGGACAGACCTTCAGCTAAAATTCATATGCTTTTAATGACTAAATGATACACACAAGCAAGCAGGCAAGAGGACCAAGAAAAAAGAAGAATAAGAATCAGAGGCAAAATGCCTTCTTGTACAAAGCATGCTTTTCTGTCTGTCTTTTAATAAGAAAGATGTGACCTCAGCCCTTACACGACTCACTAACTTGTTCATAGTGTGGAACACTTAATGAACTGTTGGCTGGAATGCCCAGGGTAGGTTTGCTTTTGGAAATTGCATGTGATTCATACATTGATTTCCAAGTGTTGATAGAAAGTGGATTCATGTAGCTTACCTCGGTTTGCTTTCTTTCCATGACCATTTAACAAGGAGTATTTTTTTTAAAGACACAGGTTATTTAACTTGATTTTTTTAAAATTTATTTTTGTTGAAAATAAAACAAAGTATGCTAAAAAGAATCTGTGTAACTAATACAGATAAGTAATTGTTACTAACACTGTTACCTATCAAATTTAAAATATACCAAAACGAAAGTTAAATTTAATTAAGGGTTTTTTGGCACTACACTGTTGCAGTAATATTATTTGACTTTCAACATCCTGTGGGATACTGAGGTTTGTAGTTTCTTGAGGCCCAACAGCTCTCTGGCTGAGAATTCTAAAAGGCCCTTCCCTAAACTGCAAACCCCAGGATTCCATCGGAAATTGAAAGTGGAATAATAGCATGATAACATTGTAATGTGGAAAGGCCTTAAATTAAATTTGGTAAGTGATCTTTTAGTTCTAATTGATCCATCTATAGTACTCTCATTTAATAGTTGAAATTATTTAGCCATTTAGGGGTTATTTCTCCAAACAATTCCTCACGGAAGGACCCTCCAAGGTGGTAAATGTATCAGAGGAGCTATTTTGGAATTCTTTTACACTAAAGGTAGACAGTCACTCAGCCCCTTAAACTCGTGTGAACAAAGAATGTGATTAAGGCATAGCTTTTCAAGAAGGTAGATAACGTCCCCTGCACAGATCATCTTACTTATATTTATTTTAAAACTATTTTAAGGCCACACCTCACAAAATAACCATCCATCTATCTATCCATGTAAACAATGTAGAGTTGAGAGGGGAAAAAATTAAAATGTCACATTAGCAAATAGATGAGAGAGACTGACAAGGTACTCTCGCACATGTAAACCTATTACAATTTCAGATTAAAGAGAGTTTGAAGGCAAAGGTCTTCAAATCTCACCTAAGCACATGCATAAAAGGGAGCCAGCGTGGTGTAATAGGTTTGAGTACTGGACTATGACTCTGGAGACCAGGGTTCGATTCCCCTCCTGGCCATGGAAACCCACTGGGCGATCTTGCTACATCACATACTCTCAGCCCCAGAAAATTCTGTTACAGGTTTGCCTTAGGGTCACCATAAGTTGGAAACAACTTGAAGGAACACAACAACAACAACAACAATGGGCAAATATGAAGAAAGTTCCAGAGTTTTAGGCCCTCCACTGAATGCTTGCTTTGGAGCATTCTAACCTGCTTCCTTTGGAGCATTCCAACCTGACCAAATATAACAGCAAGCAATTAGGAAGGATCCTCAAGATATATTTCAATAAATGGGCAGGACTGCATTAAGGTTTACCTTTAAACAACCTGCAAAGTCCTACATAATTTAGGACTAGATTAAGATAAGCTCTTTGAAATGGACCTGGGAGCTTACAGTGTGCCAGTGTAGCAGATGCAGATCTGAATTTGTTTACTTCCTCTCCCTTGAAATTCAGATGGACATACTTTGCACCAACTGCTTCTGCACTTTCTTCAAAGGCATCCACACATAAAGGGCACTGCAGTAGTGCAGCTCATTCAAGATGGTCAATGCACAAGTAACTCAGGCTAGCCCTGATACTGTAGCTGGCATCATAGTTGGTGTAATATCAGAACTGACATACAAAATGGAGCTTGTAAAAGGCATTGTCAGTTATAACTGCTACCTGTGATTTCCTAAAAATGATACATCTAGAAACATTGCCACTATTCACCTGGTCCATCAAGTGGAAGACAGTTCTGACCAGTACAGTTTCACATCATTATCCAGATTGCAAAATTCTGAGTTCACACAATCCACAGAAACTCTTTCAGGGATCATGGAAAAGATAGAGCTACATGTAATCTGTTCGCTGGTGACACAGAAGGGCTAAATATGTCTGAGTGACTTCATAATGGACTTAAAAAAGACTGGTGATATAATGCAGTCCTGCTACATCCTCAGAAGTTCACAACCATCATACATGACTACCTGTATATTACCTTCATTGAACTTAACATTACCTTTTAGTACTGATCATCAAGAAAAGACTAGAACCATTGTATTTCTGAATTTTCTAAAGCCTAAACATTAGGTCAAGATAGAACGATGCAATAATCAATTATATCAAATGTCACTGAGACGTCCAGAAGTACCAGAATAGTTGCATTCCCACCATAAAAGGAAGTCATCCATTAGGGAGACCAAGGAAGTATCTGTTTCAAAAGCAGGCTGGAATATGAAGCAGTTCATGTCCCTCTTAAATTGACTGGAAATAAAAAGCTACCACATGATTGATCATAGACATTGATTCTAACCTAGACATTGATTGCAAACCAAATGTATCTGGAGGTATTGATAGTGCTGTCTGTGCATAGAAATACCATAGTTCTCCTTTGTCTTTCAACACTGACAAAATTTTGTGAAACTCTTTTCCCTTCAATTCTGCCCTAATGAAATACAATAAGTGTTTCTCTAGATAGCAACGTCATTATCTACTAGAACAAAGATGACAAGTTATTTTTAATTTGGTATTAATCCTATTTCCTCCACAATTTTGAACAGTAGCATTTTATTCAATTAGCATGCTTGTTATAAATATTTGTCACAGTGCTTCAGTTGACACAAGTTGTCTAACACTGACTGCACAGATGGCAGAGTACCAGTGTCTGGTCTCAAAGGAACTATTTGACCACTGCTGTAAAAGAGCAATAAACAAAATAACAACATTGCAGCCCACTCCAGTTTATGTAGGCAGTCCATTTTTTATCACTGTAAAACCTTGAAATGGATGTATGAGACTTACTGTTAAAAACAAAGAGGTGTTTACAGCTTCAGGACAACAAATACCAGTACCAGCCTACTAGCTTCAGCAAGCTGAATGTCAAAAACTGAGTAATGTGGAGAAATATATTTTCGCTTGTTTTATGGACAAATGCTTTATAAACCTCAAGAGACAATTTATCACAAATTCATCCACTCTGCTGCAGATTGCTAGCGTAATGCTGAATACTGAATTTCAGTCAGTGTGGCAGCCACAGGGAGCAGGGGGCATAGCAAGAAAACAAAAGAGAAGGAGGAGAAGAAAATACTATTGTGGACTCCCTTTTGGTTCACAGTGATTATTCTGGGGTTTCTATATAGGAAATCTATTTTAACAACCTTTTTAGCTAATACTACATGTTAAATGTTTTATGACTTATGTCTAAATTATTAGAAAAACTCAAGCAAGGGTAACAATCTATTCTATTTGGATTCTGCCAATTTATTTTGTTTACTGATGTCTGCACTGTACAGTAAGCAGGTCATTTATTGTAATTAGTGTTACCATTTTAAAACTAAAGGACATGCCCTGCCAAAAGATTTCAGAAACCTATCATGTAAAAAGAAATATGACCAAAATAAAAATTGACATAGATTTATAATGTAGTAAAATTAAGTACTTCTAAGCCATCAATAGTGGTTTTTCTCTCCCTCACAGTTGAAACAACAAGATTGGAAACAGTTTGAAAGCAACAAAATTTGCTCATTTTTCTCCAAATGTATCACAACTCAGCTATGTTTAAGGGAATATATTATTCTGGTCAGAATTTAAAATGGAATTATATTTCCTTAAGGCCATTAATTTGAATGGATTTAAAAGTGCTTAATACTCTGAGATGGTGAAGTATATTACATGATACTCAAACTGTATAGAAACACATGAAAAAGCCAAATATTATTTTATAAAAAAAACTTGATTGTATGTTGATATACTTAGATCAGAAAGAAACATATCATAGGCAGTGAAAAATAAATTAAATCACACATTTTTGAACATTTATATAGAGGCACAAATCAAAACCAAGCACCCCTTCTTACAGTGCCCAGTGATAAACTTCATTCTGCCACTTCTTCCTATCTTCTTCCCTTCCCTAAAACTTACCACGAGACAAAGCAGGAGAAAGAAGTGAATTCTCTCCAAGTTACATAAGAATACTGTTTCTTCCTATAAACAGTACCAGAATACTGAGTAAGCTATTAACATACTGTGCTATGGACAGAAATCCTTGCTTGTCCCACTCTCACATGCAAGAATTAGAAACTCCACCTGTGAATCAGTGAGATTTACTTGGGTGTCCTTGGGAAGTGTATTCAGACATTTGAAAATATTTTCTGCACAAGTTGTACTAACAATTTTTGCACAAACTACAGTTGCTGACTTTTTCTGCACTAGGTTTTAAAAAGTAAGATTGGATGCATTCTATATGTCTTTCTGAGAAATAATCCTACTTTTCTCTGTTTGCCATGTCTGTGTGTACTTTGCGTCAAAAAGGAAAAGATACTATTTTTCTTGCAAAGACATCTTCCAAATATTCCCCTTGATGGAAAACTAAGGAGTTTCCTTGTACACTTTTATCCAGGATGCAAGAAACCTTGTGGGGGTTGTCAATTTCTTTGTATCTCTCTGTTAGAACATTCCTGAGAAACCCTGTCTCACTCAAAACAAGAAATTTTGTGAATATTCACCACATCCCTAGAATATGAGTATCATTTCTAGTAGAGTCTAAAAAGCAGCCAGTATTTCTTTTGTTGCTTCCTGGCCTGCTGTGAGTTTCTGGGTCCTGGGGCACAGAAAGGAAGAGACCATGCTGGGAGGAGGAGTCACGTCCCCTTTGCTGCCTAATATGTATGAAACCCCTGGGAGAGATCATGAGGGCCTTTGCAATTCAGTATACAGAAGATACTCTTTGCCATCAGACCCAGCTAGGGCTGTGAAGGTACTGGACCAGTTCACATATATTGTTGTAGACTGGCTCAGGACAAACAGACTGAAGCTGAATCCCGATAAGATAGAGATTCTTTGGATGTGTGGTTATTGGGTCAGAGAAGTAGCTTCCCTGCCTTAGATGGAGGTGAATTCCCCTTGAAGAAGCAGGTGCACAACTCAGGTGTCCTCCTGGGTCCATCACTGTCACTGATGCCCAAGTAGGGTCAAGCTGCCAAGAGCCAGATTACAGGGGACCATCAACTGTATTCCCCCCGGACAAGGATAATCTGAGCTCACAAAGGAGCTGTTCAGAGTACTGAAAATATTCCATGTTCACTTGAAGCCCCCCTTTTTTCTAAGCTAACATAAAATATCTATAAGCACTTATTTAGTGATGAAGAGTAGATGTGAGATACAGATTTTTCACAGTGATACAAGAACTACTCTCAAACGCTGAATGTTCAAGGTACAATCCCTAATCTCTATGGCTAAAAGTACAGTAAAATTAAGCTCATCTTTACTGTCTTGTTCAATGTTTGCAGAGTAGTGTATGTGCATGCATGCATACAAACATGCCACACACAATTTCAGAAAATGATATGTGCCCCTTGTGCTGTACTGTCCAAACTTTCCCAATTGATTATGTAGCAGCTGTTCATGACTATTTCTTTTTTTCTTTCCAGTGCTGTCCTGTGGACAACACTGCTAGGACAACTACAAAAAGTTGCCTAGGCCACATGGAGGCACTGCTGGAAGAAATGTTTGCCTGGCAACCAAGTAGCTTCTTCCTTTCTCCCGTTCCGTTCCATGCAAACCAGTAGTGCAAATAACAAAATGGCTGTGAGTAGCCATACAAGAAGGCAGGCTAGTTTACACTTGGCTTGAGTAGACTTTGTGTCAGGGCTGAAGGTAGCAGGGCTGGGCAACTCCCCTCTTAGTACAGTCAGAATAGATAATAGGGAGTGTACAGCTTCGTCAGGACAACAGTCTATAGCAGAGCTTTCCAAACTTTCCATGTTGGTGACACACTTTTTAGACATGCCTCATTTCACGACACAGAAATTTCAGTTTTATTAACAAATTGGTGGTTAAATTAATCCCTTATAAGAGATACAGACACATACCTAAATAGTAATAACAAAATGTATGGGGACACAAGATATCTCATCAAAACAGTTCATATATTTCTAAAACTATATGATTTATAACTAATAACATACATTTCCAAGATTATAGGCGACACACCTACACACTTCAGGCAACACACTAACGTGTCACAGCACACCATTTAGAAAGCCCTGGTCTATAGTAGGCCATGTGCCAATAACTAGGAACCCTGGACAATGCCACTAATCGAGAATAAACAATAAGTCAGAACTGAGGGACAGACCGAGGTTGAACTAGTGATCAAGAAATGAGCCAAACACTGGCATTGATAGGTAACCAAAAAATCAGGAATGTACAAAATCACGAAGGGGCATACTGAGAATTTGTAACTTGCTTTACAGTGCTTCACTATGTGGATCCATTTCATACAGATCCCCACAGCTCCTAAAAGATTAGCGAACTGACAAATTTGCTTCATGTGTTTTCTTTTTTACAGTTGATTTATTATTGCTGGCCATTCTTTGCTTCCTCTGCAGTGATATAGACACAATCTAGATGCAACTAGCAGGAAAACTAAATAGGAATACTAACATTCTACTGTTCTACTACAGAAAATTAAATTGGTTAGTGCCTTTAAATTAATGCTTTTTAAGTTAATGCAATGCTTGAACAAACAACAGAACTAGGTTGTTGTTGTTTTTTAAAAAAAGCCAATAATGGATGGAAGTGGAAATTGGGGATAATCTACAGTGCGGATTAGAAGCATTAACACTTTGGTAGTATTAACCTCAACCTACAAACAAGTTAAAAAGCATATGAAGAAAGAGCATGACATTATACTTAGGAAAGAATGATTGCTCTAAAATATACAGTGATAGCATGAAATTGTGAAAAATGGTCCAGGCATTGTTAAGATTGGAGTACTGAGCACAGATATGGGGCACCAAAGCTCAGAGGAACCCTGAGTGTGGTCTCCATGTCAAAAACAGATTCAGAAGAAGTCAGGCACACTACACAGAAAAACTGTAGTTCCACCGTGAAACTTTATTTCCTGAGGGGCTTAGGTTAGCCAGTGGGCCAAAGGAAACTCTGGGTTAATGACAGTGCTGGACATGATATCTTGCACTGCATGCACTACAGAACAATACCTTACCTTGTGACAAAACTGTTCTGAGAGTTAAAAGAGGAAATAAAGAAGATACATTCTCCTGACAGAAAAAGTGAGCAACTAAATGACCAAGGAGAGAGATGGCAGAAGCATACATATGATGGAGAGGTGGGAGGGATAAGAAAACATCCTGGGAGAAGAGAGAGAAACGAGAAAGATAGAAAGCCCAGGGGCCCACAGAAGGGCCTCTAGCGGGGCCACTCATCTTTGGCAGCACATCTGAAAATGGGCCCAGCAGAAAGCAGGAACAGCACCAAAGCCTGAGGCACCTTTTTCTATATAATCTTGCCAGCCATAGGGAGAAAGGGGGATACTTTTCTCACAGTGTCATTGTACTTGTTAAAAATCTATATTATTTATTTATAAAATTATTTAGGGTAAACTTTTGTTCTTAGAATAGACCCAAGGTGACATAGAGTGTTTCAAAAATTAGAACATTATAAAGAGTAGGGGATTACAATATTTTAAAATTTAAAGAACAAAAGTTAATTAAATGTTAAACTATAACAAGATAGGAGAACAGGAAAGTTTTAACAATCTGCCTAAAACAAAACAAGAATGAGTAAAAAGTTTATTTTACAAAGCAAGCCTTGTTAAATGCGCGATAATGACTGTTGCTAATGCAATCATATTGAACTCCTATAATGGTAAAAATATGCTAGCTCTGTATTATAACAAGATTTCAATCATACAATATGAATTACTGCACCCTCATATCTACTTTTAAGTAAATTATGTGCTGTCATATTCTTTTCAATATTGAATCAATAGCAAATATTTCTGCATTAGCTCCAGTTAAGTCTTAGTTGCTGATGTCATGAAAAAATGCTTTATAAACACAGATGCTTTGTACTAAGAATAACCCCCTATTGCCACTCTCTTTTCAGCTCTGTATCATCTTATACTGTATTATAAAACAGCATAAATTTTTTATGAGATCACTGAAAGCATCTATTTTACTACTTACAATCCAGTCATTCCTTACCTTTAATTGCTTTGTAACAATAAGGGAAACATAAACAACATAAATCTCAACTTTTTTAGTTAAAGTGCATTCTATATTAAATCTGTGTGGTTTGCTAGGCAATGACCCTCACAACGGCAGACATTATTTCAGCCTTTAAGTATGGTAATACTAGAGAGCTTGTTCAAAATCAAATACATCACTAACAATAAACACTTTCCCAGAAATTCAAATAAAAGCAGAACTTGGTCCAAAGGGCACCACATGTAATGATTACAGTAGAATGTGATGAAACAGGGGTGCTGGAAGAACAAAATCACAAATATAATGCAAGCATTTGTTGCAGGAAGAAATCCATTTGGGGAAAACAGTAAACGAAACTGGGATCTATTTTGTTGAAGTTGCATTCATCCCAAAAATGAATGGAGAGAAAATGGCTATGCATGTCAAATGACTATGCTTATCATTTGGGGATTTCTGCACTCCCACCTATCAGAATTCCCTGAACATTTGGCAAGAGGAGGTGGTGGTAGCTGCCACCAAAAAGAGAGAGAAATCTCCACTTGAATTGGCCACCCTCTTTCTCTCATGAAAAATGGCCAGGAATGGTACATCTTAAATACTTCCTGGGAATGTTAGTTCCCAAGCGGGTCCATTAATGTCTTGTGCTGCTTTTAAGGATATATTTTCCTTTTTTAGCAGGGATGTATATTTGCTTATTTCATTCCTGCACACAACAACATTAACAACAGCAGAGATGAGATCAAAGTATTTCTTTTGTGCATTGTGACGTTTAAAAAACATTTATGTGAAAATTTCATCTGAGAAAAAAATTGCATGCAACAATATTTCTGTACAGAAAGAGTGCTGTTTTTCCACATAATATATATTGTGCAACAAATGTTGAGGTTTTGCATAAAAATCAGTGACTTACGCACACAACCTATGGAAAATGAGGATTTGTTTGTTGTTGTTTTAAGTGATATTTTCTGCACTCCCATTGGAAATGGAAAATTTTTGCACCTGTTGACAGATTTTGGGGGCAGGGGGGAGGGATAGGACATCTAGAAATGTTGAGAAACCTTCCTTTTAGCATGAGAACATCTGTGAATATTATTGAGTAGGACACTACCCAGATGGGCCTTATAAAAAAGTCATATAGAAGGTAGGAATTTCAAAGATCAATGTTTGAACTGAAATGAACATTCAACAAAGGAACCACAAAACAAATTACATTCTCTTAAGAAGTTATGAAATAAGTGCCTCATGTGCAACAAAGTCTTTAAAAAACACCACCTTCTCCCATTATGAACAGCTATAAACATTTCAAGGGGAAAATGACTGTTTAATTTACATTAACTGTTCTTCTTTTCCCCCATGCCAATTGGGATGTGTGGAGGTTTAAGTTTTTAAAATGCATTTTGAAGAATGGCAGTGCTACTGTTTAACTAATACTGGGACAAACTGGGAAAATCCTTAGAATTTCAGGGGAAATTCTCACTGGCTAATAAGCTAGAGGATTTTCATCTAAATTTTTTCATGGATGTTTTGCATATATCTAAGAGTATATTTGACATAGACTGAAAAAACAGTGCACTATAAAATATGTCTACCAGTGTCTTTTACAAATTTCTCATTTACAGTATAATATCTGTTATGCTCATCTAAGTATTTATTAAAAAACCTATTCCAACATGTAACAATATGACCTAAAACTCTTTCAGTGCCTGGGGAAAATCTATATCCTACCTTTAAAGATCTATAATGCATTTGGAAAGAAAATTGCCTATTGTTCTTAAGGCAGCCAGCATTAAAAGAATATCAACTTTCTTACTTCAGTAAACTTTTGTCAACAGAGAAACCATGAAAGCTTGTCACTTGCAAGCTTGCAGTGTTCCTTGCAATATTATTTAATGGTACAATTTTATTGGAATACTTAACAATTTTTAATGCATTTACATGAATGCATGGCATAATGACTAAAGTTCTGGAATCTGGATTCAACTTGTATCAGTTCTGATACAAGGCTTGTTGGGTGAGCTTGGGCCACTCACTTTTCCTCAACTCTGCCATCAGAGTTGTTATTAGTTCTCACTCTCACTGCTTTTCCCCCCATCTGTTTCTACTATTAATTTGAAGATTTTAATGGTTTTTATTATTTAATTTGTTTTTACTTTGTTAGCTTTGTTAGGTTCCTTGAGTACTATTGATTTAGGGAAAAGGTGACCACAATCCAACATCCTCCATCTGTATTTGATCACAACTCCAATAATCTTCAACCAGCTAATACTAGTAGCAAATAGGGAGACTTATAGTTCAGCAGATTTGAAGGGCATTGGATTGAGGAAGAATGGGCTAGCTTCTTTCACAAGATAACTGTAAGAATGAAAGAATATCAGAAAACATTTATGGACTTTTTCTACTTCAACAACCTTTTGTCAACTTCATTAAACCTTTGTCAACAGAAAAACCATGAAAGCTTTCTAGAGTCCCTTGCAATAGTAGGAACTCAGCTCCTTTAAGGGCAGTTTAGACAACAACAAAATTATCTGGATTAAAATAATCTGAACACAAATTAACTAAAAAAAGGGTAGGGAAAGTTATCAATATCATTTGAGTACAATAACTTTACACTACAGCATAATCACACAAATGCAAGATACAAAATGGAACCAAAAAGGAAACACATCCAAAAAGTACAGAAAAGCAGCCTAAATAGATGCACATGTCATTATTCTGTACTCTATCAGTGGTGTCCCTGGAATAAAAGGACTACTGCAGCTCTGCTGGTGAATCTTCAATATGACATTACACTCCTAAAACTATACTGAAAATTTGCTGGTTCAGTTGTTATACAATTGATAAGAAGCACCATTATGCCAGCAGAATGCCAGATATCCTGCTGTTATGACAGATGTACCAGAACATTTCAATTTCTTAATTTATATTTTACTTATTCTTATACAAAAAAAATCAATAAAAACTCAATTCAAGTTTTCCACAGAGATATAAAATAACAGACAACAATATAGGGAAAACAGGCACAGGGACACAGTAAAACATTAGTTGAATTCTTGCAGCAAATGTCTAGCTAGGCAGAAAGGTGTTTGCCATGTGGTGAAAAGTGCCAATTTAACCTCTTGAGGCAAACTCTGCTACAGTTATAGGTACTGCCATTGAGAAAGCCTTCTCTTGTCTATTAATCATGTCTATAGGTTGTGGGAACAAAGGAAAAGGGATTTCCTTCAGCCTTTAAGGTATAGGAAGCTGATATGGAAATGGTGCCTAAGGTATTCTTGGCCTAAGCTGTTTGAAGCTCTGATGGACATCTTCAACATTTTGAATTGCCCCTTGAACAAGAGAATCACAACATGTTCTGAAACCAAACCTTGGCATCTCTCAAACCCCCGTACCAGGCAATCTAGAATTATACCATGGCTAATTGCAACACTGTTGACAAAAGAACCAGCAGAGATTCCTCTATCTTGTTCTCAGCACATATCATCTACCAAACTGACAAAGCTGCCTCTGTCCCAAACCTTGGCCTGAAGCAAAAAAGAATCTAGATAATTTAATACATCCAAGAGCCCAGGAATTGAATGCCAACAATAACTACCTCAAACAACTTGCTGAAGAATGGCAAACTGGCAATTGGTTAGAAATAATCAAACAACTCGGAATCCTGAGCAGGTTTCCTTAATTTAACTTAGATGGCATAACTCCTTCATCCAAAAATATGTACACCACTATCTGTACACAATCAGTATGCCAACAAACTGGCTAAAATGGGGCAGCCACAGATGGCATAGAGATGAGCACATTTCCACCTTGCCACCATATCTCTTCAGTTCAAGACAATGCTCCACCAACAGCAGAAGTTTAGGCCAGATGTTAAAAATTTTCCCTCCACTGGAAATGACTTGTAGGCACACAACAACACCTGAATTCAATGGAAGGTTGCTGTTGTGTACCTACAAGACATTTCTGACTTACAATAACCCAATGGCAAACCCTATCATGAGGTTTTCCTGTCAAAATTTGTTAATTTAAGGAATCAAAGATTGCTACAATTAGATGGGGAAGATATCTACTTTGGCTGGCATGCATACTTATGATACGGAAAAGCCAAAATAGACAAAGGATTTACAAATCGTCTTATAAGAAGAGGCCTTTTAAGGGTATGGTTAAAATATAAAAGGAAACTTTATTTAAAAACCCCATTTTGGGTCTCTGTGCCTGAAGCATTTTATAAAAGAGAAAAACCCAGAATAGACAAATGGATTACATATTAAAATCTTTTAAAATGTCAAAATGGAACTATGCAATTTAAATCGGTAGAAGAATTAAAGGAGCAAGGTCTCACCACATATTGGCTACTATTAAGACAATTAAAGGAAAGGTTCAGGATAGACAAAAAGATGGATGGATTCAAAATGAAAGAAAATGAATTTGATAAAGTATTGAGTATAGAGGTTAACCGTAAAGTGGGGAAAATCTATAGGATACTATTGGATACGGATATGGAACAATAAATAATTAAGGATAGTATGTTAAAATGGGCTAGAAATATTGGTTATCCAATTCCATTAGACGTATGGATAAAGTCATGGACGCAAACATGGGAGCTATTACAACCAGTAAGCTTAAGAGACAATCTGTATAAAATGATTCATAGATAGTACCTAACACCATTGCGCTTAGCAAAAATGCAAGGTGGTGGGAGGGAGACTTGCAGGAAATGCGAACTTAAAGGCACCTTTTACCAAGTATGGTGGACCTGTGTGAAAGCCAGAAAATATTGGCAAGAAATTTATGGAGTGATTTCTGAAATATTCAAGATAAAATTTCCACTAAATACAGAGTTATACTTGTTGAACATAATGGACTCTTTACCCAAACTAGATAGAACACAAAAAAGGATCTTATCATACATGGTTACAGTCGCAAGGTTACGCTATGCACAATGATGGAAACAAGCTGATTCTCCAAACATAGATGACTGGGCAGTGAAACTTTATGAGATGCTAGAATTTGACAGAATTCAGATTTTGATGCAAGAAAAACCCATGACCCAACCTAATGATGGTTGGAAAACTATACTACCTATATGGGGAAATAAGGCTTCTTTAGAGATTTGGATTTCGAGATAAGCGATGTAAATGTCTTGGTAAAACTAGATTTGCTGTATTTCTAAGGGAATCCTAGCTACATAATCAAATATTATAAGGAAAATAAGAAAAAATTGATTAACTATGTCAAATAAGCCAATAGTTAATAACTCTTCGATTAAATTGTTGGAATGTTAATCTATATTAATATATAAAACTCAAGTTTATTTATATATAAGTGATTTAAAAATGTTAAAGGAACTGTACAATATGTTACAATATGTAAGATAATAATAATTTTGTGAAAAATAGTAGACCCGTACAGGTAAAGATATATTCAGGGAAAATAATGGATGCTCTAGTTAAAATTACAATGGAAATTAAGAGAGTATGGAACAGATAACTAATCACTCACTTCTTGAGGAGGGGTGGGAGGGTTACAGGGGGAGAGTGAAGAAAGAGGGATTTGATATGCATTACAGAGATGATTGGTTAAATAATTTAAGCTTAATACCCGTTATTAGTAATATTATCATTAGTGCTGTGATCTTATAATTTTTTTGTATCTCCTTCACCCCCTGGGGGGTTTCTTTTTTTATAATGTAATTAAATCTTTAATAAAAAAAAGAGAGAAACTGTGACTTGTCCAAGGTCACCCACTAGGTTTCCATGGCTGAGTGGGAATTTGAACCCTGGTCTCCAGATTCATAGTCTAACACTCAAACCACTACACCATGTTGGCTCTCTCAGTGGGAGGGGGGAATAATAAATAGCCAGTCCCATATCAGTCCTCCTCATGTCATCCCTTCATCAGTTCTGCCCACATCACCAGACTGTAGGACATGGTACATAGGATATGGTGCACATCTAGTCACATCATATTGCTTGCCAAAATATAAACCCCAGGGGATAAGACCATTGTGCAAATGTGGCATATGTTGCCATGTTGAGCAGCACAGTTTGAGCTTTAAAGATGGAAGTATGGTAAAGTAAACTATAGAAGTATACTTTGCATACAAAGAAGGCAGTTTGCAGAACTGACTCTGTTTTCAGGACACATATAGATATTCGTGCATATTGCTCACTTCTCTAACTTAACATATACCTTGATCTGGAGCTTCATCTCTAGACCCCCCGAAACAACCAGTTCAACTTCACCAGCTATAATATGAAGGCAGAGAATCCCATGTAGGTAAATAAGAGAACTGGTTAACTGTGCTACAATGAACTGCTGTGATGGTCTCCCATGCCTCCCTCACAACCTTCACTCTATGTTAATACTGTGTCTTCTGTGGTACATTGATCTAACACTTTTCTCTACCAAAAAGCGGGAGACAGAACAATCTCTTGTGTTTGTATGTGCGCGCACACACACACACACACACACACACACACACAGGAGGTTAGATCCATTACAAAGTCCATTACAACCACAGTAGTTTTACTGCTACTATTCAAGAGAACTTTGCAGGATATTGTACTGGATTTTCTGCTCTATGTATAACAGACACAGCAGACTGTGTTACACTATAACTCCAAGGGGTACAGTCTCATTAACTGCAGTCTCTCTTCTGTCTTCTCCATCCCTGTGTGAGGTAGCACCAGTCCTTCTCTTCCAATCTCTCAGGAACCCATTATTCATCTGGCTAGATTTGCTGACTGCTGCTTGTTACTCTTTTATTCTCCTCCTGTTCTCCACAGACACACATTTTGGTTCATGTCGGAACCAATGACACTGTGAGGCGCAACTTTTATCACATCACAAAGGACTACGAGCTTATGGGGACAAAGCTTAGGGACCTTGGTGCGCAGGTGGTCATTTCGTCTCTCCTCCCTGTTCAAGGATATGGTGCATAAAGGGAAAGGGCAATAGCAGAGGTCAACAACTGGCTCCATGCATGGTGCCACCGGCAACGGTTTGGGTTTTTGGAACACGGCCTGAATTTCCATGAATGTGGGCTTCTGGCAAGGGATGGGCTGCACCTCACGAAACTTCGCAGGAATGTTTTTGCAAACAGTCTTGCAAGGAGGATTAAGAGATCTTTAAACTAAGTTCTGCTGGGAAGAGAGACAATATTATTCAGGGCAAGGACTCGGCGAGTGCAGGGGGAAAAGGCCCAAATGATATTGGCCAAGTAGTACAAGCGTCCAATGATGGGAGGAGTAGAAACTATAGTACAGGACTTGCAGGAAGGGCCCGGGGACTTAAGTGTCTCTACACTAATGCACGGAGTATGGGAAACAAGCAAGATGAACTTGAACTCCTAGTACAACAAAATAAATACAATTTGATAGGCATCACTGAGACCTGGTGGGATGAGTCTCCTGATTGGAATGTAGGAATAGAGGGGTATAGCCTATTTTGTAGAAATAGATCAAACAAGAAAGGAGGAGGAGTAGCCTTGTATGGCAAGGATGTTTTCACCTGTGAAGAGATCCATGACTTAAACCCAGGTTGAGAGCATCTGGGTAAGAATTAAGAGAGCGAGAAACAATAGTGATATTCTGGTGGGGGTTTACTACAGACCTCCAACCCAGACTGAGGACCTTGATGACGCCTTCCTCAACCAAATGACTGCACATTCAAAAACGAGAGATACAGGAATAATAGGAGATTTCAATTATCCAGATATATGCTGGCAGTCAAACTCTGCCAAGTCAGCAAGGTCCAGCAAGTTTCTTGCTTGTCTTGCAGACAATTTCATGGTCCAGAAGGTGGAAGAGATGACAAGGGGATCAAATATTCTAGATCTGATCCTGACCAACAGGGATGACCTTGTTAATGAGGTAGAAGTGGTTGGATCTTTAGGGGGGAGTGACCATGCCCTGTTGGAATTTGGCATTCAGTGGGAAGGAGAAGATAAGTGTAGCCAGACACTCATCTTAGATTTTAAAAAAGTGGACTTCTGTAAACTTAGGGAGCTGCTGGCTGAAATTCCGTGGTCAAGAATAGTGAAAGAGAAAGGAGTTCAGGAGGCATGGGAGTTCCTGAAAAGGGAGATACTGAAGGCACAGTCTAAAACTGTGCCAATAAGGAGGAAAAATGGAAGGCATCTGAACAAACCGGAATGGTTGACTAAAGAACTCTCAGCTGAGCTAAGTGTTAAGAGAAACATGTACAGGAAATGGAAGAAGGGGGAAACCACCAAAGAAGAATTTAAGCAAGTAGCCAGGAGATGTAGGGAGAAGGCCAGAAAAGCTAAAGCACAGAACGAACTTAGACTGGCCAGAGACATTAAAAACAATAAAAAGGGTTTTTTAAAATATGTTCACAGCAAAAGGAAAAAGAAGGAGACGATAGGGTCGCTGCGCAGAGAAGATGGCTAATTGCTAACAGGGGGAAGAGAAAAGGTAGAACTACTTAACACCTTCTTTGCCTCAGTTTTTTCCCAGAAGGATACAAGCACTCAACCTGGTGGTTGGGGAGCAGGTGAGGAAGCAGGGGAAATGTGGAACATAATAGGTAGAGAGGTGGTACAGGAATACCTGGCCACACTAGATGAATTCATGTCTACAGGGCCAGATGAATTGCATCCTAGGATATTAAAAGAACTGGCAGAGGTCATTTCAGAACCACTTGCTAAGATCTTTGAGAAATCTTGGAGGACAGGAGAAGTTCCAGCAGACTGGAGGAGGGCAAATGTTGTCCCCATCTTTGAGAAGGGAAAAAAGAGGACCCAAATAATTATTGCCCAGTCAGCCTGACATCAGTACCCAGAAAGATCCTGGAGCAGATCATTAAGCAGTTAGTTTCTTATCATTTAGAAAGGAATGCAGTAATCACGAGAAGTCAACACTGATTTCTCAAAAATAAGTCATGCCAGACTAATCTTATCTCTTTTTATGATAGAGTTACTAGCTTGATAGATGAAGGCAATGCTGTGGATGTAGCATATCTCGATTTCAGTAAGGCCTTTGACAAAGTTCCCCATGACATTCTTGCAAAGAAGCTAGTAAAAAGTGGGCTGGACAGGGCTACTGTCAGGTGGATCTGTAACTGGTTGACTGACTGTTCCCAAAGGGTGCTCACCAATGGCTGCTTTTCATCCTGGAGAGAAGTGACTAGCAGGGTGCCACAGGGTTCTGTCCTGGGCCCAGTGCTGTTCAATATCTCCATCAACGACTTGGATGAAGGAATAGAGGACATGCTCATCAAATTTGCAGATGATACCAGATTGGGAGGGGTTGCTAATACCCCAGAGGACAGGATCAAAATTCAAAATGACCTGGATAGATTGGAGAGCTGGGCCAAGGCTAACAAAATGAAAATCAACAGAAAGAAGTGTAAGGTCCTACACTTAGCTAGAAAAAATGGAATACAGAAATATAGGATGGGGGACAAGTGGCTGGATAGCAGTACATGTGAAAGGGATCTAGGAGTCTTAATAGACCGCAAGCTGAACATGAGTCAGCAGTGTGATGCGGCAGCCAAGAAAGCTAATGCAATTCTCAGCTGCATCAATAGGAGTATGGTGTCTAGATGGAGGGAGGTACTGGTACCACTCTACTCTGCTTTGGTTAGACCTCATTTCGAATACTGTGTCCAGTTCTGGGCACTCCAATTCAAGAAGGACATGGTCAACCTGGAGCAAGTCCAGAGGAGGGTGACCAAAATGCTAAGGGGCCTGGAAGCCATGCCCTATGAGGATAGACTTAAAGAGCTGGGTATGTTTAGTCTGCAGAAGAGAAGGTTAAGAGGGGACATGATAGCCATGTTTAAATATTTGAGGGGATGCCATGTAGAGGAGGGAGTGGGCTTGTTTTCTGCTGCTGTAGAGACCAGGACAAGGAGCAATGGATTCAAGCTGCAGGAAAGGAGATTCCACCTGAACCTCAGGAAGAACTTCCTGACAGTCAGAGCTGTCCGGCAGTGGAATACGCTGCCTCAGAGTGTAGTGGAGTCTCCTTCTTTGGAGGTTTTTAAGCAGAGGCTGGATGGCCATCTGTTGGGAGTGGTTTGAGGGCGTTCCTGCATGGCAGGGGGTTGGACTGGATGGCCCATGTGGTCTCTTCCAACTCTACATTTCTATGATTCTATGATTCTATGACCAGTCTTCTACATGTACATGTACAGAACCCAGCCACTGCCTCCTCACTCTCTTCCTGTATAAGGCCACATCTTTTGAAACCATTGCATTGTCTTTCTTCCCCATGGTTCTCATGGTCTACCCAGTGGGATTTATGCTATATAAGCATTAAACCCTTACAGTAATTCATAACCAGTATTTTTATTTTTTGAGAGCAACATTTTTTTACAAGTTTGAGTTTAGTACACACATGGGAATCTGACAATGTCTGAAACAAAAGATTTCAGTATGATTAGAATATCTCCATGGGGGATGAAGTCAGCGAGAATCAGCTTATTCAAATAATGCAAATGATCTTCAGGATCCTGTAAAGTGACTAAAAAGTTATGAGTTCACAGTTGGCTTTCTCCGAACTACTAAGTCACACAGCAGCACTGAAAAGGAAAAAAAAAATCTTTTCCATATCACTACTTCTAAATATTGGCTTTTAAAAGAGTAATACTGTTAATTTTGAGACACTTTTAAGAGCGCAATTTATTTCCTGCATTCTTTCAGTTAAATGAAATGAATGAATGAATATTAAGATACCAAGATGTGTAGTACAAATAAGCCTACCTCTGACTGCTTTTTCCCTGACCATCATGACAATTAAGTACAGCATCTGAAGGTAAGCCCACCTGACATTTTATGGTGAGTAGTCCTATGAACAATTTCAGGGAGTTCCTCCAGAAAAGCATACGTCTTCACTATCTGAAGACTGCTGGCCACAGCAGGTTTTACATATAATTTTATTTAGTATTTGCTAGGGGGAAAGGAGCCCTCTTTAAGAAAGCCATGGTCATTTAAGACAACCTAGTTTCAGACATCTCTCTTCTTCTCCATTTCCTTTATCACTCATACTAGTCAAAGCAGACTGTAACATGAGGGGAAGGTAGGCAGGGAACAGCAGCTTGGAGTCAGTTTTGAAGGTGGCAGACATTTTATGGTGAGTAGTCTAAACAACATATGGACATGAGCTTGGATTTCTCAGAAATCAAATACATAGACCCATTAGGCCATAATTGTGTTGTAAAATCCATACAGATCCCAGTCCACAGTCTGACTGCTTCAACGGATTATTCACAATGGATGCTTTTATTTATTTAATTAATTAATTTAAAAATAGGCTTGCTACCTTTGGCTCAAACAACTTTTTTATAGCACTATGTCTTTACAAAAATAACATAAAATAAACTCAAATCCATTTTCTCACACACACTGCAGATGAAACGTAAGTATGAAGTCTGGGATAAGTGTCAGATGGATGGAACAGAGGGAGGGTGGAGCATACCATAAAGAATTCTCTTTACTAGAAATTTTTCCCTCCTTTCTAGCCTCCCAGGCAAAACTTGAGAGCTGCCACACATCTAGCACTCCAGAGGGTGGGGCAGATATTGAAACTGTATTTGTCAAACCTCCACTCAGTTTTTTTTTTAACTATAACAACTTAAGGCTTCACATGCTGTGTTGCATTTAATATTTTTACTTTAAGTAAAATAAGTAGCCTATGTAACCCGAAACTACGGTTTCAAACTAAGGCTATCAAACAAGTTACCACAACACAAACATTTAATTTGTGCTTATAGTCTGCCTTTATTACACTAACATGAATAATTCATTTGTTTGTCTAACCAGAGCACATTATCAAAATCACAACTATTGTAAAGGACAGAAGCATCAATTTCTTTAAAAAAAAAAAAAGATGCTTATTCTATCTATATTAACATGAACTTTCAGTTGTCACTATGATGGGCATTGCTGTTTTTTCTTTCTTTTTAAATACAAGCAAGCTCTGGTGAAATATTTGTTACACATTTATCACTGTCAAGAAGCTGTTGTTCCTGTGAGATGAACACTTCAAAATCACATTACAAAGAGGGGGCATTTGTATGGAGCAGTTCAATTATAAGTAAAAAGGTAACTTGCCTTTTTAGAAGTGTTTTGCCCAGCTTAATATTCAAGGATGGGGTGACAGAGTATAGTCTGGAAGAAGGTAGAGATCCATTTGTTGTCTTATTCCTATCAGGCTCTCTAAGTGTTCTTTTTTCTCAATTTCCCCCAGTTTACAAGTTTCTTAAATAGTAAGGTCTGTTATAAGCATCTAGGTAGCCCACTCATCACCATCCATTTTCTAAGAGCTTTGGAAAATGAACCTGTTACCAGATGACACGGGAAAACAAATATAGTTGGCACTATCAAATGTCCCTAGAAACAACACCACATAATCTCATAGTGTGCTTCCAGGAATAGTCATCAGCACCATTTTGAAAATATTTGCCATTAATGTTGTCAATATAATGGTGCAACCTGCTTCAAATCCACACAGCGACTCTCGCAGTATATATATTATGCATGACATGCAGGATACAGGACCCAACTGGCAGTGATCATGCGGCTGAGCAGTAGTCCTTCAATAGTACTTTCTATGAACTACTCACCAAATAGTACTGGATTCTCTGTAAATATATTATTTTGCCAACTTGGTAAGATGATCTAAAACAGTGGTTCTCAACCTGTGGGTCCCCAGGTGTTTTTGGACTTCAGCTCCCAGAAGCCCTGAGCACTGACCATAGTAGCTGGGGCTTCTGGGAGCTGAAGTCCACAAACATCTGGGGACCCACAGGTTGAGAACCACTGATCTAAAACATGATCTAAACAGTTGGATAGACTTTAATTTTCAAAACGTTGATTCTTTTTCTATATGCTTGGCAACTTTCTCCTTAACAACATGGTCTACAAGGAACAGACACTAAGTTAACTGGTTTTTAGTTTCTTCCCCCTCCCCTTTTTAAAAAACGTAACATTGGCCATTATCTTGTCCTCTTGATGGTAGAGGCATGTTACATATTTTAGTTTTAAGATTATCAGTCTCTCTTTTAAATTAAGAACTCGCGGATGGATGCCATCTTGATCTAATGATTTGTTTGATTAACTTGACAGTGAGGTCTAGTACTTATTTTCTTGTCCCCACTGTTTGCCTTAGTCTTCTTTCTTGGAGAGGTAAGTTCCCCCTGTATCTTTTTCAACAGTGAAAAACATATGAAAAAGTTAATTCAGCTTCCCTGCAGTCTCTTTAGTCTTCCTCAGAATTCTTTTGATTCCATTGCCAGTTAATGATCTGACTACTCCCTGTCTAGCTTCCTACTTCTAAAATATGTAAATAATCAGTTCTTGTTGATTTTGCTATAAGAGATTTGCTCCTCAAAATCTTTTGGTACTACCCTAATTTTCTTCTTGCATTCCCTTTGTGTTTATTTTCTTATATTGGGCAAAGTTTTCATTTCTGAAAGACACCATTCTGCCTCTGTTAGCTTCTTTTATCTTACTTGTTCACCTCTTGGACTTTGTACTTCCCCTCTTAGCTTTAATACGTGTCATTGTTGAGGCTCTATTGATGCAGCTTTAGATAGGTCCAAGCAGAGTCAATATATCCAACAGAGTAAAAAGGAGACAATTGTCATTTCCCAGCAAAAGGCTCCCAGGCAAGGTTAACAAGGGATTCTTAGTCCCAAACTGGACATAAATCCTTTATAAGTAACACTCAATCTCTCTCTTTTTCATTTCATTGATGGCTTACCTTTCCCATCATTTGTCATCAGAGCTTTTACTTGGAACCTTTCCTTTGCAACCTCTACATGAGGGTGATGTGCATAAATAAGCTATGAATGAATAATCATATTACAAGATGGATGAGAATTTTGTTTCAGTTCATTTTTTGCTAAGAATTCAGCAGTATTTACTAATTTCTTTATAACTGGTAAGGAAAGATTTAAAATTGAAAATATTCAAGTGCAGAAGAAACCAAAACTGGCAGATTTAATCATTTATTCTGTCATCTCCAGGCCAGAGATTTAAAGAATATTCTCCAAATATTTTGGCCTCAATAAGAACTATCAACTTCCAAATCCAGCTAAGTTTTTCCCTTCCTGTTCAAGAGTGGGGACAAAAATATTTTTTCCTTTTCAGTTATTTTGCAATTTGAACAAGACATCTCCATATACAACTAGTCTTCTTCCCCTTCAGAAGACACAGTCAGCAAGAACAAGATAGTATTGCCTAAAAGGACACAAATAATCCTTCCAGTGTTTCATCCGGATCCAATAATCATCATCAATCAAAAATTGGATGAAACAAGCAGCACAAATCAAAAATTGCATAAAAATCATCCGTACAATTTACACACACGGACAAAATAGATTGAAAGCTATGAATTATTCTTCAGAAATGTACAAAAAAATAATTTTCTTATTGTCTAGCTTGGCAAGTTACAAAAATCCCAACTACTGAAGACAGAGATGTATCTGTGACACACAGATACACTACAGGTTCCCGGAACAAGAGTGTAGAACATATCAATTGTTCTGTGATATCTTTTAAACCTAATCATAAAACATAGTATGGTAATATTATTTGTCTGGTACTAGCTGTTCAGTAAATATATCTTTAGAGACACAGTATTTTCCACTGTAGACTCTCAATAATGATATCTGCCAAAAAAGTTCCATAGCATTGCACAGGTCATTTTCATGAAAACAAACATTTTGCAACAGCTTGCATCAGTGAATATACAGCTATGGCATAGATGTTTAACAAGCCCTGGATCATTCCCAAGCCCACACTCTGACCAGTAATAGATTCTTAAAAATAGATTCTGGGGATCATGTCAGTTGATGCCAATAGACAGTAAACATTAATAATGAATGCTTGACTATTTCTATAATAGTTTCTCCTACAAAACAGCAAATACTGTATAAATATTTTTTTTTTCTTTTTGGAGTTCAGTAGAAGTTGATAGCACATTCTTAGAAACAATTTTAATCTCTATTGATTGACATCAAACACAAAGACAATGCTGTTTCTTTTACTCACTACAAAGCTGAATGCAAGGTTTAAGGTTATTGGTACTAATCATATTAGAATAATGCAGATGTGAAATAATCCTATGATAACCACATTAGGAAATCAAGAAGAAAACATTGCTTTGGAAGAGAAACTCTTAAACCAAACACAAATTTATTTATTTATTTGTATTTATTTACTATAAGTGCATGCTCCCTTTTCTCCCAAAATGAGACTCAAGGCAGCTTCCAAAAACACATTAAAAATACTGAAAACTATTGAAAACATACAAAATTATAAAAACCTATAACAATATGCAATTTTAAAAACAGGTTAATAAATAAAAAAACTCCCAAGCCTGTTTAAAGAGAAATGTTTTCGTCTGCTGGTGAAAGGGGAGCGGGGAGGGGGCCAGCCTAGCTTCCCATGGAAGAGCATTCTACAGGATGGCGGTGGCCACTGAGAAGGCTGCCTCCCATGTCATCACCAGGTGAGCTTGGGACAGTGGTGGGACCCAGAGAAAGCTTTCCTCAGAAGATCTTAGGGCTCTACCAGGTTTGTATAGGGAGATATGGTCTTTCAAATAGTCCGGAACTAAGCTGTATAGGGCTTTATAGATCATGATCAGTACTTTGAATTGTACCCAGAATTGAACAGGTAGCCAAGGCCCTTTCCACATGAGAAGAGGAATCCGCGTAGTGACGGTTCCGGGCGGTTTGAACCGGGTTTTTTTGTATCCGCGCTAATGCGCGCTCTCTATTCATACGTCTTATGTTTGATCCGGCTTAGCGCGGTTTCAGAGATCCACACGTTGCCGTCCTGACCACCCCCGCTATTAACATAACCCCGCCCACTATGGCTGTGATAGGCTGTCCACGCCCACGGCCCACCCCCCGTTCATCTCAGGGGCGAATCAGCGCGTATCTGCGCTTCCAAACAAGTGAGCAAGAACGTGATTGCGCGGATCAGGGGGAAAAGAAACACTTTTTTTCCAGTTTTTAAAAAGCACGTGCAAGCACAGTTGGAGACGTTTCTAAACGGATTGACGTGTGGAACTTGGAAATTAAAGACGACTCAGCGCGCTTTAAGGTATGGAAGACCTCCGTCAGAAATCGCGCTACAGTGCGCTAAAGTGTTTTATTACCCCCGTGTGGAAAGGGCCCAAGTGAAGCTGATTTAATAAGGGATTTATGTGGTCCCTGTAACTGCCCTCCCCCGCATTCTGACTTCCACATTTTGAACCTACTGAAGCTTCTGAACAATTTTCAAAGGTGACCCCACATAGAGTGCATTACAATAGTTCAACTGAAATGTACCAATAATCAAGACATGTGTCACTGCAGCCAGATCTGACATCGCAAGGAATGGGCATAGCTGGAAAACAAGTTTTAAATTGTGCAAATGCACTTCTGGCCACTGCTGAGACTTGGGCATCCAGGCTCAGAGCTGAGTCCAGGAATAAACCGAGGCTGAGAGCCCGAGATTTCTGGGGAGCGTAACCCCATCCAGCACAGGTGAAGTCTCTAATCCCTAATCTGCCTTTCAACTGACCAGTAGCACATCTGCCTTTTTTTGGATTAAGCTTCGATTTGTTTGCCCTCATCCAGTCCTTTCGAAGTTGACAAAGTTGACAAATTTATACCATAATTTTATGTGGCCAAGATCCAAAGGTGTACTTCTAATGATCCTGTAGTGCCCTGCATCATGGCCTGCTCCAGGGGTCTGGAGAACCATCTGGAACAGGTTTTTGATGACATGGAAAACTCCAGCAACAGGAGAATATTGAATATTGATGTTGAATATTGAAGTACTCTGTAGTTTCTTGCCATTCTTTGATTAACAGAGTTCATGTCTCCCCCAAATCTGTTTATTTATCAATCTTTATATATCTGAATGGCACAGAATGTGAAAAAAGAAGAAACCGTAATTATTTGATGAAAATAGTAGTAAGGTTTTTATAAATAAAACCATGAATTTACAGGAAAAAGCCTACCACAATCCACATAATTCAATACTGTGGGACTTGTGGTCATATAATGTTATGAGGACAGATGGCATTTATGTACATAGAAAAGAAAACCAAACGATTAACTTCTTATTTTGTATAGAGAAGAGTTATTGTGTTTATTGAGGGGAGAAGCTTTTATGGATCTATACCATTTCATCATTCATGTAGAAAAGGGCTGAGTTCAGCAGGTACGTTATGTGTTTGTTAAATATGGGTGTGGGGAATATTAACAAAATGAGGCTGAAATGCTAAGTAGCACGTGCAAAAAGCAAAAATGATAGTAAGATCCAGGAAAAAGCACAAATGATCCCCAAGAATTGTCACTCTGTCCTACTGATGAACAGACAAAGCAAAACGAAAATACCACAAGTACCCAAAAAGGGATGAATATTTTCTTTAATGAGCCAGCCAATCTCAAGTCATATATGTGTCTGTGTGAGTCAAATTTGGAACCCAATTCAAAATAAAAAGCAAATCATATTGGGATCTTCATGTTGGTACTTGTTGTTGAGACATGGAAAGTTCTGACTGTTTTGCAAAATGAACATGAGATAGAAATTCTTACCTAATTGTCAGTGATAAAATTTATGCCCATTGGTAAGGGACTGTGGAAGTCCAAAACGTCTGAAGAGCCAAAAATTCTTGAATTCTGTTGTACAGAATTTTAAAGTTGTATGGAATTTGTACCACTAATTAGATTAGGGCTTCTTTGAAAAGAAGGCATATTTTAACATTTTGTTAACATTGAGAGATCTGCCATCAGTTATTTTTCTAGAGATTGCTTCAAAGAGGATCAAGAGCATTTGTGTTCATTCTGACCAAGTTTTGTTTGCTCTCAGAAATACCAACATATACTCTAACTGGTTATATAACATTATCAGAGTAATGACGATCACTAAGTGATCCCTTATTGGATAGGAACATTCTAAAAAGAGGAAAAAAGACTTAAACATAATCAAATGGGACTGAAGCAGAAGGAAGTAGGAAAAGGAAAATGACAGCAAAAAAAAGGGGGGGAAGTATATATATATATATATGGGAGAAGCATATTCTAAAAGGCTAATTTGAGCTCCCCCAACCCACAGTCAATTGAAATAAATAAATTCCAGAACTGTTTGATTAAAAAGAAAATGAAGCAGAAAGAACTATATATATGAAATTATATCTTGCTTTGCTTTAGAACTTGAAGACAAGTGAGGAAACACTGGAGAATCAATGTCCATAGTAGAATAAATTATTTTAGCAGATGTGTCATGGCAATCACATCAATGATAAACAAGAGGATACCTAATTGTAAGCTGCTTCCAGCTAAAACATGGTCAGTGCCTACACGGTAACACCTCTGAGGAGAAAAAGCTTGCAACACTGGGATGGGCACTACACAGTCCTCAAACTGATTTCAAAATCTTTATTCAGGTGATCAGTTCTGGTCCAGCCTGCTAGCTAGAAAGTTAAGGGGAGGGAAAGGGAGAAAGAGAGGGAGGGAGAGGGAAGGTGGTGGTGGCAGTGATCGTTCTTGTGATGGTGGAGGATAGAGTGGGTGTACCTACTTGGAAAGATTACCTAAGGAAATCAGAAGGGGGCATTCCTCCATCCATTGTAGCCCCCTGTGCACTCCCAACTGGAGGAATGGGAAATCCTCTAAAAATGATTTTCAAATGATGTGGCAAGGTGCAAGGGGAAAGGGAGACGAAGACATATCCAAAAGCTCGTGCAATGTAACCTGGATTTATTTCAGTGTTTGTCCTACATAAATACTGGATAGATTTTCCTTGTTGAATCCACCATTCTGCCAGTGGCAGCCCACTATTACATTCTGCCAATTCATTTTTCTGTTCCTATATGGTGGTTGTTGGGATATACAGTACATAGACATTGCTCTGTGTGGGGATAATAGGACTGTTGCTCATTCTATTGGAAACAGACAAGGAGTATCCAGGAATGAAAGAAGATTGCCTAAAACTACCCAATGTGCTCATGGTAGAGGTGAGTTTAAACTTGCTTCTTGGCTGTAGCTCATCCTCTTGAGCACTGTGTTACACAAGAGCTCTTAATTTATTTAATTGTAAAGCGATTAAATTATACTAGATTTGTGAACCCAGGAATGAAATGCCTCTTTAAAATGTATAAATTAGGGCAAAGACAAATGCCTATCTCACCATCATACTATTCCATTCATGGGCAATGAAATGGGAAGGATTTTGAGAAACTGGAGTATGGGATGAAAGTGAGAGTAGTGTGTACAAAACCTAACCACCCTCTCTGAAGCTCCTTAGGGCAACTATTTGTTTATCCTCCTCCCCAAAGCAAGACTTTATAGCAGTGGTTCTCAACCTGTGGGTCCCCAGATGTTCATGGACTTCAGCTTCCAGAAGCCCCAGCCACTATGGTCAATGCTCAGGGCTTCTGGGAGCTGAAGTCCATGAACATCTGGGGACCCACAGGTTGAGAACCACTGCTTTATAGTATTTGTCAGGCCCAACGCTCTCTGGGTAGGCCCTGTGTCGCACACTTACACATTTTGGCTCAGCCTGCTTTCATACTAAAGAACGTATTTAGGGGATTAGCTTATGCTGTTGAGTTGGTAGGTCAGGCTGCCCTGTACGCTGCCATCCTGTGAGAATAGTCAAGAAATGTTAACGATGGGTGCTTCACTCCCCATGCCGTCTGGTGAGGGGAGAGCGAAGCATGATCAGAGACCATCCGCTGCCATCTCAGGCAGGTAATGAGACTTGGCTATGAGTCTATCATGCATCTGGTCCATGGATGCCTCAGTAATTGGCATCGAGGTGGGATAGTCCCCCCCGTCTGTTTCGGCACAGTGGGTTGATGGATTGACAGGCTGTTTTGCTACTTGTGTACGTAAAGTCTATATAATCTGTTGGAACACAGGGGACACTGCTCCGTTGCCTGCTTTGCCTTTCCGACGGAGTCAGAGTATATGTATGCTTGTGTGCTTCTCATTTTTATTTTTGCTTCTTTGCTTAATAAACCGCATCCTCAAAGACCAGAACTGGCTTGGTTCTTGCCTCCCAGCATCTCACACTCCGAATCCTACATGGCCACCCAATCCAGGGAGGGTCGCGTGGGTTACAGTATTGCTTTTCGAGCTTGGAGTGGTTTTTAGCCATCAGATAGCAGCTGCCAAAAGGTGCTGCTGCAGAGGCAGGTAGAAAGCTCCAGTTGCCCTGCTACTGAAGGGTATGTAGAGTCCACACAGCACCACAAACTAACTACATTAAGACAAAACATATGAAGGAAAGGGAAAATAATATAAATACAACATATTCTGTTCAACTCATACAGGAATATTATACTTTTCCTCTTCCATATCAATGGACTGGATTAAATTCAATGCCCAAGCTGTGGTAAATACTGACATTCATGTAAATGCTGACAAATCCATGGAAATTCTGTCAATGTCAAAAACAGCTATACAACCGTGCAAGAAAAAGTTCACTATATCCAAGAGACAAATTAAAGGAGTTATTCAACAAGATTAAGTTTTTAATGAAAAGTTTCTTAACTGTCACATATATATAAAGGTCACCAAGAAAATCCTCCTCCTGCAATTCAATTTAGTTTTTGGAAGGCTGTTATCACTTGAAAACAAACAAACAATTGGCACCCATAAAATAAGAAAATTTTAAAAACCTGAAAATGCACAGTTCATTATTCATTTTAAACTACATGCAAGACGTACTGTTTTGTTTCACATTGTTATTACTGCATGTTATAACCATTTGTATAAAAAAATGGAAAAATGGAAATGTATTCACCTTAAACTATGGTTTAATAATTTTGAACAGCAATTTTCAATTCTTATTCTAAGTTGTCTTGGGTACACCTGGTTGAAAAGTTAACTTTATATATGAGGGAGAAAAAAGTTTTTTGGGTTTTTTTACAAATTTGACATATAACAGTAAATGTAGATAATCAATTTAACTGGCTGTTAACATTCATCAGTGCACCTCAGAATTTTGGGATATTTACCAAACTTATGAGAGATATCTGCCAAACTAGTAAACACTTTGTATTACTGAATTATATTACTGAACAATACTATACAAGATGGTCTGAGTTTTAAGATCCTTGGGGGATGTTTTCTCTTTGTCCTACTACCATCACAGGCACATTTGGTGAGGACTCAGGAGACAGTGTTCTTAGTGGGTGCTCCCAGGCTGTGGAACTCTCTTATGCAAGAAATGTGGTTTACCCTTTTTGTTGTCTCTTGCTGCAGGTAAAGATTTGCTCATTTAGTCAAGAATTGGATTCTTAAATTATGTGACAGAATGGTGTTTGAAACTAGTATACTGTGTTATTTTTTTTATCCTTTTAGTTATGTTGTAAATGTTTTTAAAACTGTTTTTAATCACATGCTTTTTAGTAGAATTGCTTATATTCTGAGCTTTTGTAAAAAAAAACAAACTTAGATTTTATTTTAAATTATGGTAAACTGCTTGGGATTCCATAGTGGAAGAAAGGTGGGATATATACAAATGAAATGAAAATAAATATTAGCCCTTTTTCAGAAATAAAGCCTGAGCTGCATTTTCTCAGAAACATAGGCCATTTCTGCCCTACACTCTTACAGTGCTGTTATTCCACTTTCAACATTCTATGGAATCCTGGGGTTTGCAGTTTAGGGAAGGGCCTTTAGAATTCTCAGCCAGAGAGCATTTTGGGTTCAGTAAGCTACAAACCCCAGAATTTCACAGGATGTTGAAAGTGGAATAATAACATCATAACAGTGTAGTGTGGAAATGGCCACAGACTCTGCAGAGTAATTTCCTTCTTACCACTATAGTCTGTGTCCAAGAGAAAGAACATATTGTTGTGGCCAGAAAAGCGACGAAGACCAGGAAAAATAAAAAGCCTTTTATTTTTCCAATCACTTGCGCAAGGACGACAGCTGTTTCCAGGACTGTCGCCCAGATTAATTAAAACACCTAGACTTTATACCTTTGGTCAACAACGTCAGCAATCAATCACATCTAGAGCTTAGCCCAACCCAGAACAGGAGAACAAAGACTTCAGTTACTAATTGACACAAAATGATGCATATGGCCAAAATGAGGTAGCAGGGAGTATGCCTGACTCCCTCTTAGTTCTCAAACGCCTGAGTGAGTGTTGCAAGGCCATTCTTAAAATTGAGATAAGACAAAGACATCTGCTGTTTCACTCAGAAACTCAATTCAATTCGCTTATTTTCCTATTCAAGTAGCAATTCCCTGGATTTAACCCCTTCAATATGGATAAGGCCTCTGCAAAATCTGACCTTCTTTAGAGGTATTTGGCAACCCTCAAAATGTAATAAAAAAATAACAAGATTAGTTCTATAATACAGTCAGCTTCTTTCATTCTGGGGTGGATCAGACATCCACTGCCTGTAACTGAAGACTAGAGAGATCATAGTCATCAGCAACTCTGACAAGTGCTTGGTTTCACTTCAGTATCAAAATGATCAAACTGATTTACTTACAACTCAGACAGTGAGAAACTCTCCAGTCACCTAGAGAGCCATCTGGAATACTTCCTTAGGACTCTGACACAGCTGTGTTCTTGGTTTCTTGCCTGGCTTTGGCTCATACTCTCAGTCTTCAATCTGGTATGGCTGCTAAAGCTTGCTAAAAACTGAAATAATCCTAATCATGACTCAGTACTTGTTTCTGATAAAGAGAATTGTAGAGACATGCAAAATATCATTTCAGAATTTTCCCTGCTAGTTCCAGTAGCTGATTGCTTTGTTTTAGGATAATCTTTGCCTTCAGAACTAGTCCAAGACACTGTACTGCTTTCGACAGGACTGGTACTTTTAGCAATACATTACAGGTAATGTTGATTTTACCTAACTATGTTATTTAGGGGAGAGAAGGTAACAAGGAAAAAATGACATTCCTTTTGTGAAATAATAAAGCAACTCATAGCATTATCTTTTTCATGCAATTACTGTTACCTGGGTGCGGGTTTGGGGATTATTTTTTCAAATTTAGGCTTTTTAATTCTTTAGATTTTTTAATGAAAAAGGGATAAATAATGTAGCATATAGTCATGTAACTTTTAAATCATTAATATTAAAAAATACTATGAGGAAATCATAATGAATTATGTAATAAATTACTTTTTAAAAGTAAAGTAAAAGTACTTTTCAAACTCTGAGTGCAGTACCAAATATCACCACTCCTATATCAAGATTCTTGAAGCTAGTAAAGTTAATTTGGCACCTAATTGCCTCTTCCTGAGAGTAAAACTATTACAACCATAAATATAGCAGTTTCCTGTTTTTCATGACACCCCAAATCTTTTCTTGGGGAAGCTGCCTCTCTCTGCTTAATAGTTTCCAAAACCTCAGATTCCCACTGGCTCAACAGAAATACCAACCAGTATTACAAAACTGGACAGACTTTGCAGACATAGTGGCCTCTTCTGAGCTGGTGACCCCAGCCAAATCTACAACAGACAGTTTCAGAAAATGTATTCCTTGTGCTTATAAATCTTGAAATTTTCTAAAGGGACATCCCACATTCATTATTATTTTCTGGCCAAATTACATAAATATGATATGTGTAATAGGTTCACTAAAAGAAATTCCCTGCAAAATTTCAGAGATTGTTGCTGAATTTTAGTAATCGAGATTTTTTTTCAAAATGGAATTTTAAAAAATATGCATGGAAATGTTGGTGTGGGCATGCTCCGGAGCCTTGGTGGCCACACCCATCAGATATTTGTCTCCTCTGGAACTCCACGGGGCCACAGGTCATCATCCTGGATAACATTTTGGGCAAACAGAAGTAATGACATAGCACTTCTGGTCATGTCCTGGGCTATTGGACAGACATTGACCAGTTTGGGTTTATTCCCCCACCCTAAACAATCTGTTATGGCCCCATAATTTTTGCCCACTCAAAGTCAACTTTCTTTAGCCAGAGTCTTTGAGGGAGTGGTGGAGGCATGAAAAGGTGGCAAGATTAACCCATTTATACACGGTGTGGATGGCTGTCTGGAGCCTGTAATGCTGCACTTCTAAGTTCCCAGCAAGGACCACTTCAGCAGCAGGTGGTTCTGGCACCCAGGCAGAAAGCACTAATGGTAGCATGATTGGTTTGTGGAGATGCCATGGAACTCCAAATACCTGAGAATCTGATGAACGGGAAGCAATAGGATGCTAGAATATCTCCTCGCTAGTGATCTTGGAAGATGACCTGCTGCTTTTTTTCACTTCTTTAACATGAATATAATAACAAAAAAGCAGTGAAATAAAAGTACTAGAAACTGCCTGCCGTGTTGTATGTACCACCAAAAGTACTCCTATTGGAATAAGAAAGAGATCCCTATTAAAGTCATTTCATTATTGGAAGTAAAGCAGTCAGTCTAAGAAGTAAACCCTGTTACTGGGTGAGCTCTCAGACCACAACCTGAGTTCTTTTAACCTTAGCAGTCAGCCATCTTTGGCAGACTGGACCTAATACCCACATTCAGCCATAACATCCTAATCCATACAATAATAGGGAATTTTGTTGAGCATACAAAAATCAAAATGTATACAATGAGACTGCACTGAGGAATAGGAAATAATTCATAACTTCATAAATTGTAAACAGTAAAGACATGTAACTAGCTAGTTGTTTCAGAATTTTTAAATTAGCTTAAATAAACAAACACACAAAGGTAAGAAGTTTTGAAAATCCAGACTGATATTTGGAATCAGATTACAGGATGTGACAGGGTTTAGGGTTAAGCAACCTGAGGTTTCCTTCCTGTTATGGGAAAAAGAAAAAAAAGAGAGGTTTGTCTCTACCCACTTTAGTTAGATTAGAGATACTGGTGAAACACAGAGTGCAGAAAAGTAGAACTGGCACAGAATATGAGATGTTTCTGTACCATACATGGTTTCAGTGGATTTAAAAATAACATGTACCTGTCAACCCTTGAGCTTTTCCCAAGAATACAGTCAGTGATTTACGAAATGTACAGCTTTAGTGTAAGGATAGGTGGAGGAAGGTAGTGAAGAATCGGGCTTCAGCTGACAGAATTGGCCCTATCACTAGACAAAGAAAGGTAAGTAGGCTCAAGCAGGAGATGGTGTAAGGCAGGGAAAAGTGGCAAAGGCACTGAAGGAGAGAGATGTATCCAACACATTGTATGGTCTGTCCCTCCTGAGCTAGTTTGCTGCCCTCAGACATGACTTTTATACACAGAATGAGAGGGAGAACACCATCTTTTGCCACAGAAAGCAAAATGTCTTTGGCCAGCCTTCTCAGTTGATAATTTGTAGAAACTGGTCATACACAAAAGCACAAAAATATTCTGATAAATCAGCTGCTGTTATTGTGTGCCTTCAAGTTGTTTCTGACTTATGGAGATGCTTAGATGAAACTATTATGTTTTTTTTTCTTGGCAAGATTTGTTCAGAGGAGGTCTGTCTGAGCCTGACTGTGACTTGCCATAGATCACCCAATGGATTTCCACACCGTCTTTTCCAAAAACCTCCAAAAGTAATATGGAAAAATAATGAGTATATGGTATTCATTACATGAACAAGAAAAAGCAATGCTATTGCCAATAATTCCATTAGACCACTGTCATTGTTACTTCAAAAAGTAACGTGGTATAACTAATATTCTTTTTATTTTTAACACATTACTTCCAACTTCTGAAGATAATAAATTTCTTGTTCTGTCTTCAGCTTCAAATGTGGAGGTAAGAAAGATTTTGTCTGTGCGGTCATACTTAGGGAGTTCATCTTTCTCAGGGCTTCCAAGAATTTCTGATTAAAAGAAAAAAAAAACTGTGTAAAATTGCAAAGCATCTTCATCATTATTCTCTAGAAATTTCCTATCCTGTATTAGAAGATCCCAAAAGAGAAAAACACTCACAGGGTTGCTTCAATGTATTCTTTATTGCTTATCGCTTTTAGTGATGTTTGGCAGAAAGGGGATCAAAAAAAGAAAAAAAATACTACAATAATTGGTTTAAGATACTCCCCTTTATCACTTTGAGTTTTATAATAGAAAATTCTGTAAATATTGCATCTTCTGTAGACAAAATGTGTGAAAGTAGCAGTGCTCCCATAAAAAGTCAACAGAGCTATTATTATTTCACATAGTGTATATTTATGCAGTAATGTTTAATAAGCTAATCAAGCAGGGCATGCAGTGGTAATTGTTCAAGAAACTGATTAATAAGGACTAAGATTTATTTAGATCACTTTGGCATATAGGCCCAGCCATATTTTAATAGCAGCGTTTACATTTGGATGTATCAGTATCAGGAATGACACAATAATTTGTCCAGTTAGGAGACTATTTGTTGCCAATCTAATCCATTCATATTTGCTGCCAATCTAAAACAAGCAGGTATAAGTCCTTCCAACATACAAGAGAATACATCAAAGGTGATATGGAATTTAAGTGTGTTTATCTCTTCTATCTAGGAAGAGCAGAATTATATAGTTGGAATCTTGAAAACATTTCTCCACCATCTTTGCTATGCTCGTTGTCAAATCTATATTTAAAAGTAGCTCAGGATTTGACAGCTAGATGCTTATTTTAGGAGAGACAGAGGATGCTGAAAATTGCAAAGGTAAGTGTTTTGAGACCATTTAAAATGTGCTTCTCAGTATTTTTCTGTAACAAACCTAAATGCTCTAAGCAGAAGTCAAATTATTACCTCCTGCCTACCTTTCACATTATTACCTCATGCCTACTACAAACTCAGCTGTAGAACGAGAAGCGGGTTTTTTTTAAATATATACAAGTTGCTACATAGAGGTATTGCTCTTTGCAAATGATGTCTGAAACTGATGTGGAAGATAAATTACATCAAAAATTAGATTGAAAAGCCAGTCTAAAATGCATATAAACCAACCTGTTCCCCTACTTTGATTAATCAAGGAGTCCTCATCTCATCAAAGAAACTTACATCTTCGGTTCAATAATCGCTCCCTCAGTAGTCACGGCATTCCACAAAGTATAGCAATTTACCAATTACCAGTGAAATCTAGGACACATACTGTACCTTGCCTTTTATCATTACTTATTATCTCTGAAAGTACTGCTTTATTCACATGGTCTAATTAGAGTACTGCTCTCAGAAACAATTTAAAGAAGTTATATATCGTATGAAATATTCCATAAGCCCTGAAGGACAATGGTACCTTAACAAAACTGTTATCCTTTGGAAATATTAGTGCAGTATTGAAGTTCATTATTTTGAATAGAATGAAATGAAGTTTGGGGAGGTCATAAAGCAATAGTAATTGGCAGGATTATTACATAGTAGCATGTTCCTTTCCTTTGTATAACTACAACAAGTATGAGCAAATCTATTACAATCCCCTCTGGACGGGCAGCCCAGCATGTTGAAATATTGAAGAAAAGGTAATTTATGTTACATACTGTAATAGCTGACTATTTTGGTTTTTAAAACATTTGTTATTACTTTAGAGTAACATCAAACATTGCATAAGAAAACATTAAATAGAGTTTTCCTGTTACATTCCCCCCCCCCGGTCCATTCCCAAAATCTACTCTGATGGAGCAGTGAGCAAGTGGTGGGAGTATACTGGAGAAAAAGAGTGTAGAGCACAAAGCTGATTTGTTCTCCTTAGCTAAGTATGCTGTCCCTTGGTGCAGTTGTGAACAATGCCCCTTCACCAGTGAGAAGAAAGATTCAAATGCCATCCTGTGCATGGAGAATGGTGGAGTGATGCTATCTTGTCCTTTTCTGGCATTTAAAATTCTTGGATCAACACTGTTGAATGACCCTTTTCTACCTGGAGCCTTCTCTTTGTCTGTTTTGTCCTGTTTTTCTCATTTTTTTCACCTCGCTACATTATGACTGGTAGAAAATGATCCAAAGGTCTGTGTGTAACAGTGAAGGACACACAGAACACCATATAATTCTATTCATTTATTCAATTCAGGATTGTTTATACTAACTGTCAGTAGCTTTCCAAGCTGTTAGTCAAAAGTAATCCCTTGTACGAAGAGATCAAACTTAGGAGCTTTGTAAACAAATAAGGATGATATAGATCAGTGTTTCTCAGGTTATATGATATTGGGGACAGGAGTTTTCTTCTGTTGTGCCAGGGGCCAGTATCGTATTTGTACCCATTGGCTACAATTGTTTCTTCCTCTCCTGGAAACCCACCATGGGCTGGAAGCTGACAGTTTGCAGGCTATCAACTTTCCACAGGTGACCACTTTGAATAATTCAGATCTAGATGTCTTCTTTGATTTTTTTTCTTTTTGAACATTCTTTTGACTGCGAGAGGCTGAGAAGTAGCAACCCAAGTTTCCTTTCTCATCTTCTAAATGTGAGCATAACTGGCCTATTTAGTTTTACTGACATCCTTTGGATTTGTCTCAAAGTATCATTTTCTCCTTCTGATCACCTGTTATAATGCAGGCATGGGCCAATGAAAAACTCACTCATCCTGTGATAAAGGCAAATTTATCTTGCATGAATAGATTTTGGCTGAGTGCATCTAACATCTAAGTGGTTCATACTTATTATTGTTAGCAGCATGCTTTAGGGAAGCATGCTTTCTGGAGAGTTTTAATTTAAAAATGAGACAGATGCAGCAGGATGGGCTGACCTGGTTGCCAGCTTGGCCTAATCCCTCCATTAAAAGGGCTTCGTTACTGTTTCAGAAGCATTAAGAGGCAGAAACTGAACAAGTACAGTTCTCTCATTCCAGCAACCTGTTGTTAAAGGCAGAGGAAGCTTAGTTTCAAGCAAGGCTCTGTGGCTCAGACCTGTCTAGAATTTAGTCCTGATCTAGAAGATCATTAGTTTTAGTCACATTTTGATACTGAAATATACACTTCACACCTGCCAGGACTGCCAGTATACTGAAACATATCTTGCCCTGAGAATGGCTTGCGACGTATTTTGGGGGAAAAAATTGGCCCCAAACCATACATATATTTTAAAAGTTGCATACAGAAGTGTCAGTTTAAAAAGGGGATATAAATATTCATGCAAGGATGGATAATTTCTGTATTTTTTCACCACTGTGGGAGAAAACAATTACTTCTATTCAGTCTTCATTTCATATTTCCATATCCCAAAATGTTTTGGAAAATTATTATGTGGTATTTTTGTGCAAGGATTCGGTTTTGTTGTGTAAGAATTATGATTTCATTACAAAAAAACCCTATTTCCATAAACCCACACTCTTTTTGCGTTAAAACAAACAAACATGCAGAGCTTTTGCACAAAACCCACCATTCCCAGAAACACATGTGGTAGAGGTTGGTTTAAAAAAATAGCTCTTTGAAAAAATTACCAAATGTGTGTTTCTGGAAACTGATATTTGCAATAGGCAGTCAACTTTGCATTCCCTTTGTAGTAGTTTAGTTATTTAGTTGATAGTTTGTGTATTATCTTAGTTTTTTTTTGTTAGCATGTTATTTTTGTGTCTTTCCTTGTTATTTTTAAAAGTGAAAATATGTATTTTTTTAAAAAGAAAATGTTTGCACAAAAATGTGATTTTCACGCACAAGCCTCCTATTTCAAACACATGTTTTGTCCAGTTTTTGCATGAGAAGACTACTTTGGCACAAATAACAGCACGTATGTTTCTAGAAATGGGAGAACTACATAAAGAAACTTGGGTTTTGCATTAGTAGTAGTAGTAGTAGTGGTAGTAGTAATAATAATAATAGAACAGTCACTCACACTGTTTCCAAAGACACAGTTTTTATGTTATATTGGAGTTTTGTGGATGAAGGAATCAAAAATTTTGCACAAAAAAATGCTTGTTTGAAACAAGGGGACTTTCTTACATGAAAAAAAATTTCTTTTGCACAAAACCTCTTGGTTCTCACATAGAAAGACCCATGCGTATTACAATGCAGAATCCTTTGCTGAAACACTTCGGATGTGCAAAGATTGGGCAAAATCTTTTCAAAATATTTGCTATGTTGTTATTTTTCCTAACTATGTCTTTGAGGATTGAGAAACCATTCTTCAATCAGGAAACAACTGTGAATATTCTTTCCATCCCTGGTGTTAAATGCATACAAAATTCTTAAGGAACAAAAACGTGTACAAAGTTGTATTCATTTTAGAATCACCTACACACACACACACACACACACGGATACTCACAAATCCTGAGAGATTCTTGCAAGCTAGTAGGGAAGAAGGATAGAAAAACTTTATAAGAATGGGAAAGCAGATTATTCAAAGGGAGATCTGGGGAAAGAGAGGAGATGTAGAAGATGTCCTTTAATTGATCATCTTTAATTGATTACACTGCAGTAATCAATTGCAGTGACTGTGATGATGGAATAGGAGTTCCCATATACTCAAAGTGACTCTCTCTTCCTTTACTTTCCTTTTTATCTTCCACAAATTGCAACCTGCTAAAAGCCAACTTGGAGGGCAAAAGGCAATCTCCATACTTAGAGCACAGCTCTTCTGATCTGTATTTTGGGCAACTTTTTGAAACCCAGTATTCTAACACTTGATTTCCAGCCAAACTCATCTATTTACAGAGAGGACCAAGATATATAGAACAAGTGAGAAAGGTGCATAAATACATGCACAGCTCTAATCAGACTAGTCTTCAGCATAACTGAGGTGAATGTTTAGGATTTCAAAACTACAGGACTATCCTCTGCAAACAAATTCTACAGTTTTGTGGTTTCCATATAAAATAAAAGCAAACACACCCACACAAAAACATACACATGTCAATACTAACAGTGATAAATCTGTGCCCACATACAGATAATCTCCCAGTACTAAACAAGAGCCAGTGGTTTGAGCATCAGACTTGGACTCTGGGAGACCAGGGTTCGAGTCCCTGCTCATCCATGAGAATTCACTTGGTGATCTTGGACAAATCATATTCTCTGCACCTCAAAGGAAGACAAAGGCAAACCTCTTTGAATAAATATCACCAAGAAAACTCCATGATAGGTTTGCCTGAGGGTTGCCATAAGTCGGAAATGACATGAAGGTGTACAAGAAATTGAACAACAACAGGGAATGGATACAGACATAAGGACAAGATTCTGCTACAAATGCAGATATCAACTCTGTCACTACATCTACTCTAACAATACCACTGCAGAATCTAATAATGTCACTCACAAAATCAGGTCTACAAGCCATCATCTGCGGGCACCTGGAATGTTTCCAGGGGAAAAAAATGAACAATTGTATGAATATGGCACTGGACCTTGCCGCATTAGGGGGAAAAGCAATTGGTCCCTCCTATTGGACAGTTTGGAAAGCACTGACATATGACATCTGCAGTCAGCAGTGCATTCTACATAAGACAAGCAGGTTAGTTTCTAGACAAAAAAACAATTTGACATAAAGCTGACATCAGTAATGGCAACCTAGAGAAAACAGCGCCAGACCACTTCAATCACTCTGGGCATACTATCACTGATTTCAAAGTGGCTATTTTGAAACAAAGAAATTTCAAAGGGAAACCAAAGCAGGAGACAGCAGAAAGAGGATATAATTTTTGTTCCATTACCAAAGGTTCAAATTGAGATAATGGTTTCTTAGCGCATTGCATGTATTAAAAAAACTGAAATAGTCTTCTGTGTGGCCAGATATTCATAAAGATGCAAGTTGAAAGATGCAGTGGGACACTCTGATCTCTGCAGAACTGAATAAAGCATGCTATGCCTCATCACAGTACTACTTTCAGAGGTAATAAGCTTCTGCACAGATGTGAATCAGTTAACAGGTACTTATCATCCCCTTATTCTTCCTTCCAGAACATTTTTCTTTTCAAGATAGTTACGGTTCTAGTTTAAGGTGAGTGTAAATAATATAATCGTTATTTCATCCATTTTTTCTTCTGATTACAATCCCAGCCATGTAGAATCTATGTATGGTGAGGGTAGCTGTGGTTGTGGGGTGTATATACCTGAATCATGTAGTCCCTGCTTTTTAAGAAGTGGGTTATAGTCTGCAAAATATCATGCTCAAATAAATCAGTTAGTTGTAATGGTACCATAAAACTATTGTTTTCCAAAACTGAAGGAGGTGAAATCAGCATTAATATTTTTAAAAAATCAGTAAAATAATAAAGATTAGATAAAAAGAAAAGTATCCAAACACTAACTGCTAAAAATATAAAATAGCCCATCCCTAAACAGCTTCAGAAATTTTCTAGACCATATGAGAATGTGAAAAAAAAGTCATAAGCTTATTCAGCCCAGGAATGTAGCTCAGAAAGGGGAAGATAATATTCTGCAAACTAAAAGGCCAGTTCCAAATGGATAGACTTAAGCTGCAGAGATGTCAGTGAACCTTCTGCCATTTTCATTGTGTACTATTTTCTATATAAATAGCAGGCAGGGAGGGCTCTGAGCAGTTCCTGCAGAAGGATCTTAGGCTGCAGACTCTGGATAATTTCATAAGCATTTTCACAAAGAAAACAGGAATAATGGGACTAATCTCCAGCGGATAGAAAAGCTACTTTTGTAGTTTAACCTCCCCCCACCCCGATAGCAATTAGCAGAGGGATTCTGGGAGTTGTGATAAAAAAAATTAAAAAATACCTTTTTCAGGATATTTTTCTTTATATTCTGCTATCATCTTAGGTGTAACCCTGAATGCAATACATCCATATAAACAGCTGCCACTTAGAGTAGAAAAATGCAGAACAAAAGACAAAGTATTTCTTCTAGGCTTGGGTAACTTCCTTCCCATGGCTGAACCATTGCCATCTTTGAAGATGGGAGCATTTTGGCTACTTTCAAGGTTGTTACAGAGTTTCATTTTGGGGGATCAGTTAAGTTATCTTTAGATGACATGGCCAGAGGCTGTTCCCTGACATTTTGACATACTAGCCATATGTAACCTTGTTCCTATGGGCTGCACAATTTCAAGGAACAGCAAAGGTAATCCATCCCCAAATCTATAATTACCTCTCCCTCCAATTTTGCAAGCATGTTTATTCTTCCATCCACTACTGCCAGAAAATAGGAATCTGAACCGTACTGCAGTCTGGAGTGTGGAATTATAATCCCAAATTGAGATTCCCATAGGAATTCGAGGCCCACAGCTGCGGCATACACCACATCAAATAAACATTTGTCTGTACATAGTTTCTCAAAGGAAGTAAGTTGCCTTGATGGGCCTTCAGTATGCAGCACACCTTTTTTAAAACAGAATTTGTGATTTCTGAAGCCAGGATGAGTTGTCATTAAAGAGAATCCTAGATAAGCATTCAGGGATTATGGGGGAGCCTCGATGGAGTAAGTTCTGCATACGATGGAAACCTAGATTTTTCTAGTATTTGTAGCTATAACTAGCTTCCTGCATAGATAAGAGTGGGTGGTATTCAAAGTGACAAAAGCAGGAGAGTCAGGGAGCTAATGTTTCTTTCCAATAGTTGCAGTTTTGATAGGTTGCTTTTAGCACGGCATTGTGAATTTTATGGGCTTTTTATACTTTTTTTTTTTTTTTGGCAAGGAAACCGTGCACTTAATGAGTGAGTGGATGTACAATATGTTTTGTCAGAAGACAAAAAACGTTTGGCTAGCTCACATTTAATAGATTTTTTTTTCTCCATTGCTGGACAAAAGTATCCAACAGCCCACCTAATCTTAACCAGTCATTACTGGCTGCATGCTACTTTTACACTATTCCAAAGTGTCTCTCTCAACTCTTCAGGCCAAATTTTAAACAGATGTATATGTAGGAAGAATCTACCAAAATGAGCCAAAGAAATAATTTCAGTGGATAGAATTCTGCTCATGGGAACTAACAAGTTTCTTTTTTCATTCTTTTCTTCATAGTGCCTAGTGCATCCTTCAAACAAAATTGCATCCTCCAGATGTTTTCGATTGAAACTCCTATCCTTTCCAGCCTCCCATGGCCACACTGGTGAGGTAAGATTGCCGCTGTAGTCCAAAATATATTGGAGAACAAAAGACAAGGTGGATTTCGTGTCAAATTGAGAACATGTTATTACACTACAGCTTTCCTCTTCCTATTTTATAGGTTGCTATTTGTAACAGTAAAGAAATTTGTACCACAATAGTACTATGTGACACATCTATTACAGCTAGATCTTATTAAGAAAAAGTGAGACATGGATCTGATGTTGATGCTTGCATTCATTTTCTTTTAAACTGTATTGTTTCCAAACTGAACCTTTTACATAAATAACAATTCTGAAGTTTCTTCTCTTTATTAATGTCCTACATAATTTTCACTGCAATCAGTAAAAAGTCACCTCATTTGTAGATTTTGATACATTGATTTCCACATTTTTTTCTATATTTTATTGAGAAAGTTTGGCTTTTCTTGCAAAATATTTAAAAGTTGCTCATGCAACATGCTGTCTATCCTGTCTATCCCACGTTTTAGGGCAGTGGTAACTGATGATGTCTACCTCTTACCTTATCACCACAAAAGCTGGTTTGCTGTTTCATTGACTTCTTTTCAGACACACCACAAACACTATATTCTTTTTCAGGCTTCTCTCATGCTCATTTTCACTTTCTAGAGCACCAGATGTCATTGATGTATAAGTTAACATAAATCAGTTTTCCTTCAGCAAAATCTTGTTCCTGAGAAGAATAATCTACTCATTGACTTAGATCAACTTTAAGAAAATGGATTTAGGAAGCTTCTGACCTTTCAAATGATCAAATTAGGGTGGTTATTTTCACATTATTAAGTAATCAAGGAAGAAAGCATTAAGAAAGAGTTTAGTTCACAAGCTGTCTAGCCAGTTTATAAAAAGCTGTTGTGTGCTGACAGCTAACCCAGATTCCATTTCTTCCCTTTCCTCTGAACCACAAGGGAAGCTAAGATGCATTTTAACATTGCACTTTGCCTAAAGGCTCTCAGTAAAATTTAATTTTCTTAGCGCATTGATTTTTCCATTATAAGTTGTACCAGTCTAATGATATCTCATAAGAATTTTAGGGTTGAAGCTCAATGCCCCCATCACCAAAAAAGAAATGATCTAGTAGTAACTGTAACAACATTACCATTTTTTAAACGTTGTTTAGATAAGATATGTTCTTTTTTAGAGCATATTGTATATAGAGAAGCATCTATAGCCATTATTTTAACACTAAGACACATTTGAGAATTTCTTCAAAATATTCATAGCTTTTTTAAGAAAAGAAAGCTTGGAAATATAATTTAATGAAAACCTAAGCATATCTCTCAATGGTAGAGAGATTTATACAACTAGGACCTCAAAGTGCTCAAGTTTGGATGTCCTGCGCCAGTTTTATTTTACTCGTGAAAATACATAATTAATTGTCAAACTGACAATTGCTTTACTTCATGATAAACCATTTTACTAAGAGATATTGCATGTATTTGCTCCTATATTATCATGACTATACAGACTGCACTGCTACAATCACATTTTCTTTTTACATTGGAAGATAGCTTCAAAATCTACAATTTTAAAGAATCATGATGAACAGTGTAAGTTGCCTTTCTATTAAAAAATATTCAGGCTGGAAACATGTATAACAATGGTTGTGCAAATCAATTATTATGAAAACAATGCTGTGGCATGTATAACAGAATACTGGAAGTTACCATATGTTCTGTAGCTGCAGGGAAACATCTTAATCATTTATCTCTCTAGCAGTTGTTAACACAGGTGGGTATAAATAAAAAATGTACATTTGCTGCCAAAAAGTTACTAAGCCAAATATGTTAATTTGTACATCCATCATGCCAATTAGATTAATACATTTTGGACAGTTATTTTTGTATGTTCTTATAACTGAAAACATAATAAAATGGTGCTTTTGTTGTTCGTTTCTCGAACCAAAATGCCATAAACTGCTTCAACTAGGAAAGGGTATTAAAAACAGATATTTGCAAATGTTCAGCAATGTAATTCTTTGCTTACTGTCAAGCTTACTGACTAACAGTGAAAAAACATTTCATCAGCTTTTGATGGTGCCTTACCACCCCTGTATAAAGACATCTAGCCAAAGATATCTATACCCTTATTACTATATAATTTATTAAATTATAATGCACTGTATATGGGCTACCATTGAAGATGGCCCAAAATTGCAAGTTAATACACAGTACAATATTCAAGATGACCATAACAAGTAAGAGAACTGGGCCAAAATAATCAAGTAAATTTCAAGAGGCAAGATTACAGCTTAATATTAGGAAAAGAAAGATAATGACCACAAAGATTTATGTAACTTTAAAGTGAGTAGTGAAGACATCAAAACTGGCCCAGTCATTAATCAAAATAGAGACTGTAATCAAGGAATCAGAAGACAACCAAGGGCAGTATCCTCAAGAGTAAAGATACATCATTGAATACCAACATCAGGATCATCTATGACACTTATTTTGAATTTCTATATATGGATGTGAAAGCTGAACAGTGAAGGAAAGTAAGAAGAGAAAATCAACTCATTTGAAATGTGGTTCTGAAAGAGACTCTGAACTACTACAAAGATAATAAATGGGTTCCAGAGCATTTCATGCATGAACTCTAGAAGTCATGATGGCTAAACTAATGCTATTGCACTTTGGTCATATCATGAGATTACAGGACTCAATCGAAAAGATAAGGCTGGGAAAAGTTGAAGACAGTAGGAAAAAAGGAAGGCCATAGCCAAGATCCTGTATCAAGCGATGCATCATAACACAAAGTTGCACCTTCTGTGTTCCTGAAGGATTCACCTTCCTCCTGTATATCCCACACCCAACATGGCCATTTAGTGGCCAGTAAAAAGTGGAAGATAGACAAAAAGCAGCTGCTTATTGTGATTATAGCAAAAAAATGCACAGCAGCCTGGAGGGTGGCTTTATCACTGTGTGTCTGGCTATAGATACACAATGCATCTATAGCCAAACACATCATCTGGCTTTAGAGAATGGGGCACAATGTGTGGGAGGCACAGAAGAGTGGTAGGTTTCAGTTGTTACGGAAGTGAGGTAGAATGAGTAGAAAATTACAGTTACCCTTCCACAACGACCAAAGGTGGAGAGGGCAGCAGAGGTGTTAGTTGGAGCTAAGACCACATATGTCACTAATAAGATACCAACCTGGTTTATAGCTAGATTGATTTAATCAAAAAAGTCACAGGCCTGGTTCTTCAATTGATGAGTAGTAACAGGCTCTCTCTAAGGTCTTTCATTCATAGAGTTGCTCTAAGTTGAAGCTGACTTGATGGCACAATAACAACATTTAAAACAAATCCTTTAAGTAAATAAAGTTAAGTCTAGTAAATTAACTAAATTAACTTAGTTTTTTTAACTAATAGTACAGTCTAATTCAGAACTAGGAATCCCTGTTATATAAGACTTACTGGCATATAAGTATGTTTAAGGCTTCTGCTCATGCAAAATGCTATGCAATATTAGTGAGGATGGATGCAGAATCACCCTTTCTGCTATATCCCCACAACTTCTGCTAAACCAGCTAGTTTTCATGCAGCTCTGAGGGGTATAAGTGGGACTTGGTGAAACATTACAGTACCACAGTCAAGGTCAGGTTTTACTGGATTTATCTAGACCTTATCAACAGATACCATTTGACCTCAAGTGTCATTGACTTTAGTTGGCAAAAGGCCAGTAAGCCCAGTATTAAGCTGCTAGTCTTTGTTCCTATTATTTATCCTTAATTAAAAGTTAATACCATTCCTTATGTGAAAGCTGGTCCTAAGATTTAATACCGTTCCTTATGTGAAAGCAAAGTCTCAGGGAACTGACTTTGGGTGTCATGGAAGACACTGTGTAATTACTGAATTTTTACTGCCAAGAAGGAGAATTGCCTGTAGATTTTCAAAAATTATTTTATGCAATAATTTGCATAATTATATGACAATTATGTGACAACCATAATTCTGTGCTTTTTGCTGTCAGACATACAAGAACAGAAAGTATGGCTGATAAGATTCTAATCAATATTTTAGTATGGACTGGATTTTTTCCACTTCTCTGACAATGTACAGTTTTCAGAATCTAAGACTATTTAATTTGTGTACCATGAATATTACAACAGACAACCTCACTAATGCAATGACTTAGGCCCTTTTCACATGACATTTTCCATGCTAAAGGGCACCTGGAGCATCGCGCGATTGAGAGGAGCAATCTGCACAACGCACTCACAGTCGTGCGATGCTCCAGGAGCTGGCAGGTGCCGATCACGCACCTTTTCATTTTGAGCTAGAAGCCGAAAATGGTGAGCGATCGCGCATTGCTCCTGGGCCCTGCACGCACTTACCTGGGGTGCGGAGCCTCCGGAGCTGCACTGGTCATGCTTCCTGCCCCAGCGCAGCCTGGGAAGGTCCCAGGCTGCACTGTGAAAGGAAGAGGCAGGGCTCTCATGCAAGCAGGCAGCTCGTGAGGAGCTGAAGGACCCTGGACACGAGAGCCTCTCACCAGAGTCTGCTTGCATGATCCCTGCACCCCAGCGCCAGAAGAAGGTAAGGTGTGGAAAGGGTCTTAGGTTCCAGGCCACTGCTTTAAAGCAAGTATCGCCTTAAAGTGAATCACAGTCTTTTTTTTTAACTTGTCAATCCATATAATCGACATACACCATTGTTTATTAAGTGTGCAATAGAACTAGGACTGAAAGAAGCAAACAATAAAAATAGTAAATTAAAAAATGCATGAATGTGCCACTGGCCAATGAAGTGCACAAATGCTGTGAATAGACTGAGTGTGGGTAACAAAATAGACTTGACTATAACTGAAAAGTACCATATTAGCAAAGCATTTTAAGGCCTGTATCTTTTATTCTCTCAATTGTAGCAATTGGCGTTCCGTTAAAGGAATGTTTTTGGAGACCCAGTATGGTGTAGTGGCTCAACCTCTGCGTTAGAAATCCAGGGGACCAGGGCTCAAATCCCGATTCAACCATGGAAACCCACTATCGAAATCACAAGTCACCTTGGGCAAGTCAAACTCTCCCAGTCTTAGAGAAGGGCAATGGTAAACCCCTTCTGATCAAATCTTGCCAGGAAAACCTTTTGATCAGTTCACCTTAGGATTGTCAAAAGTCAGAAATGACTTGAAGGAAAACTACAGCAGCATGTTTTAAAGGAAGGAATGTTTTAAAATGGGAAAGTAATCTTGTTGTGCCAATAGGTGTACCTTTCTTAAAATGTTGTTAGCCTGGTACTGCTACCTGCCAGAATTACAAGAGGAGTTTAGGAGCATGTCCAGTGGCCATTTCTAAACTACAGCTGGCTCAGAAGTAGAACTCTACTACTCTGCTGGTACTTGAATTTCTCATCTCAAAGAACAGCAGAAGTCATGAAAAAAGGCCTCTTAGCTAAACCTTCTACTTGTCAGCCAGAAGATACTTATAGTGAAAAAGATTTTGTGACCTGTGTGCTTGCAATGTTTTTACTCAAGTCATAATGAGTGTTTGAGTCATACTGAACATACTTTTCACCCTTGGATTTGTACATTCTTGATTGGTAAACAACGAGAAACAGAGTTCAAAGGGTGAATTTAGCCTCTACAGTGCCATTCTGAGATGATAAACTTTAATAAGAGCTGCAACTTTAGAGAATTAGAACTCTGATCTGGATCACAGTAACATGTTTAGCTATCATCTCTCTTTAGCTCAAGTATATTATTTGCTCAGAATTTTATGAGGCATGATTTCATGCTACTTCACTTCTAAAGACTGAGATCAGCTTGACTCAAAGCACTAAATTAACAACATAAGTAATGTTTGCTTCTTACCAGACCCTACTTGGTGAGCCAAGCATAAGCAAGACCATCAGGAATCCAATAGGCTCCCTGTGCCAAATTCCTAATGTCACTAAAATGTGACACTTTAAAAAAGAAAGGAAGAAGGAAGGAAGGAAGGAAGGAAGGAAGGAAGGAAGGAAGGAAAAAAGCCTTCTTTATTCCAATACCTTGTGATTCTTGCCATTGTGAAATACTTGTCTCCAGTTGATACCACTGACTGTAACCTATTAACTTGAGAGCCTTGACATCTAATCAGACCAAACTCATAATTTTGTTTGAGTCAGCAGTACCACATTGGTGGGGGGAAGCTCCCTTCAACAAAAGCATATGTTTTAATAAAAAGACCATAGGTTTGGTCCCTTTTCACAACCACTTAAACTGCTCTATATTTTTTACAAACTCTTCAGCACACTTTCAGTTCTCAATAATGAAATACAAAACCCAAATAATTAAAGATACCAGAAAATGCAAAGCATAAATTCACAGGAGCAGAGTAGGAGATAGAAATTCATCCACCAAAAATGAAATAGAAATTACAGATGATCGGGCAAACAGATTGAAAAATAAAAATCTAAGTCCATTTCTACCCTATACTGTTATAGCGCTATTACTCCACTTTCTACATCCTATGGAATCCTGGGGTTTGCAGTTTAGGGAGGGGCCTTTAGAATTCTTAGCTGGAGAGCTCTTTGGCCTCAGTAAACTACAAACCCCAGAATTCCACAAGATGTTGAAAGTGGAATAATAGCACTACAACTGTGTAGTGCGGAAATGGCCTAAAAGGCATAAAATTGGGAGAAATAAAAAGATTTTTTCCTGCACCATACATTTCAAGAACAGAACACCACAACAATGAAAACACATTGTTCTGGTCATCACCTCTTTTCAAAGGAAGACAAAACCCAAGAAAGTCTTTGGATTGGCTTCTCAGCGTGGATGGTCCATACAAGTATGCTGCTCCAGCTTTTAATTGGCTAGCAGAATGTACAAAGTCTGGTCCTCAACTATAACATGCTATATTTTTCATCCATCCTGAGAAATGGAGGCACTTAAAGCCCCCTAGATGGTGGACTTGAAAGTGACATTTTGTTTTAATGCCAACAATACACTCATGCTCACATTCAAGTGCTCTGACCTTATATTTATGCAGACATATTTCTACTTTTCCTCATTAAGATCAATGCATTCTTTTCGTTTTTATTCTTTACTAGAATAGCTTAATGCAGTGTTAGCATAAATAAGTAGCATTTGCACATGGACCTCACAGATCAGAAGTTGTACTTCCAATAGAAATGAAGCCACTCATAGTTTTCAGAAATTATATCGACACTTTATTTCTGGTAATTGCAGCATGACTATATGGTGCAAGCCGCAGCATACAAAAAGCTAATTATACATATTTGTACAAGCTGTAAAAAAGGGTTTTTTTTCTATTGTAAAACTGCAAAGCACTGACATCATGATCATATAGAAATGAAGCCAATAGACTTAAACTTGCCAATATCTGCACAGGATCACACGAATCTGTCTGTATGCAGATCAAATGACTGAGCTTTGTGCACTGAATGCCAACTTTCAAGAGATGCATAAGTACAACTTTTTTCCATTTCCTTTTCACAGATTGTTACCTCCCACTCTCAATATGCATTAAAATGGGGGGGGGTATCTGAACTACAGTTCTTCTGAATCACTTATAAAATATAATGTAGCTTTTCCTATGTGTCTGAAAAAGGCTCATAACTGTGGAGGAAAAAAATAGGGCTGAATAGAACCCCTCTCCCCCACATAATTTCTAAAGCATATGAACTCCTTTTGCAAATACACAGCAATATTACACTTTGGAATTACTGTTTCATTATTTTGTAAGCAATATACCATAGAATCAGCGATTATTATGATGTAACTGTACAGCAGTAACTGTACAGGGTATATGAAGCTGCACAGCAGTTAAGAAGATGAACTGGAAATTCCTGGTAAAAGTTTAGCTCAGCTATGAGTTTATTGGGTAGGCTTTCAAAAACCATTGCAGTTTAGCCCTTCCTCTGAGATATTGTGGTATTTTTATAATAATGTTGTGTTCCCAGGACACAGTCCTGCATGAAGCTAAAGAGGTCACCATAAGCAGAATGCAGTCAAGGCAAAGAATGAAAAAGCAAACATCAGACAAAGTCATCAAGTTCTGTTGATGCTATCATTATAAGAAAATGAAGCACAGATTTCTTTTCCTCCAAGAGGTAAAAATGTTGTTGGCAAATAAAGGGAGTGGAGGGGACTGGAAAACAGGAATACGCAGTACTTCATTGTGCAATTCAACTTTCTCTGTTATCTGGGCATTCCACAGGAATTTCTGATTCCTTTTCGATTCAGGACCCATATAAAACCACATGTAAAACAAGGAAACTGTTGTATCTCTTATATCAAGGCAACAACAAAGCAACTGAATGTCTGTTTCTAGGATAATATGGCTCTGGATCCATGTGGCATGAGGCGCTGTGGGGGAGGACCTGCTATCACTGGCCTCCAGTGGACGAGAGGCCACCTCTGATGACATCAGGCACAATGTACAATGATGCCAAGCATTTGTGGGGCAGAGCTAGATGATTTTTTAGCTCCATCCACCACTCCCTTCCTTTTGGACGAGCTTCAATCCACCCTCCCACCTTCAGTGCAGTGTGAGCTTTGCTGGTCACTTCAGGGCTTGGAGTGGTGTCTTTAAATAGGTGGTAACTTGAGAGGTAGGGGGGACTGTAATTATACTGAGCACCTTGGAATCCTTTTAGTGAACCAGAGCGCTCTGGAACTGCTTCTTTAAGTTCTGAGATTGAGGAGGTGGGGAAACAGACTACCCTTGAGGTTGTGCTGGGGGTTTTCCCCTCACTTAATCCTGGAACTTGTGGTTGGGTTCCTTGAGTCTGCCTTCCAGTAGTTGGCCAGATGAGGAACAACACAGGCATTGGGCTGTCCTCAGGGCTCAAGTGGTTCATGCATGAGAATGCTGGCAAGGAAGTCACAGAGTGATGCCAGGCCTCAGCTGATCCTGCACTAGCTGCCCACTGCCCCATGTCTTTCCAGGTTCAACTCAGTTTAAATAGGTTTTAAGTTAAATAAAATGGTCCTTTTCAACCCATTTTTCTCTGTATGGTCTCATTATACCATGGTTGGTCAGCAAAAGCCAGCACCTAGTATTCATTTCATCTGTGGCACCTAGCCTACTTGCCAATGGTTTTCCTGCCCCCATCCATCAACAGATGAGGTGCATAATAATTTGGGGAAAGGGAGCACATTAGAAAATGTGTGCAGTCATAAATTATGACTTATAAAAACACTATTTATTATTCTATAATTGCAATAGTATGATCTGCTCACAATTACACATATGTGTAAGTATGAACTCATTTTCAATATTTTCCTTTATATGTTTAGCAAAACAAGTCTTCATTTAAGATTCTGCATAGAAAACTTCCATGTCTGTTTCCAGATGCTGATCAGAAGCAAGTTCAAAAGACCTGTTTGAAGATGCAGCTAAATCCATATTAGATGTACCACTAGCATTTTTATTAGCTCCAGTTTCAAGAATTTCATCTGATTCTTCAACTTTAAAGTAGAGATCATGAATTAGCTGTCTGGTAAAAGAGATGTATTTTAACCCCCTCTTTTTCTTAGCAGGAAATACAAAATATTTTCCTGTTCCAGATGGGCAGGCATGAAAAATGGCTGCATTTTACTAGAACATTCCAAGAAAATGGTGAAAACTTTAAAAACTAGAACTAGATATATTGCTGGAGAACACTGAGGAATTAAAAATATACATATTTGGGGGATTATTTTTGGCATCTCCATGTTTAACTACAATTAATATTGGCTGATACCCAAAACTTAACAGTGTCTTTATGTGATCTGGGAGTCCTCTCCCACCTTTACCTAAATCAAAGTAACAGGACAAAAACTATTAGAACATATGCATGTAGAACTCTGTGCTAAAAGTAGCCCTAATATTCCTACGATCTTGATCCCTGAGGGTAAAATAAGGATGTGGATATTAAAGATGGACCTGCCTGCCTGAAATAAAATCATTGCTTTTCTTCTTCCCCCTCCCTCTCCCTCCCTTTCTCCAAAGGTAAGGACAATGAGGTATTGGTAATTAAATGCACACAAATTCTGGTGTGTATGTATGTGCCTTCAGATTTTAACAATGAAAAATACCATAGCTACTAAAGTCATTTCATGCAAAAATATTGAACAGTTTACACAAAGAGGAAGCACAGGTTCCAGTAATTTGAAGCACCGAGTGTATAATCAAATTTCTTATCCAAAAGAAGAAGCTGAAAATAATCAGAGTCAGATTATCTCAAAGGCCCTTTCCGCACGAGGAAGTTAAAATGGGCCAAGGCGTCCTGGCACGGAGGTCGTCCGCACCTTGGATAGGACTAGGTCCAGACTACTTACCATAGTTATGCACCTTAGTCCGATCCAAAATACCCTGAAGTGGTCCTCCAGCACGCTAAGTGAAGACTGGAAAAATCCGGTCTTTCAATCTTCTGGAGCACGCCATTGCATTCCTGCTGACTAGTGCAGATGCACAGGCTTGCACGAATGCGAGCCTGCGATCAGCGGAGGGCGGGCTGTGGGCGTGGCTAGCATCAGCGATTGGTCCAGACCCACATAAAAACAGGAAGCTGCCATTTTCAGCCAGAGCAGTGCAGATCTAAAGAACTCGCACTGCTTCGATTTGCCCTGGATTAATGGAGGAGCCCTGCAAAAGCGCTTAAGGGAAAGTCGGACCCACAAGACCCGGTAAGTAACGGCATGGAGCGATTCACTCACCTCGTGCGGAAAGGGCCAAAGTCTGCATGACTGGACACCCAAACTAAGTTAGGATTCTATTTTTATTTTTTTTATTTTTGAGGGAGGGGAGATATTTTGACAATTATTCAAAATGGAAAGTTTGCCACTGTGCAATACCTAGAAAGAAAAATTCCCAACTAGGTTTGGGCCAATATCCAAAATAGTTGGATGCTCATTCTGAAGCAGCTATGAAGCCAACAAAAATCCTTCTCTTGAATCCTAATAAATATAACCACCTGCAGGGTTAGGCAGTGGGCAAAGGAAATACTGTACACACTGCCTTATTTCATGGTGCTATTCACTAGTAGTTTAAGGGTAGCACTGCTATAAAACTGAGATTAAGAGGATTGAAAGGAGGGGACAAAATAGGGCCTCATTGGTGATGAAAGTGAATGAGGCCCAGATGAGAGTGAAAACACTGGAAAAATGTTGCCATTATATAACTGCAATTCAAATATCTACATTAATATTTAGAGTCCTTATACTTAATTTGCCCTTCTTTCCAAGAGTTTTTAGTTTCTTGGCAAAGTGAGGTAATGTTCGTTTTTATTCTAAAAGACTGATTTGAAGTGATTCATTTTTCAAGAACAAAAGGCACATTTTCCTGTACTTCCATTTACTACTCTAACCAAAAAAGATGAAACATTTTGTCAAAGTATTTTTCAAAGCAGAAGAGGGAAAAATAGTAGGGGTCTTATTAGGGTCATCTTTACTAGAGTTTCTGCTGTTACTTACTTTTTATAACTGACCTAGATTGTTAAAGTTGCTGATGACATAAAATTGGGAAGAATACTGCACACATTGCAGACAGCAAGTCAAATGTAAATGAATCCTGTTCTACTGTGTAATGAGGCTGACAAGCAGAAACCAAAACTTAATGTTGACAAATATGATACAATAGAAATAGAATACAAGAATAATATGCTGAAGTGCAGCAGAAGCAAATGTAAATTAAAACATGGAAACCTGTAAAAGAAAAGTTAAACTATTACAGATTTCTACATTTTATTTTAATAACAGTCAGTTTCTAATTTGAAAAGTAGTGAATTTTCTTGGATCCAGTGAGGTGTAGTGGTTGGAGCATTGGACTACGACCCTAGAGACCAGGGTTCAATTCCTCACTGGAATGGAAAACCCCACTGAGTGACCTTGGACATGTCACACACTTTCAGTCTCAGAAAACCCCAAGATAGGTTCACCTTAAGGTCACCATAAGCTGGAAATAACTTGAGTGCACAAAAAAAATAAAAAAAAAATTGCATGTGTGAAGATACATCGTTTTATGTTTTGTAGTGTTAATATGTCACATATTTTCAAAGTACAGTCACCCTTCCACATTTGCTAGGGTTAGGAGCACAGGACCCCCGTGAAAGTGGAAAAATTGTGAACAACTCTAGGCCCTCCCAAACCATATTTAGCACACATAAAAAGTATGATCACCATTTTTGACCCACCATGGATTCCTCTGAAGCATCAGGGTTCCTTCACAAGGCAGAAGTGGGTGGCTGGTGGGGCTTACTGCCACCTCTGCTGCTGCCACCACACCATTTTTAATAGGGACTTAAAAACCTCGTTTGCAGTTTCTCAGTCTCACAAAGCTTGCAGTCCCTATTAAAAATGGCATAGGGAGGCAGCAGAGATGACAGCAAATAATCTGTGAATAACCAAATCTGCAAAAGTGAAACCCACAAATGTGGAGGGCTGACTGTGTTGAATTGTTTGGTGTGTCTATATCTTGTACATTCAGAATGACCTCTGTATCCAAGCAGAACAGAAGTCTAGCTCTGGTGTTTTATGTTTGGGTCTGTAACTGTGCCAATGCTGAGATTACATTGTACCAGTTGAAGCTATGTTTGTATTGCGATACAGGAGTGTTTCTCAGTCTCTTGTTCTCCAAGTTTTGGAGTTCAGCATCCAGCCAACTGGGCCAATGCTAAAGGAAACTGAGCTCCAATATACCTGGAGTACCAAAGACTGAGAACTGCTGGTGTTGGAGGAGAAGCTATCTTTGTTTGGAATACTTCAGGAGCCAGTGACTGCAATTTTAAAAGTTCCATAAGAATAATGTTTGGCCATTTCCATACTTCTCTATTACAGTGCTATTATTCCACTTTCAACACCCTCTGGAAACCTGGGGTTTGCAGTTTAGGGAGGGACCTTTAGAATTCTCAGCCAGAGAGCTCTTTGGCCTCTGTAAACTACAAACCCCAGAATTCCACAGGATGTTGAAAGTAGAATAATAGCACTACAACAGTGTAGTGTGGAAATGACCTTTGTTTTAGCCATGGATCTAAAAGAGATTTCAGAAGTCTGTTACAATTGGGGACATTTGGTTTTACTAAGAGACAGTGGTTATTGATTGAAGACTAAGTGCTCAGGGATGAGGAAGAAGAAAATCCAGTTGGGAGAGAGCCCAGCCAAACAAAACCTGAAAAAAACAGAGGTGGATGCAGTAAGGGCAAGAATGCATGTGCTGGGATTATGGTGTTGTTCCAAGCAGGGAGCAAAGCCCACCATTAGAAGGCTTCAAGAAAGGACTAACTAGTCAGGGATTCATCAAGTAGTCCTTGAAACAGACTCATGTGAGAAACCAGAGGAAACAGAATTAAGTTGGAGGCAGATGGAGGCTTTTATATGCTGTCGCTGTCTGACATACCAGCTGAGACAAGCTTTGGGAAATCTAGCCTGAGAGAAAAGCTAAGAGATTCTTTAGCTGGGAAGCTGGGGAAGACCCTCTTATTTATTAGGAATGATAAACAAAGATATTAAGGCTGAGATCCTATGCCACAACTATTTTGATGTATGCTGCAGTAACAGTGGCAGGAGTTAAAAAAAAAGGCATACGGTTTTCAGAAAAAGAAAGCTGCTGTCTTTAAGCAGTTTCTGTGTGTGTGTGTTGTGTGCCTGCAAGTCACCTGTCAATTTATGGTGACTTCATGGATCTCACAGGGTTTTCTTAGGCAAAGAATACCTAGAGGTAGTTTTGCTAGTTCCTTCCTCTGAAATACAGCCACTAACCAGAGATAGCCCTTTTAGCTTCCAAGATCAGACAGACCACTGTATTCTGCTTTGATCAGATCCTACCTGCAATACCATGTCCAGTTCTTGGTACTGCAGTTCAGAGAAGACATTGGCCAACTGGAACATGTCCAGACTGAGGAGGATGACCAAAATGGTAGAAGGCCTGGAAACCATGCCATATGAGGAGCGATTTAGTGAGCTGAGTATGCTTAAACTGAAGAAGAGAAGAGGTAACATAATAGCTATGTTTAAATATTTGTAGGGATGTCACAAGGAAGATGTAGCAGACTTGTTTTCTGCTGCTCCTGAGACCAGGGCTCTTTCCGCAATGCACCTTTTCACGGAGCTGGGGTGCAGGGATTGTGCAAGCAGCCTTCAGTGAGAGGCTCTCATGTCCCCGTTCCTTCAGCTCTGCAGCTGCCACCCACTCGCCCAAGAGCTCCGCCTCTTCCTTCCGCGCTGCAGCCTGGGAGTTTCCCAGGCCGTGCTGGGGCAGGAAGCACAAGCGCCGTGGCTCTGGAGCTCCGCAAGCATGGTAAGTGTGCGCAGGGCCCCGAAGTGATGCACGATTGCACACCATTTTCAGCTCAAAGCCAAAAATGAAAAAGTGTGCGAGTGGCGCCTGCCAGACCCTGGAGTGTTGCACGATTGTGAGTGCGTCGTGTGGACCGATCCTCACATTCGCGCGGTGCTCGAGGGGCCCTTTGACATGGCAAATGCTGTGCGAAAAGGGCCTAGGACATGGAGCAATGGCTTCAAATTTCAGGAAAAGAGATTTCACCTAAACCTTAGAAAGAACTTCTTGATGGCAAGAGCAGTTTGACAGTGGAAAGTGCTGCCTTGGAGTGTGGAGGACTTTCCTTCTTTGGAGGTTTTTAAGCAGAGTTTGGATGGCCATCTGTCTGGAATGCTTTGATGGTGTATACCTGCATGACAAGGGGTTGGACTCAATGGCCCTTGCAGCCTCTTCCAACTCTATATTATGATTCTAGGACCAGATGCCATTAGGGTATTTAGGCCATAGCTTGTCCAGGATGCTTTACTATTATGCTAGTATATTATAACTATTACTACAACTCCGGCTGATATCAAACTAGATTCAAATTATCTCAACCTATTGTTTAAAGTACTAGACTTTGTTCCCTTTTTAAAGTCCCCAGTAAACATATTTCTATTGGCAATCTTCATTCTAGTTGTGGTGTCAGCATGCCTAAAACAAAAGAATCATGCTACTAAGGCCTTTATCCAATTATTAATCTCAGCTAGAATAGGCCTATTCTAGGTAGGTGTTGACTTGCCTAATTTTCCATTATTCAATAGATCTCTTTGTAACTAATGATTGAACATAGGCAAAGATTTCTAAAATATATTGCAGGTTCATTTTTGTAGGCAGTGTGTGCAGGTTTCATCATGCAGACAGCTTAAGGCATGAAATTACAAAGATTCAGACCTCAACATTTTAATGAGAGCATGTAGGTGAAGCAATCTGGTCTGCCATAGATCGTTTACTGTATTGGCTTTACATTTGAGTGGCGTAGTTTTGTTCATTACAATGTGCAGTACTACTCCTTTGTTCTGAATGATAGCTAATTTATTCAGTCCTTTGGCCTTACTCCTTTGCACATCCTCTGTTTTGCTACAATACATCTAGGATACAAGAAAAAAGGTAGATCTCACACTCCATTATCCTTTGCGTTATTGATGTCACAGCTCTTCCTTATAAACTAGACATCTTTCAAGACTCATACCAATGCAAATTCTTAGCTCCTACTTTCCACCACACAGCTTAAAAAAGGAGATCACGCTTTATTTCCAAATACAACGCAGTATATCCTTTTTATCAAAGAGTTTAAGCAAAGGACACCACCAGACCAAATAAGGAAGAAGGAAGATGTTTATTAACTACGCCTCAGAGGCTTCATTAATGTTTCCAAATAACGCTTGATCAGATATGTGAAAAGGAAAGTTCCAGGTAATGGTAGGATATTTTCTCAAAAAACAAAAAAAATGAATAGTTTGTTTGTTATCCAGTTCCATCTTTCAGCCTTTCCATTTTGTTCAAGACTCCATGAAGTATACTGCTTGGACTAGGAACAGACAAAGTATCTATAGAATGAATTTTATGAATAGCATACTAGCTATGTAAAATGCCGTAGAACTGGCTTACATAAAGAGCAACACTGTACTTTTACAACTCATTGATTTCAACGGGAGAGGCTCACATGAGCACACACTTCAATCTTTTCTCTTAAAATCAATGGGACTTCAAGGTACTTAACTCTGGATTGTACCCAGTGTTTGGATCATGGGGGGAAAACATGTTTTCATTTTCACATTTTTAAAAGACTGACAGAGGCAGAAAGACTTTCTATAGATCAGTCTATTTTTCAAGCTGCACAGAAAGTTACTGAAGGTGCCCTGACTAGCAGACTAATGAAAACATATTGTTTATCATCTTTTAGGTCTGTCTCATTTCGAGCCTAGCCGTAGCCCTATTTACTCAGAAGCTGACTTACAGATTTACTTTAAGGCAGAGCTTTTCAAACTTTTCGTGTTGGTGAAACACTTTTTCTACATGCATCATTTCGAGACACAGTAATTCAGCTTCACTAGCAAACCAGAGGTAGCCAGAGGCATATCTAGGGTGGGGAAAGCCAGCCCCTCCCGATCCTGGCCCGCTGCCATCGCTCTTGCCGGGGAAAGGCCCCACTGAGAGCGACAGCAGTTTGCCAGGCTTGCGGGAGGGGTCTTTCTCAGCTGAGGGGGCAACACACCTACAGGTGACACACCAATGTGTCATGACACACCATTTGGAAAGCCTTGCTTTAAGGCTACAGCTCTTCCCACTGGGAGTATGTCAAAGCTCCACTGCATTATTCTTGTCCCTAATGACCACAGACTCTCCGCTCAATCCAAACTCCATAATAAGAGTTGTTTGAGAGTACAACAGTTTGATTACCTTACACTGAAGTCAGGATAGGCATGATTCTGAAACAGGGCTTCAGGGATTCCTATTAAATGAAATATGCCACTTGGTTACTGAATAATTTGCACTTTAAAGGAACAGACGTGATGGAAGATTTCACAGTTATGTTGTCAAGGAAAAAAACATCTAGAAATGCAAATATTTCAAATGCCCATATGACAGCTTGGTTTAATTATTTAAATTCTAAACTATTTTTATATTTTTTAATTAGACCATATGTTAACATCAGCACTGAATGTTATTAGTATTCTTATGCTATACACTTCTTGCACTGCAATTTTGGAAAGAGATACCTTTGCAGAAGTGTAAGAGTTTGAGGTCAAATCAAACTCTTAATTAACACCTTAGACTCCATAAATAAAACTCACTGAAGATTTCATATGTAGTGTTAAACTGAAAACCTTCTAACCTTTAAGCTGCTAATTAGCAAATTAATGATGCATAGTGTGTTAACAATAAAAAAAAAAGATGTGGGTTAATCATAAAAATGCCTGCTAAGTTGGGGAAAGCATTAAACATGTGACTAAAATGATTTGAAACAATTATTAGCCCCTTGATATTTCTTTTCTTCTACCACTTCCTTTTTTAAAGTCTGTGCCCGAATTTGTGCCTAAATGAATGGCTTTGTCAGAATGAGGTAGTTTTCTTCAGTTTGCCTCCAAACTGTTGACAAAAAGATGACAAATTTATAACTGCATTACACAAGTAAGGCATGGGACACAGGTTCTCTTACTCACAACCTGGGGTGGGAGTGAGATATGTTCACACAGAGTAGTCGAGGTCAAGCTGGAACATGGCTGCCAACTTTTTTATTTCTTTGTTAAGATCTGCAGATACAGTGGCATTAGGCTTTACATGCTATATTTATGAAGGAACAAGAAAACTGTTATCACAATGTAGACATCCCTGGATCATGACCTGGTAGGTGACACAGGTGGAAGGCAGAGTAGACAGTTCACCTAAAGTATGATCATAGGTTGAATTGGAACTATGGCCCTTTTCACACGGGGTAATTAAAACGGGGCAGTGCAACTTCTAACGGAGGTCTTCTACACTGTAGAGCACGCTGGGTCATATATAATTTTGACGTTCCACACCTCAAACCTCTCAGAAGCAACCAGAAGTAGTGGCGCCGCGTGTTTTTTAAAAACCTTGAAAAATGTGGGTTTTTTCCCCTGACGCGCACTATAGCTTACGTGCTCATTTGCGTAGAAGCGCAGATACAAGCTGATTCGCGCACGAGACCCACGGAGGGTGGGCCGTGAGCGTGGACAGCTTCAGTGGTTGGTCCTGCCCCACAAAGAACAGGACAGTGCCATTTTTTGTTCCTCGGAAAGCAGTTAGGAGCTACAGCAAGAAAAAGGAAAAAAGAGTGCAGGTACGTAGTTTGGATCAAAATGAATATGTTTTTATCTTTATCAGTTTAAAATAAGTTTTACATGTGTGCATGGAGCTGTTGGCAGTTCTGGAGGCTGGGGATATGCGGTTGGGGGGCTTATATTTTGGGGGGGACTGCTGAATGCTTTCTCCTTCCTCATATCAGAACAAAAGACTGCCTGTTCTCTCCCCTGATCTGATAGCATGCCTGTATCCCCCTTAATTATTTTTAAAATAGCCTCCATGTTTTGGCTAGCATGCTGTATGGGACCTACAATATTTTCCCTTCCCTTTTTACTAATCAGTTTTTCATTTTTATTACAGTTTTATTTGGGGGGGGGGTTCAAAGTTTATTTTCTTTCTTTCTTTCTTTCTTTCTTTCTTTCTGTCTTTCTTTCTTTCTTTCTTTCTTTATTATATTTGTAGGCTGCCTTTCTCCTGGAATTGGGACCCAAGGTCTGGAGAGCCACTCAGTGTCCACCTCTGCTGCTTATATACCTCAGACGAAATAGATTTCAACTTGTTTTGAAACCAGAAATTTTTTGGGGGGGAGGGGAAGAGCTCAAGAACCCAAATGCCAATAAAAAAAGATTTTAAAAAAACTTGTTTTGAAATCAGAGAGGGTTTATTGGGGGAGGAATCCCAAGCTGAAATGCCTCCCCCATAAAAAAAATAAGCTAGAGATGGGGAAAATAGACCCCTGCAGTTGTCTTTGGACTGCAGCTCCCATCATCCCACATAGGAGTTGCTGGGAATTGTAGTCCCGAGACTGACAGGCTCTCCCCCTCATCTGACTTCAGACGGCACTTTAGGAGTCAGGGAGGGGGGTTCATATCCTTTCCAACACCTTGATTTTGTCAGATGAAAATCCCCAGCATTCCCCTGCCGGTCGTGGATACTGGGCATTGCACTACAGCCCCATCTGGGGGGCCGCATGCATCCCCACCCTTGCGGTGTCCATGGGAATCATGCAACTGTTGGGATGTGGCTGGACTCCAACTCACAGCATCCCTTACAATTGGCCAGCCGGTTGGGGATGCTGGGTGTTTCAGTAAAGCCCCAATCTGGAGGGCTGCGGGTACCCCCGCCCTTGCAGCTCTCCCCCTTCTCACTTCCCTGGGCTTCTCTCGCCTCCACCACCCCCAGGCGCTCCCTATTGGATGAGCCGCTCCATGCCGGGCGCTCCATTGGTTGCTGCACCGCTCCGTCTTTGGAAGACCCGGGAGACGTCATCGCTCTCTTCCCAAAGCATGCCGGGAAGTGTAGTTCTGGGTGGGACAGGCTTTGACAGTGCCACGGAGGCATCCAGAGGAGTGGGGGAAGGATGCGTGCCCCTCTGCAGGTGCAGGTGCCCCTCTGGCGGACTGCAGCTCCCAGCAGCCCCAAACCAACTGCATAGGCCATGGAGAAGAATGCTGGGAGCTGCAGTCCAGCGTCCAGAGAGAGTGACATGTGGTCACCCCTGGACCGAATCTCGGCAGGGAGAGAGGGTGGGTAGGTGTAACGGCCTCTGTTGAAAGTGACCCAACCGCTTCCCTCCCCAGCTAAAATGAAGGCGTACATCTCCATCCGAAAATTGATTAATGGCAAGGTGTGCCAACATTGCCTTCCTCTGAGGCTGAGAGAATGTGACTTGACCAAGGTCACCCAGTTGGTTTCCACAGCTGAGTGGGGATCTGAACTCTGGTCTTCTGTAGTCCAGCACTCAAACCCCTGTATTCGCGGCATCTTTCAGAGCAATGGGACCCTGGCAACGTTGAAGAGGTCATCCCCTCTTCTTCCATTGCAAAGCCAGCAGAAAACAGCAGAAAGAATGGGCGGGAAAAAACTCTCAAGGTTAAAAGGAGGGAGGGGTGGAGGGAGGGAGGCGTCATGGGAGGACCTAGGTGACTGTGTGTACGTGCGCAAGTGAGCACATACGTAATGACGCATGGAGCCATTTTTTTTTTAAAAAAGCCAATCGCAGCCGAAGGGGGCGAGGTAAGGAGACTAACGGGAGTGGCCATGAGAAAATCGATTGGATCTATTAACACACCCTAGACCGGTTCACGCTAGAACCGTATGGAACTTTGTAAATTAAAGTCCGCATTAGCGCAGATACAGAAAAAAACGGCTGGTAGCGTTGCAGCGCGATTTCCTCGCCTCGTGTGGAAAGGGCCTATGACATGCCCAACAGTGGACAGACTCTTTTATTTTTCTGGTCAAGTGAGGGCACATGGCTAAAGTATTGATATTTATTCCTAACTTCACAATTCCAGAGACCAGAAAAAGGGGCATCTGGGCCCAAGAATAAGCACATGGGATTACAGATAGTTTAAATGATGAGTGTTAGCTCCAACTCTTTAAGTCTTCCTCAGTCCTAAACCATTTAAATGGCTTTGAATTACATTTGCTTAATATTTGATATTTACTTCCAAGCCACTATTTATTCTTTGAAATCTTCAGGATCATAAAAAGTAAAACTATTCTTGTAAAAAGCTGCTAAGCAGCCTACAATGGTCCCTAGTGGTCATGTTTGCATCACAGAGCCATTCTGTCTGGCACTTTCTAGTAGTTCAGATTTCTCATTTACAACTAAATACACACTGAAGTTACTCAGCAGGCAACCAAAAGACCTTTGGGAAGAAGATCCGCACATTAGAGGCTTGGAAAGAAAATAATCCAATTAACACTTAAGGACCTATTCAATAATGTCTGAATGTATACCATTCACACTTGAAATTATGGGAATGGGAATATATCATGCATCAGAAACTTATTAAAATGTGTCTTAATATTAATGAATTCCCATGGCTATTCAGGCTACTGAATTGTTTGTAAACTCTCTAGCTGCCTTTTGCTATTCAGACTGTAGCCCCATCTAGCATTAGAAAAATAAACAGAAAAGTAACAGGAATGTTTTTATGAAAATAGGTCAAAGATACATAGCGCAACACAGAAAATCCTGTACTAGGCTACTTCCTTTCCAGAGAATGGGAGAGACAGAAGTAGGAGAATTGTTGTCGTTATCCAAAAGAGATGAAAAGATGATACTATAAAAAACTGCATATTCCAGAGCTTTTATTACGCTACTACCAGACTTCCATATAGGGCCTCAGGATGAAATCCATGTATTTTACAGTCACAAAAACCATATTTTGCTATGCCCAATGTCATCCAAAATTCATGACGCAGTGGGAACATAAATTCATTTATTTATCTGCTATGTTACATTGTCTTTATGATATCTTGCTTAAGAAACTGTCTTCTTGTCTTCTGGTTAAACTATAATTTATAATTTTGCAATAACATTGTTTCAAACTAGACATTAGTGGATCTAATCCACATCCCTGCAGGATGGAGAGAAATTTTTGCTCCTGGCTGTATTTCTTTCTTTCACCAAAAGACTTATATTTTCATCTGGTCACAAATGTCCCTTTCTTGGGTAAGGTGTTTGAGAGAGTGGTTGTGTCCCAAAACAAGAGTGTTAGGAAATGGATTATCTTAACCCATTCCAGACCATATGTTGGGGTGGAATCATTCTTGGCTACCCTGACAGATTATCTTCAGGAAAGGAAAGGAGGAATACAACACTGTCATTTCGTCTCAGTTTTTCATATTACTAAACCATGCCATTCTTTAGGGTGGTCTCCATAAGCTGGGAATTGTACATCCAATATTAGGGGATTTCATCTACCTGCAGGGACCAGAGAATAACAAGAGTAACTGTGCCTCACTCCTCCCTGGAGCTGAACTCAGAATTGCCACAGGGCACTATTCCACCCAGTGTTGCTTACAAACCCATGGGAAATGTTAATGAGGTCTGGAAAAAGTTGTGATCAGGCTGTGGATAATACTCAACTTTGTTTCTTGAATCTGGGAGGATGAATGCTTTTAGGTAGGAGAGTCTGGTTGTGTTTGTGGTTGTTGTTGTTGTTGTGTGCCTTCCAGTCATTTCTGGGACTTATGGAGACCCTAGGCAAACATGTCACAGGGTTTTCTTGTCAGGATTTGTTCAGAGGGGGCTTGCCTTTGCCTTCTTCTGAAGCTGAGAGAGTGTGACTAACCCACAGTCACCCAGTGAGCTTCCATGGCCAAATGGGGATTAGAACCCTGTTCTTGAGAGTCCTAGTCCAATGCTGAAATCACTAGACCATGCCAGCTTTCAGGGAGGCTGGTGTGGAATAGCATGAATACAAATATGACAGGATTTCTGTCACTTGAGGGTTCCCAAGTCCAAGTATTAATGTGCTCCTCTTGAAGGAACAAGTAGATAGTTTGAGGATGTCCGAGGTCCTCATCTGTCATTGGAGCCCCAGATGATAAGTAGCTCAGACCATCCATTCCCATCTTTGACTGAAGCACTAACCACATCTACTCCAGGATAGGGATATCATTGCCACGCTGACTCATGCACTGGTTAGCATCATAACTAAACCACTTCTATGCAGTTTATATCAGGTTTGCTACAGAACACACTGTCTGGAATTAGCAGTGGACCACTAAACCCTGCATGTATTGCATATGTGCTAGAATAACTATGCAAATATAATATGTGGCCTAATAATTATCAAGCCATGTCCAAGGTTCTTTTGGGCCTAAACGGATTGAAACCAGTATGCTTGGAACACTGCATTTCTCTATTGATAGCCACTCCTCACTGAAGGCTTTATCCCATAAGCAATAGGATGCTGTTGCCTGATATGATCAAGGTAGGCCTTTGCTTACCCATACTTCACAACAATTTCCTTCTCTCCCACTGCCCAATTAGACAAGGAGAAAATGTGTCAAGTTTTTAAATGCCTCTTATATTTATTTATCCAGGTGTTCCTATATACAGTCATTCAAACAGCTTCAATCCATATTGTAGAGCAGTGGTTCCCAACCCTTTTTCACTTGTGTATCCCTTGGCAGCCATAAATTGTACCCCTCATATTAGCAAAATGTTTGCAATTAATATAATTGCTGTTATTTCAAATTTATATGTTATAACTGTAAATAAATAGCTCAATAATGGGATTAAAGAGCAATGGAATAACAAGGTGAACAAAGAGTGCATATATATTTACATTCAAAACTCAAAGATAATATGAATTCAAGAAGATACATCACAGATTACATTTTAAAACTACATTATATTAATTATTTATTATTACTCTTCTGTACTAAACTGTTAGATACGTCCTGAGAAATTCTTGGTGATTGGTCACAATCCACATTATTTTTCACAATTTTTTTACTGTGCATGTTTTCAACCACTGACCCATACCTGATAACACACAAATGGAAAAATCAATTTAAAACTTGCAATGATGGCAAAGGGAAGAGACATAGAGAAGACCTAGAAGAACTTACTCATTGAACACTGTTCACAGGACTGACTGAGCTGCCTGTTGCTAATAGTTCAAAGCTCCATTTTCTTAATGTGCTCTGTCATGAAAAGCAGGCATCATGGCAGCTCTCATTTATTGATTCTCTTGTGTCTTCCTAGCCTGAGCTGCCCCATCTTAGATCCCTCAAGGGAGGCTGACTAGCTATGCTCCCCAATTCTCCATCCCAGAGAAGAGCACTGACTGCAACCGGCCATAGCTTAACATTTCCACCACAAACCTCTCTCCTCAGCTTTCTCCCCCACAGCTGCTTCCTCTCAGGGAAGATGGACTGGGAGGGAAGAGTGTTGTCAATCAGCCCCATCCACACTATACCTAAAGAAAACATAGATATCTGAAGATGACAAAAACCAGACATGGACCAAGCCCTCAGCCTCCTCCCTCTTGTGACTTTGTCCCTCCAGAGATGATCACCATCACTGCAACCACCACTCATCCTTTTGTGCTTTTCTCTCTCCCTCTAGCTCACTTGCTGTCTCTCTCACACATACATATTTACAAGCATCATCTTGTCCCTGAACTGCACTGATGCAGGTTGTGCAGGACCAAGGAAGAAATCAATGGCTGGGGCCTGGGGAGGTGCAACAGCCTGTCTTGCATCCCTGGGAGCCTGTTGCAAGAAGCTGCCTGACCCACACAGCTCTCCACTGAGCTTCCCTTCACTTGGCCTGTGCTTAGATTCAGGCACCACTTGCATTTGGAGTTTTGTTGCCTCAGAGCTTCCACGACCACCCTTACACTCTGGTTCCCATCAGATGAAGTAACTGCCACTCTTGAGCCCACCCCAAAACTTTCACCCACCAGCCCAGCACAGTCCCACTCACGTGCCATTCCTAAAGCAGGTTGGGCTCAGTTCTGAAGAGGCAAGTGGCTCTTCCTTTTTTTTTTTAATATTTTTATTAAAGTTTATAATTGAAAATAAAAAAAAAATCCTCCCCATTTCCAAGCTTATTTTCCAGTTGCATCTGCTTGTTTTCATTCCATTCATACATAGTTTCTGCTTAAAAAATGATCTTACATTGTTACATCTTACATTGTTACATTGCTGCTTTGTTACATTACCTTGTTACATTGTTACCTTACATTACATACAATCTTGCTTAGTTCCTTTTTCTTTTCTTATGCTATATCTTTATCCAGTTCAAAACTTCTCTTCATTCCCTTTCAAAGTTCTGAATAGGTTTATTTTTCAAAAAAAAAAAATGTTAACTTTTCTATCTCTACCATAACCAGGACTTTTAATTTCCATTCTTTTATATCAATATATTTCTTTTCTTTCCAATATTGCGCATATTTCAGGTTCTTTTCGCACGGCGTTTTGGAAGCGAGAGGGCCCCCTGAGCGTAAATGTGATGTACTCACATTTACGCGATGCTCAAGAGCCTGATGCGAAGTGGGCATGGATTTTTTCATTTTCGGCTTCAAGCCGAAAATGCTCACGCTCACGCATCGGTCAGGGGCCTGGGGCGTACTCACCTGCTGTGCGAAGCCTCCTGAGCCGTGCCAGTCACACTTCCTGCCCCAGTGCAGCCTACAACTCCCAGGCTGCACTGCGGAAGGAAGGGGCGGGGCACTCGCGCGAGCAGGAAGGAGCTGCAGAGCTGAAGCAGGAGGCTTGTGAGAGCGTTCCTTCCAAAGCCTGGGACAAATAAAACAATATGAGTGGAAATTTCTTCCTTGACTTCACCTGAAATTCACTTTGTTTGTCCCCATGTTACAAAATACTTGTCTTTTATGTTATGTTTCTTCTCCCTGTCTACATCAATACTATTGTAAGTTCTGAGTCATCCAGCCCAACGTATCCTTTCAACAAGTTACTCTAGAATGTTAACCTTCACTTCTGAAGGACCCAAAAAGAAAAGTATGAAAGAACTAGCTAAAAATAGCAAACAATAAAACCCATCACGCTACTTCAACCAGTCATCTACCAAGACCAAGCCATTATGATTCTTCAATTATGTCTACTTAGAATATGAAGCCAAGAAGCAGAATGAGGATTAGGCCTATAATGGTGACAGACAAGCATCGCACATCTGTTGCTGTGGGTATATCTGTATGCAGTGGCTCAAGAGAATCAAATAACAGATTACTAGTGATAAATAAGGAAGGAGTATCAACTGAATGATTGCATTTGCTTCTTCTGCACATTTCTTGTTAGTGGCAACAGCTATGTTAACTTATTTACCCTTGACTTTTACTTCTTTTACATGGGCTTCCTATCTGCCTGGCCAATGCTGCTTCTGTTTCCTCGCATGAAAACATGCCATAACTTTACTACACATATAACAACAGAACAAACCAAAGAATCCATGGATCAGACAAAGAGCTAGTGTGGGCTTCACATGAACTCTCACATGAATTCCAGGATAATAAAACAGACGGAAAGGTTTCACTGACAGTATAAGACATCCATCTATGTCTGCTACTTTTAACTAAACCCTTTGAGACTGTGATTCTTATCTTTTCCATTCTAGACACAAAAGGCTCTTGAGCATATCTCCTCTTGAGTTTCACAAGTCCTTAGTCTCTTTTTCCATCATCTGTGTTCAAGTCTTTGCTCATTACAAACACTGCAGCTGTCAGGGAGTTTATTTGTCTCCACTTTCAGCCTTGATTACACGTTTTCTGTCCTTTTCTATCCTTATTGAGATAAGGACTGCTTTAGCAAAAGGTGTGGAGTTATTCTTTATTGGTATGCCTCAGTTTCCTCCAACAGGGAGTTGTTACACATGTATGGTTGTCAAAGCTGAACAGTAAAGAAATCTGACAGGAAGATAAACTCATTAGAAATGTGGTGCTAGAGAACAGTTCTACAGATACCATGCAGTGGTATCCATATGAATGGGTCCTAAAGCAAATTGGGCCTGAACTCTCCCTAGAAATCGAGACAACTTAACTGAAACTCATATTTTTGACATATCATGAGACTACATAACTCACTAGAAAAGACAATAATACTCTGTAAAGTGAGAAGCAGTAGGAAAATAAGAAAACTGCACTACAGGTGAATTGATTTGGTCATAGAAGCCACAGCCCTGAGTTTGAAAAACCTGAGCAGGCCACTTGAGGACCAGAGTTCTTAAGAGGTCTTTCATTCATAGGGTCAAGACTCAATGGTAAATAGTAACAGAGTAAAACTCTGTACAGATATGTTTGCAACATACTCAACCTTCCATTTTTCTGAAACTACTGTATATCTGAGTGCAATCAGGTAGCAGTAGACCCCAGCTTTCATTTTTGTATACATTCCAGGTTGGTGGTCATGTCATCTAAAGGTTATTTATTAGTCCATTCTTGAAGAGCTGTCAAACCTTCAACTGTCTTTTCTTAGTGAAAGATGGATATGTTTAGTTAGATATTATTTCGTTCATTTTATTTGCTAGAATTCTCTCTCATTCATTTAACCTGAAATTATCAGTTGATTATTCCGATCATTTCACTCAAACTGGTCACATAAACCTGATTTTAAAGATGCTAAGAGGAACTCTGAAAAAAAAAAAGATTACTCCTTCTTAACAAGTGTGGAAGCCTGACTTCTTATATATCAGAGAAAAGGGTTGTTAAAGAATGTGAGTGGTTGTTACTCCCTCTAGAGAATGGTCAAAGAGTATCTTGCAGTTGCTTGTCTCAAAGGGCTGGAAGTACAGACACACCTGTTAGACAAAATTCCTTGTACCACCACTTCAAGATGTACTCACAACATTATATAAAATGTCCTGCTATTAAATGACTGTCCTGCAGAACTGTGGAAGAAATGTTAAAAGCAAAATACACACACCTACAAAAGACTGGGAAATGGTAGCATTACAGGTGGTTTAATAAGATAATAGAGAACTCTAGAAAGCCTAGCTTGGCATCAAAGAGAATATTCAAAAATGTCTATTCAAAAATATTTAATAATGTTCATTCCACCTGTCTAAAAGGCATTTGATATACTAAACCAGAATGCTGTCTGTAAGGAAATCCAAGGTAAAGCGCAAATTACAACAGATTTCATAAAGGTCTCAGAATGAACCACATATTAGATTTAACATGACTTATATGCAACAATGAATTTAGCAGAAAGATTTCTCTAAAAGATTCAATAGTGAAACAAATTGCTTGAGAAATGGAAAGAAGTGAATAGAAGCAGGCATGAACAAAGTATCTGCAGATACCACTTTCGTATCATTTCAATCCACTAAACCAGAATTAACTCATCTAAGACGGCACTGTCCAGAAGATGCTTCCACTTGTCTTCAGTCTTCCATCATTCCATTCAACTTCTTGCAATGCCAGCAAGAAATTGCTTTCAGTAACTGCAGTAACAGATCTAAGAAATTTCATTTCACGCAGGAACAAAAAACATCAAACATTATTCCCTTCTGGCCAAGATTATAAGAGCTTTTGTTCATTTGTTGATAATTTTTCACATTTGAGAATTTAAAAAAAAACAAACCATGAAGGGTTTTTGCAGAAGAACATTACCCTAAGTATTAGTCCTATCTAGAACATATCCACTGAATCAATGGGAAATTGGTATGCCAAAACTTATATAAGTGCTTGCTCTAATTGGGATTAACAATTAGATTCAGGTCATTTTATTTTGTGGAACATATTGGCTGAGCTCTTATATCAAGGTGACATAGTATAAATTCCCACATATGGAGTCACTCATTGATTGTTCAAGGCAACCCTTATGTTGAATGGAAGCACTGCACAACTGAATGCACACCTGAATCTGCACAATTATGCATGTGCACAGTCACATAAATACACATTTGTGTGCTTAACTCTGCTTCTGCAACCTTGAACGAAACTGATACATTGCTTATTGGAAAAAAAATGTCTTATAATATATTGGTGGGAATTTATGCATGCATAACACACCACCAAGATTCAAACTACTGCATTTTGTGTAAACCCAATGTTTTTTATGCAAAAAATCTGTAATGAAATGTTCACGCGCACACAAATAACTTCCAAAATGTCAAAAGTCTTGTGGGGTATACAATTTGAGTATGAAAAAAATTATGAAAGTTCCTGGTTCTTCTAGTTTAGTATTCTTTACACAATAGCATTGCACCAATGGCTTCGTGAAATGTTCTACCCTATTTGCAGAAAGAGGGATTTTGATGGTTATTTCAGTTATTTTAATGATGAATAGGATAATTTTTCCAGTAATTTCTCAGCAGTGGGAATCACCATGAACAGTCATTATAGGATACCTTCATTCAATTATTATTTTTTTTTAAAAAAAATGAGTACCACAACAAGTAGACTGGCAGCCTGGCCACTGTGCATTCCTTGTGCATTCTCCGCAATGCCTACTTTATGTCATTCCAGGGCACTGTAGTGGTGGTGAAGCAGTCCCTCAAATGATGGTGATGATGTAATGGGATTTTTTAGCAAAGTGTCCTAGAGAAGTGCAGAGGCAGAAAACTCAATCTTCTTTATCAGAAATATGGCTTCTAATTTTGATTCAGCCACAACTATCATTCTTCAGGGTTTCCCAGGTCTCCCAAGTGTTACATTTTAAATGAGTCACTGTAGATAAATTTTGCTTCCATTGCAGATACTTAAAATTCCTTGTAAGCCTCGAACCAAGTATGAGGCAGGTCAGTGTGGTGTCCAGAGCTGGAGCTAGTGGCCTGTCAAAATTTGTCCTCTAATTTTACAAAACTTTTATTTTCTCCTGAAAGAGGGTATCACTCTTCTACTGCATTCTTAATAGTTTAATTTCAAAGTATATTCCAACTTACTTTAACACTACTAGGCAGCTACTGGTGCTACATTTTTTTCCTTCTACTAGACATTTCTTTAATTACTTTCCAGCTTTCTTAGCTGTCCTTCCTTTCTGATACGACAAGCCCTGTGGGAGGAGTTAACTTATGACATTCTTCCCCTAGGCTTTAACTGAAGTGTGAAGAGATGCCAGCTTCCACAGTGATTATTACACTTTGAAGGAAAGGACATTCACATACACTCCTCAATTACTACATAAGAAAATAAAGGCAAGAATCCTGACCCGAATCCATGACAAATTTCTCTGAATTTCCTTTTCTCTTAATTTGAAACTGATTATGAAATACTAATTGAAATTAATTGAGAATGGTTTGGGGAAAATGGTTGAAGGAAAAAACATGGGAAGAAATGTGACTATACTGACTGGCAGCCATTCTCCTCGGTGTCAAACAAGAGTCTTTCCCAGCTGTATCTGGATTGGAAATGCCAGGGGATGAACTTGCACCATGCAAAGCTATGCTGTACCACTGAGTTATAGGCGTTTTTCCACAACCTTACACCATCTTCTGTACAGCTATTTACAAAATTTTAGGATTCTAGCTGCTGGAAGCAACTATGAGTCCAACATGTGGAAATACTCATACTCTATATATCAAAGTCTGAACTAGAGAAAGTTAAAAAAAAAAACAGGACAGGACAGGATTTCAAGTGTTTGTTTGTTTCATTGGATTCAAATGCCTATGACATCCCCCCCCCAAAATTCCTTTTATTTCAGGAAAGAAAAGTTGTCAATAGTTCTGATTATCTGATGAAATGTGGGAATATACAGTAACATTTTTACAGTGGTCTGTACTGTGGGAAAAAACCTCACTCCTACCTGAACAGATGAAGTCAGTTCATACATATTATTATGTATATGTAAATATTCATTATTTACACCTAATTATATGCTAAATAGATTTACACTACAGAATAATGTAGTAGTTACACATTTTGTAAAGTTTGATATATTTTACATGTATTAAAACATTAGTATTGTTGTTGTTGCTGTGTATCTTCAAGTCATTTCTGATTTATGGCAACTCTAAGGCAACCCTCTCTCAGGGTTTTCTTGGTAGCACTTGTTCAGAGGAGGGTTGTCTTTGCCTTCCACTGAGACTGAGAGTGTGTGACTTTCTCAAGGTTACCCAGTGGGTTTCCACAGCTGAGTGGGGATTCAAACCCTGGTCTCACAGTGTCCTGGTCTGCTAAACAATCCTGGCTCTCATATATTCTACTAAAACTGAAGTATAAATACTCTTGGTATATTATGCGTTTAAATCAATAGGATGACCTCAGAATAACAGCACTGATGTTAAAAATCTTTAAAACTTGTACTTCTAATGGCCAGTACATCAATAACACAGAAACAAGACACATCTTATCCTATTTTCCAAAGTTTTAATTGTACCAACTACATTTTGTAATTCTTTTCTGCTTAAAAGGGGAAAAAAAACACTGAACGAGCTTTCCATCCCAACATATGGAAGTGACAACTCATATTTATTATCCTGTGTGATATATTCCCCCGTTTAACTGTTGAATCAAAATAGTGTAGTAGCTATAGGAGCGTGGATTTCCCCTCGTCCACAAGCCCTCTTGTTTCTACAATCATGGCTGCACCAGCTCTAGTTTTCCACGGTCAGCAGTTTCTTAGACACATAGAGGCTCTTATCGCTCTGTCCCAACACTCTCACAGGTACGTCAGGTAGAAACACAGGAAAGGGCCTTGTCAGTGGATGCCCCCGGGCTCTGGAACTCCCTTCCTACAGAGGTTAGACTGGCACCCTGCCCACTTTCTTTTTGCAGACAAATAAAGACTTTTCTGTTTATATAGGCATTTGATGAGTGACTCTCTGAGACCCGTCTCAACTAAGACTGTGCTATATTTTGCTAACTGTTGTGCTGGCATGTGTGCACACGCACATGTTTAATGATGTATGTTTTAACCTGGATTTAATTTTTTGATTGTTTAATTTTGTTTTAACTTCTGTATTCTGTGAATTTTAACAATAAAACTTTTAATTTCCTGAACTGAGAAAAAAGTGGAAATAAAATATTTTTATTATCGTCGGCGTCATCATCATCATTCAATCAGGGGTTGACTTCACAAAGCAAATCACCGTTTCGCTTTGCAATGATATCACTGAGGGACCTTAACAACTGTGGAAGTACTAACTGACATTGTTCATGAACAAACTGCACACTTGCCAGCTGTGACAATTCTGGTACTTGCCATTATATGAAGTCCATACTCTTTTCTTGAGCAGTACTATAATTTCAATAACATGATGAAAGGATGTATGCATTTGATCATGGGTTGGCTGAAAGCCCAGTCACTAGACACAAACCAAGGATATGAAATAAGCTGCAAATAGCAGATAGGTGGTTTGAAGCTATGGAAAAATGAATATAGTAAGTAATGAATTTTCCTTATTCAAAGGCTCTGGTCAGAGGCCCTGCTCAATCATTTTTTTCCTGTCCTTCTCAGTCAGATGTGCCTTACTGATCAGAACCATCTAACCAGTGTCATATATACATGCTAAATGCTAAAATGTGTAATTACTGAGTAAGACATTTACCATATTTATGTTTAGGACAGTTTCATCGCTGTATTTCCAAGCTAAATTCTAGTCTTTCAAAATACTTTTGAGACAAAATCAACAGTTTTATACTATGCATATTTCTTAATAGCTCTGTAATTTCTGTTCCTACATAAACTCACAGTAGACAATTAATGTAAAGAGCATCCTCTGTATAGTCTGACCATTTACATCCATGGTTTTTCAAATCTACAAGATTCTTCCCCTTTTATCCCCCAGTGCTGCTAAAGAGAACCAACAAATGGATAACAATTTTGTTGTTTTCTTTGAACTGTTAGTATAACAGTTATATTAGAAAAACAGATACTCCTCTATTTCTTTTCCAATTTACCTGAAGGATGACTTTTTTAAAAAAAATAATCATGAGCATGACTCTCCTAGATTAGTGCCCCACACTTTTGCATATTTATGTGAGTTCTGCATTTTAACTCTTTTGCTACTGTAGCCAAAACTAATAATAATAATAAGGATAGAAAAGATGCCAAGATAGTATTTTGAGAAACTCACAAAATTAGGGTTAAAGACAGAGACTCAATATTCCTTTTTCGTAGGAAGTAGGTGGGATAGTAAAAACTGTGTTCCCATTTTTCAGTGAACCATTAGTATATTTCTAAAAGGAGACATTATACTAGCCTACCTCTTCATGTCAAGTTACTGTACCTGCAACCACCATGCTAAGTACAGGAACAACTGCTACTACGAATGTATTCCCATGTCCAGAGGGAGGTAATCAGCAATGTTCAGAACTACAGTCCTCCCTCCATATTCATGGGTTTGACCTTTGTGAATTTGATTATTTGTGAGGCATGTGCTTGCCTCCCTCCCTATTCTCCTCCCATTCCCTTGCGTTCATCACCTTAGGCTTGTGAGGCTAATGTTTAAAATGGATGGTGTTTTTTTTTCCTTTTGTGTGGGCAAAGCCCTACCAACTGCTGGAGGCATGTCCTTTCTGCAATGTGGTTGCACATTTTGCTGTGTAATGGCTGCTGATTGGTAAGGTGCCCTCTTTGCCCCTGCCTCTAACCCTCTCCTCTAGAGGAATCTCCTTGCTCAAGATGGCAACCAGAAGTAGCTAGAACATCAGAACTCAGTGCTTCGCTGAGGGGAAAATAGTGGTAAGCCCTTCAGCTTGCCTTTTTTCCTCCCCCTCCCCAGGAGCACTGGGGCCACAGGGAAGGGAATGAGAGAGCAGAGCTCCAGAGGGGAATGGAAGGGGATCACAGGGGGAGTTATTTGCAGTTTTTCCATTCTGCCCTGAACCCTCACAAATGTGAAGGGTCCACTGTAATATAGATCCCTAACATTTGGTACTGCCTAACTGACCACAAGGATGAAGTGAAAAGAAAAAATAAATACTTAAATGAACTAAAAGGTAGCAATCAGCAGACAAGAAAAGAAATGAAGCAAAAAAACAAACAAAACCAAACCAGAATGAGATTTGGACTGAAGTTTACCCACCCATGCTTTCTCAACATACATATGTATCCTACAAAACCACAGAAGCTTTTTATGAACCATTTTATCATCCAAATTGTCATGCATGCTATTATAGTTTGGCACCTGAGCATACTAATTGAAATAAACCACCTTAGAAGTATCAAAACAATCTGTTTTCCCTTTTTTCATGGTATTTCTTTTTTTTTCTATTTGAATACTGATATTGTTAGTCATCTTCATTACATTTTTGGCAAAAAGGATATAAATGCAACAGAAATCTCTGTCCAGGTGCAAGACTAGGAGAAGATAATGAATAAGAAAGACTTGAAAAAGTAAGAACTTTAAAAGTGCCCTCTAATACCAAGCTTTCCATCCAGCAGTTAATCAACATTCACTGGCTAACCTTCTCTCAGATTTGAATCAATGAGAAGGGCAAGCAATCCACAGGGGATTTTTCTTTAACAATGTTTGGTTATATTAAACAATCTGGAAAGATCATGTCCACAGTTTGGGATATTAAGCTTTGTGCTATATCCCCTTGCTTAAATAATCACCACTATGCTCAAAATAAATAGTTACAACAGCCAATCAGTAACAAATCCTACAACTATTAAAATATAATTATTTTAACAGTATTTATGTATGTGTACACACACACACGGCTTCAAGTCACATATCAATTTATGGCAACCCCATGAATTTGATAAGATTTTCCTAAGCAAGGAATATTCAGAGGTGGTTTTGTCAGTTCCTGCCTCTAAAATATAGCCTACAGCACCTGCCATTTATTACTGGTCTCCCATCCAAGTATTAACCAAGGCAGATCGTGCTTAACTTCCAGGATCCCTTTAGGATATTTAGGCCATGACTGAAATTGTACCTGAAATTAAATAACTGCAAACAAAATTTGCTTTTCGAACAGGTTCAGCAATGAAACAGACTACCACAGAAACATATTTCATAATGCAATGCAAAGATTGCCAAATATACACAGACATAAACATTAAAAGAAGGATATCTGGCATAATTAATAAGCTAATAATGTATTTATGACTGTATGCAAACGTTTTCCCTTTAACTGTTCACCCAACAACATACATTATTTATCAATGACACAACAGTATTTGTGACGATGCACACCCTTTAGTCTGTACTTAAAAGGCACTTTGAAGAATTACTTATAATGGAAAAAGAATTGGAAGTTTTTTGCCATAGGAAAAGATGACAAAGATGTCTTCTTACATTAGCTGGTTCGTTCATCAGATAGAATGAGTTTGCACTATACCACAATCCACTGTGCTACTGTGTCAATCAGTAAAATGGAGAAAGATTCTTACTTGGTTCAAGATAGGAAAAATTATCCATGAAAACTGAGAACTGTGACATGGAAACAGCATCACAACCACTCAATACAGAGACAATAGCAGTAGCTTTTGTAAAGAGGCCTTTCTCACAAGTCTCCAGATAGACTGAATTGATTCCTCTGCAACTCCAATCCCTCTAAGTGAAACTGGCACAAAAAGAAAAGTTTTATAAATAGCATCCATGCCATACAACTTAATGGGAGAAGACTTATACACCTACCCAATATATGGTATCACTGACCCATCAAGTATGAGGAAAGGCAAGAGTTTCAACAGATCTATTAAAAATAGGAATAATCCAATAAGAAAGCCACTGACATCTTACTGGGAGTAAGGACACACTGGACATGAGACTGCATACAGCTGCAAACAAATATGGTACCCACACACCATTATAGCAGCATTCTGCAGTTAGAGCCCCCTTCTGTCACTGTCAGAATAGGAGTCAACACAATGTGTTTCACACTTATGCTGGCATGGTTACATGAGAAACTACAAACACAATTCAGTTTTCCCTTGCTTTCCCTAGCCTGGAACTAGACCAAGCAACTTTTTGTTAATTGGGAATGGGGAGAGTTCTCTCTCTTTCTTTCTCTCTGTTTGGGAGTTCATGTACACATCCTCTACTTTGGAAGGTTACTTTGTGTACTTTGTTGTTAGCTATTTGGACATCACTTATAAAAGAATTATTAAATACAAAATGACCACAGTAATGACCATTTAGTGTCATATTATCACCTGTCTCCAGTGTGTGCAATGTTACTATAGATTACCTTCTAGACATATTCTGCACCCTTCAAAGTTCCCCAAAATTTTCCAAGTTCTCAGATCCTGCATAGTTAAAAAAAGAAAGGGGGAGAAAATCATCCATAAAATACGTCCAAAAATGCCACCTGGAACAGCACTCTACTTCAATGACCTCTCCTCCCCACCATATAACCCCTTCTCTTCTCCAGTTTTGGGTTGTGAAAATCAAGCTGAAACTGGCCAGAAAAAAACACGAACCTCAAGTGAGGAATCATTTCCAGTCATATTGTTAGCAGATTTTTTGGATGAAAAAATGTGGTAGTGCAGAATGTCACAAGAAAACAGCAGTATAAGTAGATACGTGTTCCAGCTGCAATAGCTCATCTCTGCTCTAGCCTTTACCTGGTAACAGATTTAACCACCAATTGTCCATAGAGTCCCCTACTATCATGGCTAGAGCTTCCATATGAATTTCATCTAAAAGAAGATTCAAGGACGATTTATTATACTCCTTAAAATGTACCTAATAAAAATCTCTTTGAAGTTTATACAAATCTAAACACTGCTACATGCTCATCATTTTAAAAACAGTATGCACAGAGAAGACACATGATACCTACACTGTAGTCAGCCTATTGACTATATACACAATGCAAAAATCACTAAGTGAGATTTCTATTTTTTAAGAAATAATTTCTAGTATAATATATGCACAACATTAATAAAGCAATTCAAGTAGTCGCTATTTAAACAGATACTTTGTGCAAACTTATTTATTTTCCATAAAAATGAAGTAAGTACTTGATGCTGGATTATGTAAAAAAATGAGAAGATCTTTTTTTGTATTTCAGTGAAATAATATAAGCATGGGTACATGTGGTCATTAATCTCCCAAAGCAGACCTGATCAATTGCTTCTCAGATGTCATTTTTAAGACTCAGACACACACAGCAAAGGATACCCGTCACCTCACTGGTTATATATTCTTGAGAATAACAGGAGCTTTCCTTATTTCTCTCAGTATGTGATTATACTGGGACATGGTTAGAAAGACAAAGGAAACTATGTATACAGAGAATCATACAGACTTAGTCAAAAAGAAGTCCCACTGAGGGCAGTAGGAACTAATACCAAGTATGCATGGATTAACCTCAATGGATCAATTTGAATAGGTCTTACTTTTGAGCAGGCAGGCCAAAAGACAACCAGACTACTTGAAATCCTGGATTCCTCTTTTCATTCATTTGAAAACAGCAGAAAAAGGGGGGGTTTCCATAACAAGGCCAAATTTGTATTTTCTAAATTATATGACTCAAAGCATGGAACAGAATTTTTGCAGACTTCAAATTATAAGAAAGACAAAGATGCAGTATTCAGCCAAGGTATATATCATTGTATTACCTAGGTTCTATATCTTCTGAATTGCCTTATGGTTTTCTGGTATATACAGGGTTTTTTTAAAATTCCTGTTTGTAGGCCTAATAAGCTTGTTCAATGGTCTACCTGGTTGCATCATTTAGTATCGAACTCCAACATGTAAAGTACTTTTTAATTTTTTAAAAATAATGACTGAAATTTATCTCATTAGAACCAATAAACTTAGGATGGAAATCATGCAGCCTCCTAGAGATTGTGGATCTGCAGCTCCCACAACTCCTCATCACTCCTCATCCTGTCTAAGGCTGTCATGACTTAAAGTCCAGCAACATCTGGAAGGCCACACAGTTATAACCTCCATATCAGAACTAATATCAACCTTTTATCTACGACATTTAGAACTACTGGCCACTGTTGCCTTTATGTATCAAACCCATACATTAAGTAAAGTTCTGATGCAAGATTGCTTCTTGCCTACCCACTCACCCCGCAAAATGCTTCATGCCAGATAAAAGATATACAGGCACACCTCTGTTAACAAAGTGTCTGACAAAGAAGTTCCTTTTTAGATTCATTTTATGCTCGCCCAACCTCTCTTTTCATCCTCATCCTTTCTCTACCTGAAAGGATTTTTTTAAAAAAGGCATCAGCTTTGAGAAGATGGTGAAGCAGGGCTGGAGAAATATGAACTTTCAGTGTCTTACTGCCACAATATTTCTTCAGTAGATGGTTTAATAATAAAGAAAGAATGGGATTCTACTCTAGGTGATCTTACTGTAGCTGTGTGTGCCTCCCTGCAATAGGAAAGTTAAACAGCAGCTGCCTCCAGTGTCCCTTACTTATGCATGAGCAACAAAACAGAGAGAAAAGGCGAAGCAGACACACTTGCCTTTCCAGCTAGCCTCAGCATCTGTTAAAAAATAAACATATTTGTAAGTTCGGCCACCAAAACTGAAATCGTAAGAAAAGTGAAAGCTGGTGAAACTAAAAAAAATTCCTGGATGACTTTTCAAAGAACCTATCAAGTGGTACCTAGAGGAGTCTTTTTTTTTTTTAACTTACACAAGACTTACTTGACCTGATTGCTTTATTTCACTTCTGCAAATTGTTAGTCTTGGGTAAAAAGTTTGCTAAAAATTGTTAAAACTGTCTTCCTTTTTGTGTTATAGGAGCCTATTCTTTCTACGTTATTTCTGCCTCTAGTACCAAATTTTCTGTTAAAGAGGTAATACCCAAGAACACATCTATTTTGTTAACTGAGGTATACTTGTACTATGTGAACATTTTTATTATTCAACATTAGTATACAGATATTGTCAACACGGAGGATTTCGTCACTTGATTGAATCAAGCTTTGCAACTTTTTTTTTAAAATAATCATATCAGTAAGAGGTAAGAAGTCATCTACACTGTATGCACTCTGAACAGTTTCATTACAACGAACTAGCTATGTGATTATGCCAATTTTTGCAGTATTTATTAATACTATCAGTCCTTTGTTGTCAGATGTCACCATTTGTACTTGTAACATGTTAAACTTATTGAATAACGGCGCAACTTTCTAGTTTTGGTTATGCTGTCTGACTTTTGAAAAGTACATTATAATTTGATAAACAAATTATATGAACAGAAATTGTGCACTGTAATTTGTTAAATTATATGAACAGAAATACTTTTTAAAAAATGCTTAAGAGGCCAGTTTTAATTAGATAGACGTAAACAGATTCAGTGACAGGGCTAATGTTTTGCATGTGTACAAGACAGTAGTTGGTTAGCTGGAATATTAATATTGCAGTTCTATCCAAGTTTACATCTACTTAGTAGTAACTCCAACTTAACTCTGTGGGACTTAGTGTTAGGTAAACATATGTAAGTTTGCACTTTTTGCCTTGACTACAAGACAGTGACAGATAAAATGATTAGCAATGAATTATATAGTACTTTGATGCAGCATATGCATATCCACTATAGAGTAACTTAATAAGTATGCTATTACCATTTAAGGACATTTATCACAGAACATTCAAGAACATTAAACCTAGCTCATACGTCAGGAGCATAAACCTATGCACACTGCTTGGAATCAAATCTCACTGAACCAAGACTTCACGGTAAATATATTCAGATATACCAATCTGGTTCTTATAGTACTATCCAACATCCTTGTTATACACTTATTTGAGATGTATTATTGAGATATTAATTATGAAAAAGACTTCTTTTTGGCTTTTTTTCTCTTCTATGTAAATTACTCATCATTAGTTTCTACTGAAAAAAAGAAATAAAATGCTGCAATACACATTACAAACTTAGAAACCTTTATAGTCCTACATTGGCAAATACTTTAATTTTGCTCTCTTAACTTTTCTTAAAATAACAGTGGAGTTATTTGTTAACATCAGTGAAGGTTCAGTCAGGTAAACTATTCCCCACACCCAAAGAAAAACAGGCCAAAGGCAGTTAAAAGAAACTTCTAAAAACAAAGTTCCTTCATTTATTATTAAATGCAAGCAAAGACATGTAAAATAATTTAGAGGAGCCTTCAGTCTTGCATTTCTGTACTACTTCTTGAAGGTCATTTTTTTTTCTCAAGCACTTTTCCCAGTTTCTTACTCTTAACAATAATTACATAGGGAATTTAGAGGGGAGATCACTAGAAATCCATTCAGCCAGGCCTTATATTATTAAGTAGTTCTAACAGCTGATACTCGTTCCACCAGCCACCCTTATGCTATAATTTTCACTGAATTGATTTAGCCAATCAAATTATTTTGTTTAATATGAGCAGAGTCTAAATGGTATATCCTAAGCTCAATTTAAAAACCATGTGGTTTATACCATACATAGCAAACGTAATGCAAACATGGTATTCCAAAAAGTTCCTAAACCATCAAACATGCTTTCCTTGACTAGTTAGTTAAAGCAGTTTGGACAATTAATTTTGTTTGTATTTATAAAGCAAGAATGCAACTAGCTAATATTTAAATATGTTGAATAAATGTACATCTAACCTTACTGGACATTTTATGATTAGTATTTTTTAATGATACGCCTTTTCCACAACTGAGCATCATACTTGTTTGCTTTTTCAGAACACTAGAGGTTAAACACATGAGCTGGTGGGTCTCATCCCTTTCAATGAATTGGGAAAAAATTGTTGAGTTTTATGTTTAACAGAATGCTTGAGTGCTACACAACAATAAATGCAGAATACATTTTTACCCACTAACTGCAACTGTAAGCAAGAACTGGTAGACAGTACTTTATTAGTCAGAAGTCCTATAGTAAGCACACGTTGGAGAAATTAATCATTCATTCCCTGCAGACTGCTTATGTATTTCATCAGGCCATTATCTGATCTGAATAACAAGAACAATTGCATAATGAAATGCATTACTGCTGACACCAGCAACTTTATCCTATATGCTTCAAAAAAAGCAAGTACCTCCGAAACACAATAAGGTAAAGCCACCAGCTCCTACATGTTCAAAATCATCTATTTCCTATACTCTAAACCATTGTAGTTTCTTATCCCCTTGTGTTTTATGTTGCATTGAATTATCAAAACATATTGCATGCTATCAAACAAACACAATTAGTTCAAGCATACATTTCAGGAAAATTATACTCATTTCCACAATGTCAAAACTATCTTCAACACAGGAATACAGCATTTCCACCAGATGTCTGTTCATTCAAAGAGCACACAAGAAATCTTTTGCAAGTACTTCAGAATAGTTTTAAATTAACCTCAGTCTTGAAGAGCAATGCTAAATATCAAATAATATTGCCAAACACCAAATATCATCGGCAAAACTAGGAAACAAGTCACTTGGCCACGCAGATTTCATAATTTACCTGAGAGCCACTGACAACGTGACAGCTGTATGCAGTTCTAAACCCCGACTAGAAACACACTTGGCTTTTGGAAGATTCACTCTGATACATTTTAAACATCATTAAACAACCTTTGCCCTGCCACAAATGCCTGCTGTTTAGAGACTATTGCGACTCATCAGCTATAAAGTCAACATTTCTTCAGACTCCTCAGGACTTGCAGCCTGTGTCCTTTCGCTGTTTCCATCACTGTTTTTATGGCAACTATAACCAAATGTGACTTTACTGTATATGGCAAGCAATGCTTCATGGTATTAATATCTTAAGCCAGCTTTGTTTCAGCAGCAAGCTAATTTTGAAAGAAACAGACTTCCACAGTGCCATTATGAGAGGTACTTTGAAAACTTTCACAACAGATTGCTACACAGTCACATTTGCACTTTGCCTAAATTGCCAACAATGCACTTTCAAAACAGGCTCTCTAGTTTTTTAAAACTCTGATTCCTAAAAAGCTTTGAAGGATTGGAACAATGAAAGCATTATTCAAACTAAATAATTCTTGCTAATAATTCATGCTCAGGGGGTGGGGTATTATAGCTTCATTTGTGACTTTATACATATTGAATTTCACAGTATATATCAAAGTTTTGTCTTAAGAACAGCCATAACAACAATACTGAAATGTTATAGATTCAGCTTAAAATGTTTAGAGTACATAGAGTCAGTTGTTTCTGCACTGACTTATTATTATTGTTCCCATTATTGAATGGACTCTGTTCATTGCTCATCGATTTGACCTCTTTGGGAATCAGTTAATCCCCTATTCCTTTTGGGCTCATCAAAATAACCAAATAATCAGTGACTGTATGACTGTCCCAAAAGAAAGAAGGCTCTCAAAACTTTTGAGTGCAATGAACTTTTGAAGACACCAGGATAGCGACATCCTTTGTTTCATGGTTTTCTTGCTATTACCTAATCTAGTTTATAGTTCTCATCGCCTTATCCAAAATCAGTTCTCTCGCATAGTACAGGTGCATGCTCTCTCTCCTCCTCACCACAACATACACAGTAACACCAGGGCTCCAGTCTCGTCCTGTATAGACACTTGCTCAGGTACAGAAAACGCTGAAACCAAACACTTAAGGCAAGGGCACTGGAGACTGGGACTCAAATTCAAGCAGCTAAATCCAAGCATGGAAATCGTAATTATATTGCTACCATACCTTATTTTGAAAGATTGAACTGACACCTAGTGTTACCTTTTCTCTCAAAATCCTCTAGGCGTCCACTGAAAAGCAGCTTTCTGGGGGAGAGGTGAGCTCAGGTTCTTTACATCCCCAACTCTGAAGGTAAAAATCTACAGCAACAATGCTACTGTCCACAACTCTTCCAGCGTAATACGCCCCTGATGTCAAAAAGGCGCAAAGGACAGAAGCTGGGCGCACTCTCCCACATGCCTATTGTCAAGTTAACAACAAAAGTCAAGATGATGCAGAAGACTGAATCTTTTTTTTTTTTTTTTTTGCTTACGGGACAGAAAAAGGATGAAAGCAGCAAACCCGAAGCATCCAACAGGAATCCATAAAACCAAAAGGAAAAAAAAAAAAATCGACTTACTAATGCAGCCAGCTCGGACCTCTCCGGAAATCTTAAGGAGTCCTCTCTTTCCGTTCCTGCCGGTCACATGAAGAAGAAGAAGAAGAAGACCAGTGCTCCTATTCCACAAAGGCCACGAAGGGACTGCAAAGAGAGACAAGCACATGTCACACGCGTCCACGGAGGTTTGTTTTGGGGCGGAAAGGAGCGAACGGGCGCGGCGGGAGCGCGCCAGGGAGGAGGGAGAGAAAGAGGCTCGGCAGGGCGGAGGTTTCAAAGTGCTCTTTCCCTCTCGCCCCCCCTTCCCCCTACTCCCTATTTTTCAAACTGCGAGGTGGGTGGAAACACGCTCTTCCTCTCGGCCCCCCCTCCGATTTTTATTTTTTTTTAAATCACCACCCGGGTGGGTCGCGCGCGCCGTGCCCAGTTGCTGTTCCATAGGGCAGGGGCGGTGGGGGGGGAGGCTGTACCTGCAACTCTCTCTCCCGCGGAGGCTGCCGGCGAGAAGAGTGTGGCGAGGCAGAGCAAGCAAGCAAGCAAGCAAGGGAAAGATTGTGTTGAAAAGCAAAGCGAGCGAAGAGGGAGCAAGCGGGAGGCGGAGTGCGCGGAGCTCCGTCGTCCTCGCTGAAAGACGCGGGAGTGGCGAGAGGAAGCGCCCGAGGGAAAAAGGGGGACAGGGGAGCCGTCGACGCCGGGGCTGTCAAAGCCGCCCTCCGCGGAGGCAGAGCACATGCGCGCTCCTCCTGCGGGCGAGGGGAAACAAGGCGGCAGCGGCGAGGAAGAGGAAGAAGGAGAAGACGAAGAAGAGGAAAAGCGTCGCCCCCCTTCCTGCAAGCGCGCAAGCACACATCCCCCGTTGTCTCTCTCGCCGGGCGCCGCCGCCGCCGCCGCCGCCGCCTTCTCCAAGCAGCGCCGCTACCACTGGCGGCGGCGGCGGCTGGAGCCGCGCTCCTCGCACTCACCTGCATTTCCTTAACGAGCCACTTGATGGCTGGCAGCGGCGCGAGGCGCTCTTTCGCCGGCGCGCGGGCTCCTTTCTGACCAAAACCCGCAAGGGGAAGGCGGTGGGTGGGTTGAGGGGGGGGGGTTATGAGGTGGGGAGGTGGAAAAAATAGAGACCGCCCAGAGGCAACAGGAGAACAAGAGAGGAGATCGGGCAGCGCTTGGTCTCTCTCTCTTTTTTGGGGGGGAGGGGGCACTTTCAAGGGGGAAAAAAAGGTGGAAGTTGAAAGTGCGGGGATGTCAGATGGGGGTGACCAGGGCCAGGCCAGTGTCACCGGGAACGCAACGTTTCTGCCTCCTCTTTCCGAGTCCTGAAGGGTAACTCCCTATTTGTCCCACCCCCGAGACCCCGACATTGGGCGAGGAGGTTTATCCTTCTTCTCTATCCGCTGCGTCCAAAAGAAAAAAGGGGAGGGGACCTATGTCTTATTCCTTCCTCGCGAACTTTCTGCCCCCACCCTCCTCCCGCAGTTGGGAAGACGCGCGCGCTCCGCTCAAACGGTCTCCGTGAGGGGAGGAAAAGGGAGCGCTGCTCCCGCTCGCTTTCTCGCTCCCAGTTCCTCCCGCTCACACGCACCAGCGCGCGACCCCGTCCCAGTTTGCGGGACAGGACGACCAGCTCGCCGCTGTCGTCGTGACATCTTACAGCTCTCAACGTTTGCTCGCTTCTCCTTTTATTATCATTGTTATTTGGCTTCCCGCGTCGATGACTGGGGGGGGAGCGGAGGGGAGAGCGTTCAAACAATGCATCAAAAACAAGGCACCGTTTGGTGGTCACTGAGGTGGCGCTCAGGATGCTTGTCACACAGACCACCACTTCGCAAAGCCGCCTTGCTACAAAGGGGTGGCTGGAAGAGTCGGCAGGTTGATGGAGCTCGACGCTTCCCCTCCCCCGCGGCCGGTTTTCAAGTGTAAGCACAGATTATTCTCGGGCTATGAATATAAAAAGCCTGCCTCGCTCCTTTTCGCTCCATTAAGGAGCCTGCGCGACGACGGAAGGAGAGCGGGCGACCGCACAGCGCTTGCGAAGACAACCCCAACCCGAGGTGGGGGTGGGGGCTCTGCCGCCCTCCCTCTCTCTCGACCCTTCTCCCCCTCGTCAGACTGGCGCTGCTGTGTTAAGCAGAGCGCCGAGGGCGCGCGCCTCTTTCTCTCCACCCCCCCCCACAACGCGCCGCGTTTCCCCTTCTGCCTCTCTTTCTCCCCTGACGGTACTTTGTGTATTTTAAATAAAGACTTCATTCTGCCAACCCGCAGGAAGCTTTTAACAAGAGGCAGCGAGCGTGTCGATATCCTATCTTTTTACTGCTGCTCAAGCGGCTACACCAACTCCAAACTCGTCGCTGGCTGCAACCCTCCTCTTTACTGTCTTCCTCCGCTTCTCTCCCCCCCCCCGCAACAACGCTCCTGGCTAAATGCTGCCGAGGAGGGGGTTCCTTTCGGCGGCGTCTTGAGAGTCAAAGGTGGAGATGGCGTCTGGCCCTCGCTTGAGGGCTTCCGAAGCGAGCTTCTCCGTCCTGTCGAAGTCCAGGGGACTTTGCCTCCAGGGAAAGGACCCAATGACTGAGCTGGTGGTCGCTTCCCTCACGGTGCGGTGGGGAAAGGGAGAAAGGGCTTAAACAACCTTCTCTCCCTCTCTCTCTTCGTCCCCCCCCCGCAGAGGCTCCAGCAGATTGGCAGTGCTATGAAGATGCATTTCAAGTTTTTAAAGAAAGCCAGAGATTAATGACAGATCTCTCTCTCTCTCTTCCCTTGGCGAGCGTTTGGCTCTTTGGAGGAGTCTCTCCAAATCTTCTGCAAGTCCAGGACGATTTGAAGGACCTTGGGAGGCAATGCAGCCACACTGTTAGCCCCCCCCCAACAACACACACACACACACACACACACACACACACACACACACACACACACACACAGACGGAGATGGGCAAGAGAGAAGAAGAAGAACAAGACCACCCTGATGACCCTTTCCCCCTTTTGTCCCCTCTTGACCTCATTTGGACCCTGGTGCCTCTTCTCTCCACCATGCCTTGGCCTCCTTCCCACAAACACGCATTCTGAAATTTGTGACTTTTCCATTTTTGCAAGGGTCCTGTGCCCCTAACCCCAACGAATGTGGAAGGTCAACTGTTTTTTCTAGCTAACCCCCTGCACCAGCTGCAACCTTTCATTCCTGTCCAAAAGTAAGGTTCTTTTTAATTCCCAGACATAACAGAACAATATGTTCCTTCATTTTCTCCTTTTTTAAAAAGTGTTTTGTATTGTAGCAATATAGTATATTGGTGAAATAGCAATTTTGCGCTACATACCTATAACTAAAAAAAATCAGAGAGGAGAAAATTTGCCCTTCAAACTGTACCGTTGCCTGATAAAACTATGCTCTACCCACCTTTTTTAAAAAAAAGTTTGGAAGATCCCTAGTGGAGGTCTAAGAAATCACTCCAAAAATACCGAAAAAGAATGGAATGAGTGGACAAATGGCCCATGCATGACACAGAATTACAGTTCTATTTTTCCATTTAAATGTCCCTGGTTCCCTCCTATAGAATCCTGGGACCAGCAGGTTCCATCCTATGGAATCTTAGAGTTTGTAACTTGGTGAGTCACTAGAAATCTTATGGCTGGGAATTGTAAATCCCAGTCTCAGGATTCTATAGCATGGAGCTTGCCAGTTGTAGGATTCCATAGAATAGAACCATGAAAGTTAAGGTGGAAAAATAGCACTATATTTCTGTATTATGAATAAGCCTGCAGAAATGATAATAAACACTAAAATCCAAGGAGCTATAAAATGAATGCTTCTTTAGGCCATGATGGAAGAGCTTCAAGTATAAGTAAACCCTGGGCTGAATGGTGGTGCTTAATATCAAGAAATTTCAAGTATGAATACCTACTTTGGCCTAAGCCCCACTGTAACCTACAAATTTACATATAGTTAGAGCAGAAGTGAGAATTACTTGGCTGTCCAGATTGTTGGACTGCAGGGCCCTGTTGGAAAAATTCCAGCATTCTCCCCCCCACTTCTCAGAGCAAGTGGGCATAGCTAGCATAGGGCTTCTTTTCTCTTTTGCATGCCAAAGCTCCACCATTTGTCTTTCTGTCATTTAATTGCATGATCATAAATACCCTTGATGTTCAGGTGATCAGATCATGTGACTTGGGTTTCTTGCTTGGGTCATCAGTCTTATAAAAGAAAGAGACCCCTCTCAGCTCTCTTCTCCTCCATTTTTGCTTCCTCTTCCTCCTCTCCAACCGTGTTTCGCATCTCCATCAGAAGATGGTGAGTTAAGAATTAAGCTACTACATTCATTAGCTAGTTAGGATGTAGGCTCCCCAATGCATATGTAAATGTAGAAGCCATTAGTAAACTTTTCTAAGTTTGTAACCTGAAGCTGCCTGCATTTGTTTTGTTTCTTCAGTCAGTTTGAGATCAGAAAAACCATATACAAATGTAGACATGCTTTTTCTGCTACTCTGCTAAAAGGAGGCTGAATCCTTACAGATTAGCTTCCATAGAATTTCCCAACATGGCTAACACTCTGGGAAACTCTAATTTCCAACAGGCTGTTTCTGCAGAATGGTGGCATCCTGGCATGGGGACCATAACAATGCTTCTACATGATATCATTGTGGTCCTGCCCTTCTCAAGTCACCAGCTGATGTGATCACAGGGTATATAATCGACAGAAAAACTCAATCAATGACCCCAATTGCATAAGCCTTCCCTCACAGCCAGCTATGCAGAAGGGCCAGAAGCATGACCATGAGCTTCCTTCCCTACTGCGGCATGAGAAGATGGCCGGCTGCAGTGTGGAAGGAAGAGGTGTGTCCCTGGTGCTCCCTTCCACAGGTAGCCAGTTGGGTACAGAGAAGTGCTGCCAGGATGACATGCGGACGATGACAGAACAAGGCAAGGTGTGGAAAGGGCCAAGGTCTCAGTTCCTTATCAAAACTGGCCAATTAAAACAAATATTGGAGTTGTAGCCCGACAGCATCTGGAGGATCACATGTTTCCTTCCCCTCAGCATTTAATTTGCTCAGAGGGGGTTTGCCCTTGCTTCCTTCTGAGGCTGAGAGAGATTGACTTGCCCAGTGTTGCCCAGTGGGTTTGCAAGGCTGAGTAGGGATTCAAACTCTGGTTTCCCAGTGTCCCAGTCCATCACTCAAACCACTATACCATGCTCCCTGTCAATGAGACTTCTGAATAAATATATGCAAACTGAACTGAACAGCAAATTTAGTGCCATTGAAAAGCTGTACTCTGCAGATAGTTTATGCCTGAGTAATTTGATGTAAAATACTGCTTGGATAGATGTGGCTACAGTTTCTCAAATTACTTGAGAGAAGACAGGTATTGCCCAAACCAAGTCCAATGAATTGTTTTATTTACCTGGGTTTTTTTTTCCTTTTGGCCTGCATATTACAGTTTTCACACTACTGCTTTCTTTTCATATAGCAGAATAATTTTTGCTCAATCAGTCCACCATGTTTATAACAAATGATGATCGCAAAAATTAATTGGTAAAGAATCTTGTATTAAGAATGCTATGGTAGACATTGTAATATTGTAGATTACATTTATCATATATATACACATTGGGTACATGTGTTTTTGAAAGGCATGGATATGTATCAGTGAGAAACTAACTGGTCCACGCTCTCACAACATCCATACCTCTTACCAGTGCAGAATTGCTTCATACAACTTGTGAAGTCATCTGAGATGAATAATATATATCCATGTTTTGAAATTTTACTTTTTCAAAGGAATTTTTACTGTTGCATGTTGCTTGTTACTCATTACTTTTTCATTCTTTGAGGCAAAACCCTATCCACTAAGAGAGTAAGAAAATGGATGAAATTTAATAATATATACATATAAAGAGAGAGACCAAAATGCCCTCCAAAAGCATCTTTGCCTCCATAAGAAAAAATAAAAATGGAAGACGAGTATAAAGAACGCTATACACATGCACAATGATATTATCATTCATTGAATCATCTTCCAAAACCAATATCACCTTGTCCTTATTATTTTCAAAACTAATGCATTCTTTTTTGAGATCGAGGTATATTGTTTTTATGAACTGTTTCTTTGTTTGTCAAACATATGTACAGTCTATCAAATATACATTCAATTGTACATAATTTTTTCTCATATTACAATTTATAAAGAGATGCTTATAGTTCAATATAAATACAAAGGATACCTACTTTATTAGCCATGAAATGAACAGAATCCTTTGAAAATTGGATTCCTCTCTCAAAATCTTGGAAGATTCTGGCTTCAGAATTTTTTAAAATTTATTTTTATCGTATGTTGTTGTATGCCCTCAAGTTGTTTCTAACTTATGGCAAACCTAAGATGAACCTATCATGGGGTTTTCTAGGCCTGAGAGTATGTGAGGCATCCAAGGTCACCCAATGGGTTTCCATGGCTGAGCGGGTAATCAAACCTTGGCCTCCAGTGTCATAGTCCAGCTCTCAAACCACTACATGACATTCTCATGTTACATTTTACTACTACATAAACAATCAAATAAGTACACAGAGTTTTTCCAAAAGGATAAAATATTCAACATTCATGAAGAAACAATGGCTTGGATTCATAATTTGTCGATCAGACCCATTGAAATCAACTAACCCATTTATTTCAATGGACCTTGTTGTGTGTCTTCAAGTAATTTATGGCAACACCACGGCAAACCTATCATAGCGTTTTCTGGGACCTACTTTTTTTTTCTGGGACCGACTCTTGATTATTTAATTGGATCCAGGTGGATCTTATTCTACATACACGTACCCATCACACATAAAAAGGTCTTATATGTACTTCAAACGTAAAGTGAAACCACCCCGTACCCCCCAAATTTAAGGGTTTACTGTCCTTACTGTTCTGTCTTTCATATCTAACAAATGCATGGGCATTAAGCAGGGGGCGTGTTTCCTTGAAAGAAGGTCGTGAAAGCTTCATTTGCTTAAGTTCTGTGAGTCTGTTTGCTACTGAAGGCCTTAAAAAAAAAGCAGCAACAACTCTATATTGGATGTCTTTGCTCTAATGAAGACCTGAATTCATATGCACGTAAATTTGTTTAGTCTTGGAGAGGCTGCCTTTAAAGGATCTCTCAGCACTTATCAGAAATCCAATACAATCCTGTTCAATGCCCTGAATGAAAAGGGCAAGGATGGAAATGCATGATTTCCCAAACTACCTGAGTTTCAATCAATCCTCTATATACCTAAGCAGTGTATGTTCGGGTTTTTTTTTTAACAACTGTGAATTATTTTTCTTATTTCTTTGTTTAAAAGAAACTAGTAAGGTTAATATTGAGACTTCAAATACAAGTCATGTGTTGTATTTCTAAAGCAAATCTGCTCTGCATATCACTTTGCTGTTTTCAGTATTCAGACAAAAATATCCTGAGTCACTGCAGTGATTCTATAGCTGAAAATAAGTGAACTTGAATAATATAATTTTAAATCTATAACAGGGAATTGGTTTGGAGTGGCACGCAATTAACAGACATGTTTTTTTTCCTTATTGGAAGAAGAGTTATTCCCAAGTCTGTTTTAAAAGTGCATTCACATTACTCAGGGTATGCAAGTTAATCTAAAAAAAGCAACAACCAATAAACCATACCCTGCCACTTTTTAGTGATACAGTCTTCACTGCAGACTCATTGCTGAGCTATCTGGCCTAAAAAAACATAGGTGAGTCTTGATACAGACAATATGAATGTACATGTGGAACAGAAAGGATATCTGCCAAATTCAAGTCAAGTCAGATATGCAGCTGACAGCTAAGATTCATCCTATTGGATTACATTAACTTCATATATGATAAGCAACAAGTGCATTGTATCACTGAGATTGTCTTTTTTCTCTGTAGTGTTTAACATGTAACGTCTTCTTTGCCTTGTTCGGCTTGATAAATGAGTTAGAATTACATTTTAGTTTTATATGGTTTCAGTTAAATAGAAAAGATACTAACTCTGCGATGGGTGGGGATTAATTCCCTTTACCTTTTCCTAAGGTAACTGCAAAGTGTGCTCATTCCAAAGGAAAAGTGATATGTGCACCTGCATCTTTGCAAATGACTCACAGAACTGAATTTGCTGACTTAGTTCCCACAAGCATTTCTTTTTGGGCTTACTCTGCCTTGTTTTTCTTTTTTGGGCTGTGCTTGAAAGTGTGTCTGAAGTTAGACATTACATTTAATAAATAATGGATATTAAGCTACTGCTGACAAAGAAAGGAAAAGTGTAAGAAAGAGAAGCAATGCTTCTCTGGGCTGTATTTCCCTTGCTTGGTCTGCATTAGGGGCTACTCTGTGTAATTAAGACCTCTGATTCAGATCCAGGAGAAATCCACAGAAAGACAAGTACTTCCACTTATTAAATGTCTAAAATGAAACTAAACCTGTCAGGAACAGGCTGGAATGTTCTGCAAATAAGCATTACTCATGACATTTCCACTCTGTATATCCTCCCAGGAGTCCAGGATGGCATGCGTGGGATTAACAGTGGTTCTCAAACCATTTATCCCATCACCTCTTTACATCTACATGTTGGAGCCTCTCTGCTCCAAATCACCCCCCCCCCAATGTCCTATCCTATGCCTCTCTCTATCCTCCTCTCTGTCACACAGAGGGCTTTCATACCTCTCCAACTTAATGCTGAGTTCTCACACTCTTTGCTTCCTTTTTTCACTCCCCCCAGCATCTGAGAAATTGCCTCATGATCCCTAAGTGGCATGTGCCTGCTATGCCAATAATGGAATATTTGGGGAAGCTGAGTGGGAAAAGCATAAAAAGGGGAAACTAATTTTTGCTGTGTCTCAGCTTGGAGGAAGGTATAACAGGGGAATATGCTTGGTGTCTCTCTTTTGCAAAGGCCAGTCAATCTTCAATAGTATGCATGCATGCAAACACACACAGAAGCTTTTCCTTCTTTTTCATATTCGCTGTACTTAAAGGGTGACCCTTGAGCAATTATCAGCCCCCACACTTAGGGTACTACGCCAAAGTTTGAGAACACTGGAGTAACACATTTTATTCTCACAATTAAACTCTGAAGTAAGCTAGGCCATCCAGTACGTATGTTTGACTGTAGACTTCAGTGCTTTTAGTCTTCTTTAGCTGCCATAGTTTCATCCTATGGAATCCTAAGGTTTGTGGTCTGTTGAGTGCTCTGGCCAAATAGTCTAAATATCCCAATCATGTGTCCATGGGAGCTCTCTGGCATGACGTTAAGTATAATACTGCTGCTTCTACCTGCCTGCTTCTTCTTGTTTCCCAACAATAAGGCCCTGTCAAACTCTGTGGCCATACAGAAGATTACATTTTTTGTATAGCTAGCATTACTGAGGAAGGAGATATTGTTTCTGTGAATTTGTACAATAAAAAAACCTCTGACATTTCTGTTAAAAGATAACTCTGATCTTTAACTGTATTAGTGATCCAAAATAATGCCATAACACAACAATTAGATTTTCTTCATTATTATGGTCCTAACTACTGTTGGTCTAATCTTCTGATAATATTGTAACTTTTAATTGGCAATTATTTTGTTAAAAGAAATTATGAAGACAACATAATCTAAAGTATTTTTACAGCTATATGCCTTTGTGATTAACAAGTTTTAGAAGTATGTTAATCAAGAATTTAGAGTTTAAATTCTTGATTAAAATACTTCAAAAACATTCTGTTATTTAAAAATTGTACTTTTTGTTAATTATTCCTGATCTATGCATGTTCACGTTGGTGCTTAATGGGGGAGAAAAAACAAAAAGGAATTGTACTCATCCTACAGAACTAGAATTTTTTTAAACATTTTAATCAGTAAAGTCAAGGTCAAACTTTTTAAAATGTGAATTAAATTTTTGTTGCTCTGTAATCCTGGTGCTGCAGGAGCAGAGACTGTTAGTCCTCTCAGACTTACACTTTGATGGAGGATCCAAACATAACTAGATGAAAAATATAGATATTCCATGGCCATTTCCACACCTGACCAGGTCCCACAGATGTCCTGTTGTGATCCCAGCAGTGGTCGGGAAGGGGGTGGGATGGGAACGCACCCCTTTGCACCCGGCCAGCTCCCTGCAGAAAGGAGCACAAGCAACACGTGCCTGCCTTCTGCAGCACAGCCGGCCTCTTTCCCGTGCTCTGCTGAGGAAGGAAGTGAGTGATCATGCTTCCACCCCTTCTGCATGGCGGGGGCGACAGAAGCGTCACTTAATGGACTTTTTTTCCCATTAAACAAATATCCCCTGATCACAATGCTTGGGGATGCAATGGTGGCAGGACCACAATGACATCGTGCAAAAGTACGACGCACAGACCTCTGCCATCATATCCCCATTGTGGGACTGCAACACCATGCGGAAATGGCCTAAGTCTAGACATTGTAACCAGGGCAGTTGTAAACAATTTTCTCCACAATTCAGTTACTTGCTGTGTAAATTTGTTTGCCTATAAGCCAAAGAAAATAAAAGCAGTTAAGATAAAAAACCCACAACAATTCATTTTTTCCCTCACAGACATTGTAATATTTAGAATAAACATGTGTGCTTGCGCACACACATGCACACAATCTCCCATGATATTTTGGTGATACCTGGCTTGAAAACAATACATGTGACAATGATCTACAGGTCTCAGTAGATGACAAGCTAAACACGTCAACTGATGTGGTGGCCAAACAAAACCAGTGCAATTCTAGTGTCCAGATCAAGAGAAGTAGTAGTGCCACTCTATTCTGCTTTGATCAACCCTTATCTGGAATATTGTACCTCGTTCTGAGTACTATAGTTCAAGAAAGATATTGACAAGCTGGAACACTGCCAGAAGAGGGAGACCATAATGGTAAATGGTCTGGAAACCAAGCCCTATGAAGAACAGTTGGGTGTGTTTAGCTTAAAGAAAAGAAGATTAAGAGATGACATGATAGCTATTTTTAAATATTAGATAGGATGTAATGTAGAACAGTGCTACTCAAAGTGCTGACTCCTGGACCCGTGCTGTTCTCCAAGCTATTGGATGCGAATGCATGGAGTTTTTGGGAAAGGAAACATGTTTGTAGTCAGTGGGTACATTGGGAAAAAAGAATAACTATTTTTCTCTCACATCACAAAGCATATAAGAAGCACTGATGCAAGAGATGGAGCAAGTTTGTCTTCTGCTGCTTCAGAGACTAAAAGATGAACTGATGGATTCAAATTACAAGAAAAGAGATTCCACTTAACCTAGGAATAATTTCTTTACCATACGAGCACTTCAGTAATGGAACAAGTGCCCATGGACGATGGTGGATTCTCTTTGTTCAGAGGCTCTTGAATTCACCTTGGGGTTGCCATAACTTGGAGACAACTTGAAGGCATACAACAACAACAAATAGGGGCTGGATGACTATCTTTCAGGAGTACTTCAGTTGTGTATTCCTGCATAGGAGTGATTGGGCTTGATTGTCTTTGCAATTCTTTCCAGCTCTACAATTCTGTGACTCTGGGAGTTTTGGTCAAAAAATGATTCAGAGAAACTTGCATTGGACAAACAAATTCTGTCCCCATATAAAAAGGTAGCATCAAGAAAACCACTGTAACCTACAAGCCCACCACTTGCTTAAAAAAAAAATCTTTACTAAGACAGCAACTGGTGTTTTTTTTTGTAAATGAGGTGTTTTGAACTTAAGGCAAATAATAGTTGCATTGAGGACTCTTTGGAAGCAAAACAAAACAAAATTTTAGAATAAATCTATGTTTGATCTACAAACAGTAAGTGTGCATTTGCACAAATTACCAAATTATTTTGCAGTGTTCAGCATGGGAGGGGAGGGGAGGGGATGGAAATTACACTCACATGTTAAAGTCATTTCATATTGTGTGTATGTAACCAATAGGCTTTTGTTTACAGAAGTATTAATGGAGAAAGAAGCCACTTAGTACTCCTGATTGCAGAGGTTCTTGTATTTCATATTCTGCAGCCTGGACTTCCAATGAAGTGTCAATACTTCAGTACTCTTGACTGCAAAGGTTCTTGTATTTCATGTTGTGAAGCCTGGACTGCCTCTTTCCGAGTCGATTTGAGAGTGGTCACTGCACCTTTGAGGACAAAGACTTTTTATTATCTGCAAAAGCTTCCCAAAACATGAAGACTTTATGCAGTAAGCTGATCATTCAATGAGAACAAACAAAGCTGAGGAGCAACTTCTGGAAATGCACCAAGTATAAATAGAAGAGCTGGATCCCCCAGGCAATGGCCATCCAAAGGACAGAAGCCTAATTTGGGAGGGCAGCAAGTGTACACTCACCTGATCCTACCCAGGGATGATTAGGTAACGATACTGATAGCAAGAGTGGCAGGGACTGAAGGACCTGGTGAGGACATACATAGACAGCTTGTTATAGAGTACCCAGTGACTATTTGAGAACACCAGCATACCCTCCACACACATAGTACAAACAAAGAGTGTTAGAAACCTCTGGAAAAATTCCTCACAGAAATCATTATTTGTCAATTCATAGAACAAACAACTTATATTCAGTGTGTGGAACCAGAAGAACCCTATCAAAGAAGCCCTTCAACCTAGCTGAGCTGAATGTATTCATTGGCTTACTGGTCCTGATAGGGGTGTGTCACAGCCAGCCAGTGGAACTATATAGCATTAAGGGCCTTTCCACACTACACTATTATTCCACTTTCAACATTCTGTGGAAAAGTAGTTTACTGAGGCCAAAGAGCTCTGTGGCTGAGAATTCTTAATGCCCCTTCCCTAAACTGTAAACCCCAGGATGCCATAGGATGTTGAAAGTACAATAATAGCACTATAACAATGTAGTGCGGAAAGGTCCTTAGTCACAGGACATTGCTATTTTTATTGTTTAATTAACTTTAATGAACAGTTACATAAAAAGATAATCAATTGAACAATTAATTACAATTATAAAAATGATATGCAAGATCAGCAGAATTGTCAATTTTGCAGCAACTAGGTATCTGAATAGATTTTGTAACTCTCAAGATACCAGAGGTTTAACAATAAGGAAACAACTGGGAAAATAATGGTAAACTGGTTGACTTTTATGACATGTGAATTATGTTGCTGATCAGCTTTGAAAGTGTGGACAGACCTAACCACAGATCAATAGCTAGTTATGTTCAGAGGTAAAGGGCAATTCTAGAAGTATATGCCAAATAAACAGGTAAGGCAGGGTGTAAATTATCATCATCATCATCATCATCATTATCATCATCATCATCGTCATCACTATCATAAATAAATCTTGTGGTGTTGCTGCAATGCATTATACCTCTGAAGTGAAACATTTATATGGGCAGAGAGTTGATACATCATGGGAAGCCCAGCTTGGTTATAATGTGGTGATAACTGTGGCTAAGTCATATTTCCAAACTGAATAACCTGGGTCAGTTTTTCACTAGCATAGAACTGGCAAAAGATATGGAAACCAAAGATTTAATGTTATACTGGTGCCATCACATAAAACAAGCCACATATCCCCTCTCACCAACCGCCAAAATGCAGTCATATGAACAAAGGCAATCATTATCATGAGTCTTTATTACTGAGTATATAGAACAATAGTGTCTTAATATCTAACCCAAACAAGCAAACATGTATTTCTCCTGTCTGCTGTGCATTATTGACATGGTAATATGTGATCAGTCTCACAAACATGATATCATTTCACACTGCAATGAGATGAACATCGGATGGATAATTTCAGCCACCTTGAGGATTACCAGGAGCTACAGCTGTTAAGTGTAAAGTTATCTGTTGGCCAGTCATGTTCTTTTTCAGTATGGTATTCTTTGGGGTCATTGTGTCCTATCTCAGTCCTGGCACAGCTGGTAAATCAGACAAAACAAACTCTATATCTCCCAGTTTGTTACTTACTTCCAGGCGGTAAGCAAGGAGTCATAAATAAAGTCTAATATAAACAAAGTCAGACAGGGGCCCTTTCCACATGTGGAGGGAGAAACGGGGTAAAACGCACAGAAATGGAGCTTACCAGAAACTGGGTAAGTCCGTCGCCACGAGGAGCAGCACGAGTTCGCTGCCCCACACTCCTGTGGCATCCGGCGGCATCCGGCAGTGTCCAAAATGGCGGCTACGACTGGCAGAGGCTCTCCACCAACCGGAGAAGCTCACCAGCTGGAAGCCTGCAAATCTACACCGGGGCACTGTGACAGGGTAGAATGGGGCTGCACGCTCGTGTTTTATAAAAACCACTTGAAAAGTGGTTTTTGAAAAACACGCGGCACCACCACTTCCAGTCGCTTCAGGGTGGTTTGAGGTGTAGAACCTCAAAATTATAAACGCCCCAGCGCACTCCACGGTGTAGACGACCTCCGTTAGAGGTCGCTCTACACCGTTTTAATTACCCTGTTTGAAAAGGGCCAGGGTTTCACTGCAAGAGAATGTCCAAGGTCAATCCGAGCGTTTGTCAAGGCATCCAGCAAGGTAGCAGGTCAGATAAGCTCTGACAACTCCTGGAGGGGAAGGATGCCAGCTAAATAGACCCAAAGCCTAGCGCAGCTGTGCCTTGATTGATTGTTGCCGGTTATAAACACAGGATCTCTCTTTGCTGCCTGTGCTGTGCGAAGCTGGGTCTAGGTAAGTGTTCTTCTGTATCTGGAGAGGCAGGGCTCTCTGTTGGAGCTGGCACCATCCCCTGTTCTGTTTCTGGCACTGAAACCTCACTCTGTACAGCAGGCCCTGGCATGCCTTCTTTTTCAGCCTCAGGCATGCTCTGGGCTTCAGACTCTGAGTCAGAGTCCATGCTCTGGAAGCAGGACATGACACATTGCCACAACACTTTGTGGGATCAGAGCCATCCTGGATGAAGTTTATGACTCTTGGATGGAGCAGATTCTTCCCTCCAGCAGATTCTGGAAATGACCATTTCACAGATACAGCAAAGCTGCATAGAATCATAGAGTTGGAAGAGACCACAGGGGCCATCCAGCCCAACCCCCAGCTATACAGGAACACATATCAAACACTCCTAACATGATGAACCAGATCTTGAAAAGGAAACTGTAACTAGTATGGGTTATGAAACCCAACCTATCAAGAAGATACTTTTACTTCTGCACTGGATCAGGAGATTTCCTCTACACAGTAGATGACATACCACACAATTTATTTACAAGGAACACTGCAAGCTTTGAGGTAACATGTTGTAGTTGTCTGAAGGGTGGAATAATGAAAGGTCCTTCTTCATGAGACATTTCCTTCAGCAATCCCTATTTTGTCTAACCATAATGGCTGGGGATTCTGGGAGCTGTGTTTCAAACAGATATCTTTCCAACGCTTTTGTTCATGGCCATGCAAGGATTTGAAAGGTGTTATCTATATCCAGCATTAACAATCTGACCACTACGCTATCCAGCTGTGTGTTCAGCTGATATAAGAGTCTCATATTAGTACCTGGATGGGGGGTTTTTTGACACAGAAAAACCAGGTTTATTTTGGTCACATCCCGTCTTCTCATTTCTAGGACAACTGGTTTGAAACCAAACCCAGTAGTATTACCTAGTATTGTGAAACTCTGAGCTTTATGTCCACTGTATTTTCAAAATTCCACCATAATACTTCTGTTGCCTGATTTCTATATTGGGTTATAAGACTTTTTTTTTCCTCTATGGGGATGTGTATGTGCGTGTGTTTTATGTGTAAACAAAAATGGAAACAGTTTTGTACGTGTTTTCCCATTTACTAGTATGTGTGTGTTTACCCTTTTGTACACAGTTTATTCATGCACATTTTTCAAATGTGCGTCTATCTATCTATCTATCTACCTATCTATCTATCTATCTATCTATCTATCTATCTATCTATCTATCTATTACTTTTTTCCCTCATCAAAGCTTCAGAAATGAACAGCTTTTGATGTGCTTATTTTATTGCCAGTTTCAGGAGGTACAAAACTGATATTTTTGTAAAGAAATGTGAACCCAGTGAGTTTCATTTTCACTTCCTAGAAGGGAAGTAATTCCAGAAAAAGTATTCTGTTCTGGTGAACAGTGGCTATAATATTGGAACTGGGCTCCAGTTATGTTTTTTTCTTCTGCTTTACTTGCACCTAATTCTTCACCAGTCATCTCAAAGAGTGTGGGGTCAAAGTGTGTGGTATCAAAGAGGATAACAGATGCTTTTATAAGACTATAATAGAAGAGTGAGTAGAAGAATAATTGACAACTGGGACAAAATGGAAAGATCGGTGAAGTTGTTTATTTATTTAATTTTTAAAATTTATATCCCGTTTTTTTCTCCTATATGGGATCTAAAGCAGCTTGCATTGGTATGTTAAAATTAGGGATGGGGCCAACCGAATCCTTGAGTCCTGGGCACGGATTCAAGATTTGGGAATCTGAATCCCGGTGCCAAAACAGCAAATCAAATCTTTTAAATCTACCAACCAAGTTTGTTTGTTTTCAAAATGGCACCTCTAGAGCCCACCAAAAGCCTGAGTGGCTGGCAGGCCCCTGAGCATAAAGGGGCATAAAGCTGACCATGCGCACCAGAGGCTGCCTGTGGTCGCTCATGCTGTGTGCTTGCCCACTCGTTTGTGCTGTCTGTAGGTGTGTTGCCTCTCCAGGCTGAGAAGACCTCCCCCGCCCAAGCCTCTCCCACTGCTGCCACCACTGCTGCCGCCCAAAGACCTCCCCCACCCAAGCCTCTCCCACTGCCCCTGCAGCCCAGGATCAGGTAGAGTACAGCTTTCCAAACAGTGTGTGTCCCAACACGTTAGTGTGTTGCCTGAAGTCTGTAGGTGTGTTGCCTCTCTAGGCTGAGAAAGACCTTCCCCACCTTAGCCTTTCCCACCACCACTGCCACTGCAGCCCAGGATCAGGTAGAAGGACTGCCTTTCTTGTTGCCACTGCCCTCACTGAGGTCTTTCAGCAGTGAGCCAGGATCAGGTGGGGGGCTGCCTTTCCTGTTGTTTAACTTCCAGTTTTTCTAGTAAAACTGAATTACTGTGTCATGAAATGATGCATGTCCAAAAAGTGCATCACCAACATGAAAAGTTTGAGACTGGGCTAGAGGCTGGTGTTGTTTTTTTAAAGTGTCTTGGTCATTGCAGGATTTGAGACTTGATTGGAAGGTACAGTCTTCTTGAGATTTCAAGGACAGCTGAAAGATTCCTTTGCATAGCTCCCTTGCAAACCTCCTTCGGATATGATTCTGGGGTTGTAGTTTTACAAGGTGTCACAGCCTTCTCTGCCAAAGTGTGCTGGTGCATCATCAAACTACAAACCCCAGGATGCCATAAGGGGCTATGCAAGGAAAATCCAGTTTCGACCTGGATTATCTCTGTACTGTAGTATGTGGCCCTGTTTACACAGGCAGGAAAATATGGGTTTAATAATCCACATTTTCCTGTCCTTGTAGAAAGGGCTTTCATGTCATTTTGAATCTGGGAGATCCTGAGGCAAAACTAGGACAATTGTCCTGGCCAGATTTCTTCAGAGGGAGGTTTGCCTTTGCCTAGGTTTTTGCTAAGGATGAGAGAGCGTGTCTTGCCCAAGATTGTCCTTGCCTTTTTTTGTTTTGTTTTGTAATAGTCAACCCAAGAGATGGCATCATCTTGGGGCATCCTCCAACATATGGAGCTACTTCCGAATTACATGTAATGAGAATTATTCCCATTGCACTCTGTGTTCTGCAAATATATCCAGAGGGAAAGGCTCACATACTACTTCAGCCATGTGGAAACACATCAGAAGCCAACATTCAGCCCAATTTCAAGAACTGAAAGGTAGTAGAAGTGCACCATCCACAGTGACTTCAGCTTCACCCTTAAGCCCTGCTGTGACTGTCACAGCCGAGTCCCAACATGAAGACAGTACTGACACAGATGATACAGCTGTTATTGGGACTCTCGCACCAGTTCCTTCAAGTCCTAGTCCAAATTCAGCAGCTTCCTCCTTTGGAGAACCAAGCGCTTTGGAATCATCTCCAGTGAAACACAAGACAACATCTTCTTTCCAACTGACTCTGAAAGTCTTCATGTACACCACTCAGAGTTTCAAGCCTGGAGATGGAAGAGCTAAAGCCATCACAAGGCTGGTTGCTTAAATGATCTGCAAAGATAACTAGCCATTGTTCATAGTGGAAGATAAAGGCTTCAGAAAGTTGATAAGCCACCTTGAGCAACGGTACAGCATCCCAAGCAGGAAACACTTTGCCCAAAAGGTGATCCTAGAGATGTATGAAGAAGAAAAAAGAAATGTGGAGAATCTTTTAGAGAACACTGACTTTGTTGCAGTGACAACTGACACGTGGACCTCCACAAGCTGTGACAGTTACCTTAGTTTGACAGTTCACTTCATAGATGACAACTTTGAGTACCATCATTTGTACTGAGAATGCATTCCCTTTGTAGAGGTTTCCCACACAGCATCTGCGATAGAAGCTTTCATCACCACCATTATGAAAGAATGGAATCTCTTGCACAAAGTTGTGTATGTCATGCAAGACAACGGGCCAAATATGGTTGCAGCTTTGGAACACAGTACCTTTGACCATTTTCCCTGCCTTGTTCACACCTTTCAGTTAGTTGTCAAAGATGGCTTACTGGACAAGACTGAAATTAAGGGGATCATGTCCACCTGCCAGAGTATTGTGGTACATTTCAAGCACTCCTGTAAAGCCATGAAAGTGTTATGAGCTTCTCAAGCCAAACTAGTGTGAAATCCCATCGGTTGATACAAGATGAACCTACTAGATGGAATTCTCAGCATCACATGCTCGGTTGTCTCATGGAACAAAAGTAAGCTGTTTTACTATCTGCTTCAGAGTTGAATGTCCATATGGATCTGACCACTCGACAATGGACCACTAGAGAAGAAGTGATAAGACTCCTAGATGTGTTTGATAGAGTGACATTTGTGGCCAGTTCCAGTGAAGTGACCATCTCAGAAATAATTCCTTTAGTGAATAGCACCACTTTTACTCTCCAAAACTTCAAATCAACCTTAGGTTCCTTCCAGGGTTTCTGAAATGACTTGCTGACATCTCTGAAGAGGCGCTATCAGTCTGTGGAGATGGAAAAACTGTACATTCTTGGAACTCTCCTGGATCCTCACTTCAAAGCCAGTGTCTTTTTGAATAAAGAACACCTTGATTAAGTGAAATCAACACTGGCCATGGAAATTTCTGATCTTCCTTTGCAAGCAGATGTCACTGAGCCATAGTCATCACAAGAAAAGCAAAGAGACACCACTCCAGCATTGTCAAGTGGAACAGAAGGAGTTCATAGCATGTGGAGTCACTATGCTCAATTGATGGCCCCATCTAGCAGCAGTGAGGACAGTTGCACTTTGTCTCCTGAAGATGAAATTAATGCCTACTTGTCAGAACCATTGCTTCCACCATCTGCGGGCATCTTCAAGTACTGGAAGGACAACCAAAAATATCCCAATTTGTGGAAACTGTCCAAAAAGTTCCTAATCACACCACCATTGACAGTAATGTCAGAAAGACTCTTCAGCACATCAAGTGTCATAGCTTGTAGGTTAAATAAACGCGGTAGGTTAGATCCAAAGCGAGTTAGAATACTGGTGTTTTTGAACAAAAATCTGTATTAAAGGTTTCAGCTATGTTTTTTTGTTTGTTTGCATTGGCCTGAAACAGTTCAGGCAGGAACTCTTACAAGTTTAAAAGTAACATGTTTTTGATTGTTCTTAATTTTGTGGAAAGAATCAAGACTAAGGAGTTTACGTACTTGTTGTAGTAGATGAACGTGTTAAATTGCATTTGTATCTTCTTAAGAAGAAGTATATGGGTATGTTTTCCTGAAACTGAAAATTATTATTTAATTTGTTTTTCATTAAACAAAGATGTCAAATTCTGCTTCAAAACACCTTTCAGTAGAAGTGCTTTCTTTCTCTTGCTTAAAAAAACCCTTTTTAAAAAAAGAATTTAAAGATTCAAGAGATTTGTGAGATTCAGGGATTCGGATTCGGAAAATTCTGGATTTTTCCCATCTCTAGTTAAAATAATATAGCTAAAACAATACAATACAAAATCTGAAAAATGTTTGAAAACAGCCCAGTTTAAGATATTAATTTGTAACAGCTAAAACACATTAAAACCTCTTTACACATTAAGAACTAGCATGCCAGTTGCAATACTCCAACCAGTTAAAAACTGAAGGCCTGTTTAAATAACAAGGTCTTTGCCTGCCCACGAAAAGAGAACAGGCAAAGAGAGAGGGGATCAACCAAGGCCCTCTTAGAAGAGAGACTCTATAACCTGGGATGAGCCATTAAGAAGGCTTGCAAGATGTACCTCTGATGGTTGTGGGAGCGGGAGAAAGCCCTATATTGTATATTCTTAAAACATGGGCAGGGTTGTATAGGGAGATACAGACTTTTAAGTAATCTGTACCCACCCTGAATAGGGTTTTATGTGTCATATAATTTTATGTAGTGTCTAGAAACAGAACTGGTAGCCAGTGAAGATGATCCTTCATCAAGGGAGTTATATGTTCCAGTGGCGGAGCTTGGAGTGTGTGGAAGGAAGGTGTGAGGGGGCGGGGCTATGGTGTGAGGGGGCGGGGCCACCGTGTAGGAGGTGTGGCTGGTGTGGCCAGGGTGCACAGAGGCATGGCTACAGTCCGGGACGCCCCAGAAACATTGCTGTCTGGGGCAAATCGCTCCCCCGCCCCCACATTCCTACTTGACTGATATGTTCCTTATAACCAGCCCTGATCAGCAGTCCAGTTGCAGCATTTTGGACCTGCTGAAGTTAATCTTAGTTAGAAAAGTTTGTTAGTAAGCAGATGGAGAGATGATTAGTTAAAAGATGCTGAGAGTGCAGAAGAGCGTATAACGAAGAGTACACAAATCTGTGAGAGGGTTCAGGGACTTTTGGATTCAGGGCAGTGGACTGAGGAATCACTTCTTCGTGACCTGTAGATACATCACAGTGATTTTGGATCTGAAAACTGAATTCTACCAAGGATTTGTTAGGTAGCTTTGGACAAGCTATTCTCCCTCAGCCTCATCCCACCAGCATTTAAAAATTAGCTGCAATGCACATTCCTTGTTAGGGCAATTCTTTCTTTCTTTCTTTTTTAGGACTGCAAACCCAAAATGCATACATGAGTAAGATAACACCATTTGATTCTTCCGCAAAATTATATAGTCATGTCATTTGATTTCCTACTTTTCTTCCCTCCCTGCAACAATATGCAAAGTTAGACTATTAAGAACATTCTGGTATGTAAATTGTTTGGTTATGACACTTTTGCTATTTTTAAAACATGAGGAAGCAAAAGTCACAGTGAAATCTTACCATATTTATAAATATCATGTCACTTCTCTCTGAGCTGTATGAAATCTTCCAAATAAACATTGCCTCTTCAAAGCTGCAAAACTACTATACATATACTTACCTGGCTGCCTTTTAAATGTATATATACAGGACTACTCTGTAAAGGTTTGATTCTGTACATACTTACTAGGGAGGTACATCTTTTAAGGCTTTTTTTTTTTTTTTTAGTGGCCAGGTACAAGATTGTACCATTGGTCAATTTAAAATCCAGACATATTATTGAAGTTTTCATGCCTGAACAACTGAAAATACTTGTCTCAATATGAAATGCAACTATTTAAATATAAGGTAAAATGTAGGACACAGAATGAGAACATTATATTATATTGTTATTATACATAATTTAAAAATTACCATTATTTATTTGGACAAACCCATTCAGCCTATAAAATGAAATTTAGAAATGCAGGTTCTCCATAATTCAATCCCTGTTGAAAGGACAATGCATTCTGAAATCTTCTTATTTTTCCTCTTGGGAACCAATTAGGTATTAATGGGCCATTTAAAAGAAGATTACTCTTCTTTTTGCTGTGTCCATGTGGCATTCTGAAACCATAATTGGCAGCAAAATTGTTTATTATCATCTGCCCTCTATTTCAGCATCCACTACAAAATATACAATTATTCATAGACAGGATATTATTTTAGTAATAAAAGCAAGGTTGTTCCTTTGCAAGAACCAAAGAAGTAGATCAAAGTTGCTACCTGAACATGCAGAGGGCTTCTAGTGCAAGGTCTACACAATTCTGAACAAACCTTCTGAGGAATTTTATTAGGTCACAACAGAATTCTGTCAAAGAAAAAGATGTTTATTGGCTAGAGACTCAGGGTAAATTCACACAACTAAATCAGACTGTATTTCACTCTTAAGTCATTCTTCCCCCCACCTCCACCAAGTATTGGTCAGTCACTGGATATTCTCACACATCATAGCCTTGCACAAGTGAAGCTCTGCAATAAAAATGTTGCAGTGTATCTCCATGCCATAAAAGGAGTGGTGGTGTCCAAGCTATCACCAGCCAGTCATAGAAGCCTCATAACATTGTCTAGAGCTCACAAAGGAAGGCACGTCTCTCTCCTATCAATCTCTTGCTGTAGTGGATAGTGCTAAAAGTTTTAGGATTGTGACTGACAGGAAGCTATGAACCTGACTATTTTATTGCTAGGCTGTGCAGGTGGCATATAGTGTGGGAAAATTCCTTTAACTCGGGCACATTCTCCCTAATCTACCTTTCCGAAAATTTAAGCTATTAGGGGCTCGAGCAGTCCAATTCTCTCTTTAACCAGAAACTTGATTTCTAGATTTACACGATCTGCCCTGTTTACAGTTCCTTTATGTACCTTTCTTTATTACTTTGCCCTGGAATAAGAGCTGCCTGTAGAAAATAAGAGATAAAACCATAGATGTGACTAGGCAGTAGGGCGCTTGCCAGCAAACAAAAAGTAGCAGCAAGGACAGGACTTCCTTTCTTTGACATTTGGCATGGCTCCTTCTAGACAATTAGATGAATCACTGTCTATTTTTTTTCCTCTATGCCTTCAAGATTTCACAGAAGCTAAGTTTAATTTTTTTTCAACAAAAACCCTTTTCTTCTGATTGATATATATTTATAGTCAAGCTCATAGAGAGTCCTCTGAATTAGTATGTAGTTTATATAAATGAATACTTTTTATTATTTTTATTTATCATTTTTGCATATTATTTTAATACAAAACAAATATTTAAAAACAGTTTTTCCATCATATTGTTATCTACATACATGAAAGTTTACTGTATTTTCTTATCCTCCTACACTTCTACTTAGAATCTTAGTATTAACATAAATGTTACCAGTTGTTTATATACTACAAAATTTGTCTTTTAATAACCTTCAATCCAGGTCCTTATGTACTGGATATTCTATTAGGTAACCTTAACACTTTGGTACATATTTTCTTAAAATGCTTTGGAATATAATAATGTATTTTTACTCAACTACTCATTCTCAAATGCTCTTTCTATGTTAATTATATTTTGTGTTGGAGGTAATTATCTATTGGAGCCCACTTGTTTTTTATGCCTTCTTCTGTTTGGTTTCTTTATTTTTCAGTCTATTTTTCTTTTTAACATCCAAATGACAGGGCCTTGTCTATCCAAGTTCAGTAGTAGAGAGAACAAATTGGACCAGCAGCAAATGGGCCTAACTCATTGGCACCATTCTGTTTCTTTAAAATTTAGTTGCAGGTTCATCTTGTCCTCTCTAGTACCAGACTTGGATATTCAAGGGCCTATCACTTGGAGGGTGAAGCATAAAATGATGCCACTCAAAAATTAAGTATTGCTTTGTACCCAAATGTGACCCAGCTCATTACAATTACATTTCACTATAAAAATTTCTATAAGATCCAAATCCATGATGCTCATATAACTTCTTAGTGAACTAGCCAATTCAGTTTTAAACTTGAGCTTTAACAGTTTAGCTGTTATTGTGAATTTTGTCTCCTTTTAATTTTTGCAATGAATGCGCTCAGTGGAACCTCACTTTCTGTGTATTAATCCCTCAGTCAGAGATTTCACAGCTGGAATTTCAAACTTCCATTGTTATGTCTAAATGTAGAAGATCTCCAAATATCAACTGGGTCACTGAGCCACTCTGTTAATATCCTATATATGTTGGTTAACTCTTTCTCTGAGTGTCAATCCTAAAATAGCCAAAACCACACCATCCAAGCACAATAAAGGCAGCAAGTTTAGGAGTAACTCCAATGCTAAAATGTTATTTAAAGGATGAGTTCAGTGGAAAGAACTCAGTGGAAACTAAGTATGTTCAGTAGCAAAAAAATACTGATTGTGTTCCAGACTCCCCCCTCCCGAAAACTTTGTATCTATATTTTAAAGTAATGGAGTATCCTAGACAGGGGCATGCATGCACAAACACATGCTAAAGAGGATGTTAAAACCCTGTGTAAGGACTAAATATCCCAGAATCCTGAAATCTGCATGACCTTTGGGATTCTGGGAGAAGCAGTAGATTACAGGCTCTGCTTAACCCATGGAGGAAAAGATTAGGTGTAATCTAATTGATAGGGTTTGGCAGGTGTACTACCAGCTGTCCAACATCCATGTTTCATGAAACAAAGGAAAGGAGTATAGGACAGATCTGCACGTGGCTCAGTTTATTCTAGTCCTTGCTGTCTCTGCTCAGGAGAATAAGGCCCAAGATACAGGAACCTGTCAAGGTGAACAACTAGTAAAGTGAAAGAAGAACAGATTGCTCACTGTTTAAGATGAGTATCCATGGAGTTAATCTGTTTTACCCAGAAACTGACTCGAGTGAAGTGATGGGAAGACACAAGGAAATAAATCTTAAGAGCTTTTCCTCCTTGTGGATTTAGTTGCTCCACTGTGAAAACACTGACTGATGTCAGCAGCTAACAATATCTTGCGTGGGAAGTTTGCTAGTATTTTTGTCTTAACAGAGCAGGAGGACTTTGCTAGAGGAGGTGACAAAGATGTAAGTAAAAAATTCAGAGGGATATTCTTCCTCCCTCTCTCCTCCTGCTGTCTCTGTCTTTCTCTCTCACTTTCCGCAGCTTACCTTTTTTTGGCACTGGGGTGTGGGGATCGCGTGAGCAGCCTCCAGTGAGAGGCTCTTGTGTCCCCACTGCTTCAGCTCCACACGAGCTACCTGCTCCTGAGCAGCCAGCGTGAGATCCCAGCCTCTTCCTTCCGCAGCACAGCCTGGGAGTTTCACAGGCTGTGCTGGGGCAGGAAGCGCAACCGCCATGGCTCCAGAGGCTCCGCACACACAGCAAGTGTGCACAGGGCCCTGGAGCAATGCGCGATCGCACGCCATTTTCAGCTGAAAGCCAAAAATGAAAAAGTGCACGAGCAGCACCTGCCCTACCCTGGAGCGTCACGCGATTGTGAGTGCGTCGTGCAGATCACTCCTCACAATCACGTGATGCTCCAGGCATCCTTTCGCATGGCAAGTACCATGTGAAAAGGGCCACAGTTCTTTCACGAGGGTCCACTATGAGTTCCCTGTACCCCTCAATCAAACAAGGTAGATGTAAGATCATCCTGTGACCCCATTTCTTAAGAACTAATCTCTGAATGTTTGTGCTTTTGTGTTTTTATGATCCCGGAATATAGGGTTGAATTTTATCATAAAACCAATAACTATAATTTGATCAAGGGCAAAAATTATTTTTCTAGAGATGAAAACAAAACAGTTCCAACACAAATCAGGATATATTTCTTTTGAACTTTTATTTTGGATTCCCTTCCCTTGTGATATATGAATCTTGGCAGAGCTAGAACAGCACAAGAAAACATGATCTCACTGTGCCGTTATGAACATATTATCCTAATACCCACCTAACCTTAGTTCCTAGCATTACTATAATGAGTTCTTATGAAGAGTGTGTAATTGGTGGAGGTAATAAGGATGGCATGTTCAGAAGAAAACATGCTAAATAATTATTATTGATGTGTGCCTTCAAGTCATTTCTGATTTATGGTGGCCCTGAGGTGAACTGGGTTTTCTGGGGCTAAGAGTGTGTGACTCATTCAAGGTTGCCCAGTGGGTTTCCATGGCTTAGCAGGGAATCGAACCCTGGTCTCAAACCAGTACACTACACTGGTTCTCAGGTAATTATTACTGGCCTGAGCCTTATCTGAATTAGAACTTTAAATGTCACTGTGTTTCTTACTATATTCTTTTACCAAAAGCATTTTATGTACAACTGTGAGTCAAAAATATCTAAAACTGTAGATAATATTGTATAAGTATATAGGAAAAATTGAAACATACTTTAAATATTTGATTGGAGAAGAAAGACAATACTTCTACACTAGTCAAGAAATTTAGGTAAACCAACAAATATGTATACTTTGTCAGAATACTATAATTACATGCACATTATATAATCATAGAATCTCAGAACTGGAAGGGATCACAAGCGCCTTCTAATCAAACTAAAACACTCCTGAATGATGCTCATCCGGTCTTTGTTTATAAACATCCAAAGAAGGAAAGTCTGACACACTACAAGATAATTTATTCCACTGTTGAACAATTCTTATAATAAAAACATTCTTCCAAATGTTTAGATGGACTCTAATTTTAAATTCATTGATTTGGGTTCTAATCTCTGGAACAGCAAAAAAGAGCCTTTATCCATATTGTCTTCTCCAGAGTAAACTTAGCCAGCTCCATAAGCCATTTCTGGTAGGACTTGGCTTCCAAATCTTTTATCATCTTGGTCACACTTCTATAGACATGTTTCATCCTGTCAATTTCTTTCTCATACTCTTGTGACCAGAACTGGGCAAAGTATTCCAATGAGGTCTGGCCAAAACCAAACAGTGTAGCACTTCCCTCGGTGTGGATGCAATTTTCCTATTCATACAGCCTAGAATTGCACCGTGGGTTTTTTTTGTTTGTTTGTTTGTTTGTTTTGACCACTGCATCACACTGCTGACTCATGTTTAGCTTGTGGTCAGCTCAGTCTCTTAGATCCTTTCCCCATCTATTGCTTTCAAGCCGGATGTCCCCATCCCATGTTTACACATTTCATTTTGCTTGTCTAGATGTAGTACCTTACATTTATTCCTTTTGTAATTCATTTTGTTAATGTTAGTTCAGCTGTTCAGCCTGTCAAGATTGTTTTGAATACTGATCTGGGGTATTAGCTACTCATCCCACATTTGATGTCCTCTGAAAATTTGATAATTGTGCCTTCTATTTAATCATCTAAGTCATTTATAGAAATATTAAACACTGCCAGACCCAAAAGAGAACTCTGAGGCACCTCAATAGATACTTCTGTTCGGAATGAAGAACAAACATTTGTGAGCACTCTTTGGGTTTGTTCTATCAATTAATTTGAAATACACCTAAAAGTAACACTGTCTAGTCCATAGTTCCCCAGATCTCTGCAATAATATCTTTGGCTATTTTGTCAAAAGGCTTACTGAAATCCAGATATACTATAGCCACAGCATTCCCCTGGTCTTCCAAGCTTATACCTCTTAACAAAATGGTAAGATTAGTTTGACAGAACTTGTTTTTGAGAAATTGGTGCTGGCTCATAATAATCCCTGCATTCCTTTCTACATGTGTACAGACTGTTGAATGATCTGTTCTTGATGACAAGCTTACTGATCAATATTGCTCAGGTGCTCTTTTTTGCCTTTTTTGAAGATGGGGACAGTATACTGGAATTTCTCCTGTTCTCCAAGAATTCCCAAAGATTATTGACAATGGCATTGAGATTACATCTGCAAGTTCCTTTCATAGACCCGCTCCACACAAGGCTGATATATCGCAGTAGCATTGTATTGTCGCTTTTACATCTGCACATTAAACTGGTTTGTCGTCAGTCTGTCCTCCGTGGTTTCACACGAGCTGAGGTCTTAGCACGGTTACAATTGATGTTAAACCGATGTATTGTGAAAATGGAAAAAGTCCGATATAAACCACCCAAACCATTTCTGCTGCATTTTTTCCTACATGCAGAAGCATTACATCGATTCACACCACTTGCACTAAAGCATAGCAATGGTTTCTACAACTTTTTTTAAAAAATTGACCAATCAGCAGTGGCAGAGTGGAACGATGGAGGGGAAAAGGAGTTCCATAAGAATTGACAATGTGGAAGCTACAAACGATTTTCTCCACTTTACTTCGATAGAAACTGGAGGGTGTGCAGATAGGAATCAGGGTAAGTTGGAGTAAAAAACACTGCTCATGACATGCGGTGAAACACTCCTCCACTCTAGTGTGGAAATGGCCTTAGTTTGGAATGCAATTCAACTGGTCTTGGACTTGGATTCATTTTTGAATAACTTGGTATTCCTTTATCAATTTGGTTTCTGAGCTGCAGTCACCTTACTGCATGGTGATATAGGAATATTCCGTCCTTCCTTGCAACAGTGTGCTCTTTAAATGGAAAATTATGGGGAGAGAAAAATCAATAGGAGGAGTTTGGGACATAAATAAAAATTAGATACAGTCTGAGATCCTGCATCAGGCAGGTACAGTGTAACACTTCATCCATGCAGTGTTTTAGTGTCTTCCCCCTTGCAGCCTGGCAGTTAACCAGCCCCAAGAGGAGTCCCTGCTACTGCAATTTAACAGTAAGGAGAGCAGGGAGGGGCCAATTAAGATGATGATGAAGCAGCTGGTCTCAGTGCAAAGGGGGAAGAAATCAGGGAACACTCACAGATGGAGGTCACCCTCCTTTTCTTTCTTGGAGCCCAGAGCAACCACAACGTCATTACCTGAATTATCTCCCCACCCCATTTCCTTCTGACTAGTAAGTGGTAGCAGCAGTGGCCCTCAGAGACTGACAACTGTCATAAAGGAGGTTTTGTTCAGAGACCAATGGGCTAGAGACTAGCCCTCTATGCACCATCCAAAAAGAGACATCTAAAAAAAAGATGCACTTGGGTGCATGCTTGTCACTAACAGGAGGCTGTCCAATGAGAGATGAACAAAAGGAGAAGATGGTAGTGGATTACAATGCAAAAAAAAAAATAAAAATGCAGCTACTTCTTTGGAGATGCAACTGAGAATGCAAAAGATATGTTGAGGCTGATTTTGAATTTGTTATAAAGATATGGAAATACTTCTGGTATAATGGAATCGGATTAGGCCTTTAAAGGCCTCCTACTAGAGTGGTACCCAGCCTTAAGACCAACAACATCTGGGGATCCAAGGTTGGGAACAATGGCCCTACAGAATGCCTGCAAAGAGAACTGACTACAAGCAAGATGGGTATGGAGAAAGAGGTGAGAAAGCAATCTAGGAAATATGGCAGCTTTTTTTCCTTCTTAAAAGAAAAATGTTGGAAAAGAACATTATATTTTGCATATTATGGAATGTGAATTATGTGCTTTTGAAACAAATGTATTTTAAAAGGGAGAGGAAATTGGCTGCTTGAGTTGAGCTATAAGAAGTCTCCTGCCTTCGATATATATATATTGAATATATATATTGAACAGTACATATATATATATATATTCATTATTTTACATGCAAAAATAACAGTGCAATCCTATACATGTACAACTCAGAATTGTCTCACTGTGTTCCATGGATCTCACCCCCAGGTAGATGGATATAGGATCACAGTCTTAATTTCAGGGAAGAGATATTAGCTGAGAGGATATTTTCTAGTTATTTCACATTTAATTTATACCATTGTTACATACACTTACTGTTTAAATTCTTCAGAGCCATTACAAGAACAATTTAAGTGTATGTGCATTCAGGATACCCTCTGTCAAACTTAATGAGTTTATTTGCTTATACATTTCAAGCAATATTTCTGTTTCTTTGTTAGGTTTTCATTTTGAAGCTTATAAATGCAATGGACGTATTTCCAAAAATAATACTGATCACAAAGATACTATCTGAGAAAGCTGGTGTTTGTGTTTATGCTCACAGATGGAAGATATTGTAAAATTAGCTGTGCAACATACTGAACAATTGTTGGATTTATCCCATTTAAATCAAGTTTTGAAATGGGAAAAGTTGGGGCAGCCTTGGCATCTGATGCATGTTCTTGTCTTGTTATTTTTATTGTACTGTCCTTTCCTCCCTCCTCACTCAGATTTAAATTATTAAATTTGTGCTCTATTAATTATAAAGCAACTTTTCCAGTTCTTTTGCATTTGACAGATGCTATGTAATATATAGCAAACTATTTGTGCTATGCAGGATCTGCCTACCACTAACCTAACTCACCTGTGCTCTGTTTCACTGTATAGCTGAATAGCCTCTCATACAAAATTGTCAACATCAACCTAGCCCCTGGCACATGGAATAAATATCCTCCTCACAAAATGATAGCCCCCTCTTCTCCTGTCCACCTTTTCATCTTATCTTTTCTATCTGCTCACTTTATAGAGACTTATTTTTATAGAAATGTATATTGGTTAAAACTGGTGCAGAATTAAATAACAAGCAAGTCAAATAGTTATTCTGCATTGTGGGGGCCTTAATCTGTATAACCCATCAACCACACTGTTTGCCTTAACCTCACACCAGTAATTGCTTTAATGCATGCTGCACATTATTATTTCTCCATGCACAACTGGGATGATTAAAACAGGTGGATCCCTGTGTACGTTCTCACCATGCACACACACGCACAAAAACACACACATGTATACATGTATATTTGTATATCATGGAACTGAACTTCCAACTGCTATTTGTGAAATCCTTCATCCCTTATTAACACAGGAAAATATTCAGCTGGTTGAGGTGAGCTTTCATCCTTCACAAAGTGGTAAGAAGGCTTTTTTTTAAAGTTCTTTTAAAAAAAAAAAACCAAGAAAAGAGAATGTGCTTTTTACCACTTGTAACATTGCAGTTTTTAAAAAAAATCAGCAAGTTTTTTTTAATAAATCTGGTTAATTTATCTGCATTTAATTTGATCTCTTGGTAGCTACTAATAGTGGGTTTTGCTTGTTTTATCATATCATTTCTTTGTGTGCTGTTTTGGTTCTAGGAAAACCAGCATATCATTGTTTTAACTGTATAAATAAACAAAACTTCATTCATTGGATGTGATTAAACAGAGATTAGATGGCCACTGCTCTGGGGTGATTTACTGTATTTTCTGGCATATAAGACTCACTTTTTTCCCTGAAAAATACTGTTTGAAAATGGGGCGCGTCTTATATACTGGTGTGTCTTATACGTCAGCAGATAGTATTTGCTACTGTATAAATGAGGTGTGTCTTATACACACTTGTGTCCTATATGCTGGCAAATATGTGTAAAGGTTGAACTAGATGGTCCTTGAGGTTACTTCCAAATCTATGATTTTGTTATTATACAAAATGAATCAATAAATAACATTAGGAAGTTCATTCAGAGTGAGAGCAGGATATATATGAAAACGTTGGGGAGGTGAATGTTGTTGCTGAGCACACATGCAAATCCATGGAAAATGACATATAAGTATAAACTTGGCCAAGTAGGTGGAAAGGTAGCTAAAAGTTTCAGGTTGAAGTTGCAGGAATTTGAAAAGCTCTGATCAGTCAAGTTCCCTTCATGAAGCCATGCAGTACCTTGGATAGCTCCCGGCAGTCAAGTTCCTTTCATGAGGCCTGTGGTCTCCTTTAGTCTAGTTCACTGTTATTGTCTAGTTCTGGAATGGGTTCAGCTATTTTATATTATAACACCCTATCCCTCTGTGCCAAGTTTGGAAACAACGCAAATGTGGCTTATTCACTGCAGATATACAGTCCTCCTTTGCAGCCTGCCTCAGAAAGATCACCCCAATGGAGCGCTTTTTGCTGGAGGCAAAATAACTAAAAAGAATTTTGATTGCTGCTTATTCCCAGAATATTATTGTGTGGATGGATATGTAGCAGATGTATTTGTCTCACAACCTCTGAAATTAGTGACATTGCTATTGGCACTGAGGCCAACAAAAACCTGGCCCCAAATGTTTACAGATGTTTTGTAGTACAGGAACTCTAAGGTCAACTCTGACTGCAATCATGCCCATTATTTTCTACCAAAGATAACTGACCAATAATGCAACAACAACAACAACAATAGCTCTAGTTACTAAAATTATTCTATACTGATTTTGTAAGTCACTTTCCAATGGCAACAGATAACTTTTTATTTACTGTCCTACAGATGGTAATAAAGTAGCAGCAAAAAGAAATTCTAGTGATAAAACAAATGCGGGCCACCCACACATAATACTTGATGAGAAACAACAAATATAGAATAAAGTATAATGAGCTCAAGAAGAACAATGAGTTTATAGTTGTTTCAGATTCCAGAAATAAGTTCAAAGTTCCATGACCATGCCTTTTTCCAATTCCACATTGATTTTATATCCACTTAATTGCTGTTAGTTCAGTGTACTTTTCTTTTCCAGAGTAAAATAAGATGTTACAATGCCATTTTGTGTATTTTTATATGACCATGCTGTGCAGACAAAACTTTTAACAGCCACTTCTCATGCATGGTATGTAATCCTAAATATCTTTATTCAACATCTATCTTATTAAGAGAACCAGTATGATATAATTATTTTAATGTTGGACTAGTACTCTGAGAGTCCAAGTTCTGAATCCCCACTTAGCATTGGAAACCCACTGGGTAAGCTTGGGCAAGTCGCAATCTCTCAGCTTCTGAAGAAGGTAGTGGTGTGAACAAATCTTGCCAAGAAAAATCCATGATAGGTTTACTTATTCCCAGCCAGACTTCACTGTGTCCCCCCCTCCACTTTTGCTACGCTATCCTCCCCCTTCCTATACTTGCTAGAGGGCAAAAGGTACTGAAACAGCTCTATTATACCGTAGCCTTTCTCAAGGATGTTTCATTCAGTTGTGTCACGGTACTGAACAGAGAAAGAGCAGCCAAAAATGTGTTCTCTCTTACCACTCCAAGCCAGGACTGTAAGGGTGCGAACAGGCTCTTAAAATGGTGTGGGAGACAATCAGCTTGTGAGTTGCTTGCAGCCCCAAGTCCAGATGCCTCAGAAAGCTGTGCTACCAAATTTCATCAATAAACCTGTAAAAGTCCTTTAAAAAAAGGAAGAAAATGCTAATAGAATCATATTGCTGGTGAATGTCATAATGATTTAGAAACTATGTTTTAATTAAACAAAAAGGATTAATAAAACAATTTCCTTAACTGTAAAGCACTAACCCATCTAGCACTTTCTTCTTATCCATACAGCAGAATACTTGGCACAAGTTCATATGAATTATCCTTGCCTGACATAAACAGGACAAATCTTGGTGTCCTCTTCAGGCTGCCACTGGGATACCTAAACTCAGGGCATCTGTGCAGACTGTCAAAGTTGAAAGAACAAGTGAGATCACTTTCTCCATAGATACTTGCACGATAATTAATTTGTATCATTTGAGAAGAAATCAAATTTCTTGCAAATGAATGCAAACAGCACATGGTTACAATTTCAACAATCAATGTATTGCATATATTACTAGCTGGCTATTCCACAGAATGATTGCTATTCTGTATGCTATAATTTTTAAGAGAAATGACATCAACAGTGAATAGCAAATATGTCGGCTCCTGTCATTCAAGAGATAATGGCTTTCTGACATATCTTATGAAAGACTCATTTGTGCTGAGCCATTCTGGCTGTCATCAATGTAAACTGAAGATGGGCAATCCATATGGCACCTGTCAGCCTGGTCCAGTCCCCCACTGGTATATACTGAAGATAAGAAGAGAGAAATCTCAATGCCAGTGCAGGAAGCAGGCAGGAGCCAAGCCAGCATGAGCTCTCTTAGGCCACATTGCATCTACCTTTCAGAAACTTCTTCAAGCAATCTGCTCTCTTGTAAAGTTCAAAGCAATTAGTAGAAGAAGCTCTTGTGGAAATGTGTTCTTAACCATTGCAAATGGTAACAGGCTACTAAAATAGGATCCTGAATGTATATATTTAAGTTAACATGCAAATTGGCACAGTGTGGTTCTGTGCCATCATATTTATCTGCTGATCCAATAATCAATCCACCTATCAATCAGTCTTTATGAGATTTCCTCTTTCATTATATGGGAATTTGTATAACAAAGGAGTTCCTGGTCAATTGCATTTAAAGCATTTGTAAGGTGAGATGTTTCAAAATTCTGGAGTGGGTGGCTAAGGTCAGTCATGGGATGGGTGAGGAAAAGAAGTGAAAACTCGATTCAGGTAAGGTGAAAGTTAGTTGCTCATTTGACTGTGGAACTGGATGTTGTGGAACTCCTTGCTCCATCAAAAGCAGTTTCATAGGGTGCTGTTACATCTGATCTTGAACTTAGCTGTCCAGATGCCTGTGCATTTCACTTTGTGGCAGCTGTGACCTTCTTAGACAAACTTCTAGGGTAACCAAAGTAAGTGACACTACTAGGATGTGCTGTCTTTTTCATAGCCTTAAGAGCCTACTTGGATAGTTGTTCAGGTGGTACAGAATGTGGCTGGTAGAGGACTGACTAGAACTAGCCACACAGAGAGAACAGATGATATAGTGACAATGTTAGGGGGGAAAAAACCCTTCTACTTTCAGTCCTAGCCATTAGAAGCCTGGTAGAGGTTGGATGTGGTTGCTCCTTCATTAGGGGCTCTCCTCACTCAACCCTTGTAGTCTTGCTATTTCATAGATAGTGGAATTATATATTGTAGTTGACACATACTTCAAAGAAGTGTTCATAGTTTTCCACTTTTCTATCTAATGCACAGATGTTCTTGATTTGTTAACAAAGGAACCTTTCAGTATAACATGTTTGGAACCCGTTCAGGTTCTAAATCTGGTGGTAAATTGCAGCTGCCATGCCTTTAACAGAAATATTATTTAGGCAATATAGATATATTGTGGTGTTTTATATTGTGATTAGCTCCAGCTTCACCACCGTCTTGCATATGGATTGTCAGTAGCAGAGTGGTACACTTACGCCCCAGATTTGTGTCCACAGAAATGGATATATGGAGTCTTTTCAGTTGAAGTTAGTTCTCCATGTTACAACTATCTAAGTGGCAACCAATACCCACAAAGGAAAACAATGCTGAAAGAGGCTCTGAGCTTCAAACCGAGCTTCAAATCAACCTCTTCTATACTGTCAAATTTCAAATCAATCCTCTGAACCATTTTCTGAAGATACACTGTAGTGCTATTGCCTCAACACCAGTTTCTAGCTATAAAGATGGGAAACAATTCATTAAATCCAGCCTTAACACTGGGCTATAACTGAGAGCCTATAATGAGAAGATACATCAAATTTAATAATTTTATCTAGGGTAATTTGGAAAAATAACACAACAGAAACAGTGACCTACCTAAGGTGTAGTTCTAATTACGGAAACAACTTCTGTGTAATACATCAGATGAATAAAGATCTAACAAGACAACTCTGTTATGTGATTCTATATAACAAGAGTGCAAATATCCTCCCACTGGTGATCATTTGATCACTGTAAATAGGAAAGCTGATAGTCTTGTTAGTGTTCTAACTAGTATAAAAAGGAAACAATGTAATTTTTTTTTAAAAAAAGTCTTCTCTATGCAGAACCAGTAAAAATTATATTATTATAAGCAAAAGTTCAATCCAGTTTTTATTGTGTTCATTACTTTATTTGCAAGAGGAGATTGCCAAAAATGATTGCAAATGGTTTTGCAGCAGATTCTTACAGTGTCCAGTGGCTTTCATGTGCCACACCAACACTGTAATTTTAAGACACATGGCTCATCATTCTGTGATCCATGCCTAGTCAGATTTGCTAACACAGTTGTTTTTTTTTTTTTAAAAAAAGGTAGCAGCAGCAGCAACAACAATCACATTCAAGAATGGGTCAACGATGGAAATTTAAGCCCTTGCTTGTTAGCACAGACAGTGCATCAGTAATGATTTGAAGTAGTTAAAATATTTTCGGAGAAATTCAGCTAGATACGCCCACAAGACACATTAGGCAAAGCCTCATTCTTGATTTCAACTCTGTGGGAAACAGTGAAATCAAATGGCATCAGCTGAATTGTAACAGTGTTCAGAAGCATGTCTCTTGACAGCCCCTACCATAAAAAGCATAGGGGTGCTTCTAAATGGGACATTTGCCATGCTGTCCCCCTGCCTCATTCAGTGGGGAAGGCCGTATAATACTGATCTAGATCCTAGCTAATATAAACTAATTGAATCAATTGCCGAATGGTTAATTAAAATTTATTTGAATCCCATTGATTTAATGGGTCCACTCCATTTGGAACCGTTAATACAATTCAGACCATCATCATCCATTGCAACTCTCTCACGGCTTCCCCTTTTCTCCCAAAATCTGCTAAGGAAAGAGAGATGAAATAATGTACAGAGTCTTGAATGGTAGACATAAGAATTCATTGGTCTGGAAGCATCTATATTTGTCCTCTCATATGGTTTATCTTTCCACCACAAAGCATCTTTGCACCCTACTCTCACATTCTCACCTCTTGGCTTTTGGGTGATGAAAAACATTTCCAGCTGCTGTGTCCACCTAAATACAAAACACATCTCTTAATTGGAGCACTTATTTTAATTGGAAAATCTGGCAATGAATCATGAGCTCAAACTCTTTTCCTGCAACCCAAGCAGACACTTGCATAGATTAGTCACACTGTCTCCATGCCCTTTCTCCTCAGCATAACCTAAAAACAACACTCTCTTCCGTGAAAGCTATTATAATCTGTTTACAATGAAACAATGGTTGTCTATCCACTTACCTAGATTAATCTGTAAAAAAATAATAATTTTATCTGTCATTTTTCAGATTCTGCTCCCTTCTGAGAAGAAGAAAGGTGCCATCGCATTAACAGCAGCCCTTGGGGGAGTGTCTATGAATCTCCAATTACTGAAAATGCCTGGAGTTTTTTTCCACAAGATTTGTCCTTTGTACATTTATCTTAAGACTATAGCTTCAAACATAGATAACACTTGTTGCATTGCCTATGCTCAGCCCAGATGGAGGTAGAATCTTGTGTGACTATGTTGTTCATTCATTCTTTAATACTATTTTATGTGTACAGTTCTGAAAAAACACCTTAACCACACCATATTTTATATGTGATAAAAAGAGCAATCTGCTCCATAGTTAGCTAGAAAGTCCTGACAGGAGGTAGTTGGTTTTTTGTAATTATATATGCAGTATCAAAAAAAAAAGAAAAAAAAAGAGTGCTGCTAGCATTTTACCACCACAGTGTTCGTGCAGTCAAATGATAGGCCAAGTGTCGGTTCTAATGATTTTACAATTAACATGCAATTTTACTGCTGTACCTCGTGATGATATTAGTCATTTTAATTGCATAGGCTTAAAGATATAACATCGGGTTACTGTTAGCAAAACCAAGGTCTGCATCAAACAAGCTCACAAAGATTTATAATCCCAATTAACATTTGGAATGCACAGGAATACATTTATAAAATGTGAAGAGTCATGTCCTCTCTCTGTCTCTCTCAATCTCTCTCTCTCTCTCTGTATGTTTGTGTGTGTATGTTTTGTTTTTTAGGTGTCTCATGACACCACTTCCACAGAATGTTGTCAATTGGAAATTAACAATTTCATTAGTTCTCTGTAGATTTGAGAGATTGAAGTCTTTGATTATGGCTCTGGTTTACTGAAAAGCAGATGTAGTGATTTCTCTCATACAATTTGTCCTTCAGCATGTCTCAGGAACAGTCTGATTGGGACTCTGTTTTCTGCTTCTCTTTCACAAAATGTATACATTCTGGCCAGAGAAGTATCTGCCTACAAGACAATGGCAGGGTGCTTTCAGATAGTGTAATTACTTGGTAGAACTGACAACTTCAATGGGATAAACACAGTGTCCCTGATCTAACATCTCCTGCACACATCCAGAGTCTTTGCTATGCATACAGAATTCTTTATGAGTTTTCCAAACTTGTCAAAGCAAAACTCTCTGTATCTATATTGCATGAATGGCAAGCTCCTTAAAATGGCAGAATACATCAATATTGAAAGTATTAGTATGGAATTCCATACATGCCTATGTGATGGTTCACAGTAGAATGACTTAAATCCAATCTTGTGCTAATGTGAATCCATAGACTTTTCTGTCCTCTCCACTGTAGTCCTCCTATCACCCCCAAAACATGCTTAGATTGGTTTCTGAGCATGCTTTACCTTTGAAACTCTTTAACTGTGGTATATTTACTAGGAGAGATAACTGGTACCTAGAGCTGACTTTGTGGATTCTATGGTTAATCCAAAAGATCATATCATACCCTCAGATTAACAACCCAACATAAGCCCTTTTCGCACCTTACCTTTTCATGCTGCTGGGTTGGGGATCTCGTGCGAGAAGGCTTGGGAGGAACGCTGTTGCATCCCTTCTCCTTCAGTTCCGCAGCTCCTTCCTCGTCACGTGAATGCAGTGCAGCCTGGGACCATTTGCAGTGCGGCCTGGGACCTCGCAGGCTGCACTGAGGAGAGGACACAAGATCAGCCCAGCTCCTGAGGCACCACACACCAGGTAAGTGTGTGCAGGGTCTGGGAGCGATGCGCGACTGTGCACCATTTTTGGCTTTGAGCTGAAAATGAAAAAATCTGTGCACGTCTGCCTCAGGCCCTTGAGCGTTATGCAGATGTGAGTGCGTCATGCAGACTGCTCCTCACATTTACGTGACGCTCAAGGGGCCCTTTTGCTTCAAAAATGCCGTGCTAAAAGGGCCAGACTCAAACCATGTTCATGAAGTGGAACCAGATAAGACAGCAGGCATCAAAGAACTGATACTATCCTGATGTTTCCTTCCTTCAGAAATGGTGTAATGGATCATTTAAAAGCTGTAGAACGTTATCTTCTGAATGTTAACATGTGCTTCTCAGTAAACCAGCACAGTAGCTCTAGAACCTCTTCTAATACTGAAGAACAGTGTGAGGAATTTCTCCCTGCTGGGCTTCAGCCAGCAAGGGATGAGAGAGGCCAGGAACACTTGGGGAGTCTGAATATACCAAACACCAGGAAAACACAAGCCGAGCCAGGTCAAGGTCCAGTCCAAAGGTTCAGGAGGCAGAGATCTGTCCAGTGGGTTTCAGGGAGCAGGACACACAAAGGTTGTGAAGGCTTGCTAATAATTTGCTGGCAGACTTAAATAGCCCCTGTGAGCAGGTGCTGCTCGTTATTGTTTCCTCAGCCTAGTCCAAGCAGCCTCCCTCCCCGCCACCCGTTTCAGCCTCTTGCGTGGTTGAGGGCTGATGGGCACAGCTGGCTGCAACTCCTCTGCGTCCCTGCTGGTTCCCTCTCTGTCCTGAGTTGGCTGGGGCAACTCAGTCTCTGTTTGGCCTTCCAGTGCAGGGGATGTTTGCAGGTTGACTTGCTCACTCACTGGCTCAGCCCCTTGCACAATCAGTTGCTCCTGAATCACAGCATTATCGTCTATCACAAACAGAATCAAAAAGAACTCTGTATGGAGGCTCATTTTATTGAACACTGCATTTCTTACAGACCCAAACCAATGTCTCATTAGTAGTGAATGTAACAAATGTTAACGTAACAAAATAGAGTGTCCTATCCACTCTCAACCTTCATGCTCCTCACCTGGCATACTTCTGGACCTATACTTAGGGGCTGGAATCACCTTAGCCTCTTCATGCTACAGATCCATCTTGAACTTATTCAGCATAAGGATGCCACAAGGTATATGGCTCACTCCAAATCCCTCAGAGCTTCTACAGTCTAGACCTGGAAACTGGGCCACTGCCCTTGAAGGCTCCAAGGAAAGGGGAGAGTATGGCAGCATGAAGCAGGCATGCTTTGTATATGGGATGTTTTATTCTGAAAGGCATCGATGCCCTTCAACACTACTGAAAATGTAGGCTGCTTGTTGTGCCTAGAAGTGCCTCACTTCCTGCAGGGCCACATTAGCATTTTCATAGGCACTTGGGATTCATATATTGACTCCACCTCACCTCCACATGTCCCAATTCTTCCCAATTCCTGTAAATGTTTAAATTAATCCTGTTCTCATAGGCCCTTTTCTCATGTGGGGGGGGTGAAACGGGGCAGCACACGCAGGGGCGGAGCTTACCTGCTTGCATTTGCTCCGTCCCTGCTCTGTCCCTGTGGGGAACGCACTTCCGCTGCTTTGCATGCTGCCGAATTTCGGCGGCATTTGGTGGTGTTCTGCGGCTCCCAAAATGGCGGTTTCAGGGCAGTGCGCCAGCCAGAAGCCCGCCCCCAGGCAGATCTGCAGAGACGCACTACCGTGTCTCTGCAGATTCTCACCAGGAGCTGCCACGGATTAATGTGGGCGAGTTTGATAAAAACCACCTGGGAAGGTGGTTTTTAAAAAATCTGCAGCGCCACTCCTGCGGCTGGGCTAGAGCGGTTGGAGGTGTGGCGCCTCACCGTTTGCAACTGCACTAGCTCACCTCATGATGTGAACGACCTCCGTCTCCGGTCGTCGCACCACAGGGTTTTACCCCGTGTGAAAATGGCCATAGGCCCTAATTTTTTCTAGGCCCTAGACACTATGTCTAAAGAGCCTAATTGATAAGGCAGTCCTGATTTCCTGGACTTTCCTTTAGCAGCAACAACAATAACAACAACAATAAAAATGAATTTCTTACCTGCTTCTCCCCAAGGCTCAAGGTGGGGTGCAACATAGATTTAAAATCTACTATATAATAGTCAAAGTTTGTGAGTGAGCTTGTCTGTTTGTCTGCATCAGGCAGGCGAAGACCTCATAGGATTGGCTGGCTGTGAAGATTCTATGGAATCCTGGGGTTGGCAGTTCAGGGAGGGGCCCTTATAATTCTCAGCCAGAGAGCTCTTGGGCCTCAGGCTGGTTGCTATGGAGATGAGTCCTAGCAGCAAGGAGGAGAAGGAGGCCAGTGTGTTCTCTCAGGAACCCAAGCTCTGTATGTTAATAACCCTGATACACATTGAATATGCAAAGATATGGAAATCACAGCAAATACCTACAATAGAGCAATGATGGGGAACTTTTATTGAAAATAAAACTGCTGATATGGTCTCTCAAAGATTAAAAGGGAAATCAGATGACGAAATTCAGAAAGAATGGCAAATTGTGGGTAGTTGCTGGGTGACTTGTGATAGAAGTCCATAATTCATGGTACTATGTGTTTAAAAGATTGAGATGATTGCGGTTGTTATCATGAAGCTGGTAAATGGTGAATGTAATACAAGTTCTAACATGTGATGTAGCTGTAAAATGCAGTACAAGGATAAAGCTAGGATATGAGATATTGAAAATGAAATCCAGATCAGATTGGAAGCATCAAGAATATGTCAGTAGAAATAACAACGACAATTAATTGTTTTATATGTGAATTTTTAATAAAAAGATTATAAAAAAAATAACCCTGATTACAGATTGGATCGGGGAATTTGAGGAAAAATGACATGCACTGGACACACAGAATCTGAAATCTGTGTATTTCAACCACATCTAATCCCTAAGGCAAGATACGGTAATTCCTAAGGCATTTCTAACAAGTATTACCTATGAAAAACTACCACATCAGGTAAATATGCTAATATAATATAAAACTAAAACCACATGAAACCATTTAACATGTAAATCTAGATTAAAACACAAGCATAAAACTATACCAGTTTAAAATTCATAGTTTAAAATTGACTTGGTAGGCCTGCCAGAAGAGATAGGTCTTTAATACTGTTACCACCCCTTACACACCTCATCTTGCAGGATAGCAAAATTAGCATGAAATATCATTTTTATATAAAAACTGGAAATTTATAGCTGGGAAACGTGTAGCAAGCACGACACTGTCTGTAAGCTTGGGCTAGGTCAGGATGAGTGGGTCATAAGGTCAAGCTGAATTAGGCAGGAAAGTCCAGTGTTAATGGGCTTCCAGTGATCCTATCAATGATTCAACATCTGAATACAAGAGTAAATGAAACTGTCCAGGTACAGCAGCTGATAATAAGCACTCCTGACTGTTGCATCTATCTGAGCTGATGTTTGGAGAGATGGATCAAGGAGCACTTGTAATACATGTCAAATAATTGATTAACCCTGCTTCTTTAGTTCTGAAAGCCAGGGTTGCCAAATAGTGCTTCATACCCTACAGAGCTATGATATCAAGCCCTGCTACTTCACCTCAATGTAAAAGTTTATGATAGACACCACCAGAGGTATGCCTCTGGTCACCCAAGCTGTTGTGGTTTTGAAAGGCCTGAAACACTGCAGCCATCTGCTGGAAACTTGCCCCAGTAACTATGATCCACTGAGGTTTATCTTTGCTCTTCAGTCCTCCACAGCTCAGCAGGAATTACCTCAGGGATTAGGTGCAGTTCACAGTACTGTAGTCATGGCTGAGGGCAAAAAGTGAATGTTGAATTACAGATTGACAGATGAATGCTCTAACCTACTTAATTTTTCATGAAGACCTGGAGGTTAGGTAATTAATAATCATACAGATCTGGCCAATGGATCTGTTCAACACATGCTCTCTATGCAGTCCTATCCCTTCTTCTTGGGAAAGAGAAACAAAGTCACAATGAGCCCATAGAACATCAGATATCTCACTAGATTAGTTCCAAACTCCAGGATGGGACGTTGCTGCCTTAAGTCCTGGCAGTGAAATCTATCATGAGACAAGTGTGGAATATTTGAGGCTGGCATTACAGTCAAGTCATACTTCATGCAGCGATAAATATATATTTCAGAGGAAGGAACTGACAAAACCATCTCTGAAAATTCCTGTGAAATTCCTGGGGTTACCATAAGTTGACAGGTGACTTGAAGGCACAAACACGGACACAAACATGATGTCTGAGGTTACTAATATAGGTTGACATGATTTTTTTTAAAAAAATCATGTTTATATATGGAAGACTTATAATGTATATTACAGTTAGAGTTCCATCCCTGAAAACTGTTTTTTCTTGCAAACTTGGGCCAATGAATACCACACAATTAGAGCACTATTATTCTATTGAATCTTTGGGCTTATAGTTAGGTGAAGCACCTGAGTACTCTGGCTGGGAATTCTAAACTGCAAATACCATGATTCCATCCAGTTAAAGTGGATTAACAGTGTTATAATCCTGTTATGTGAATACCCCCCCTTGAGAGTAACAAAGATATAGCTTACAAGCTGACAAATTCCAGTGGAGTATGGCCCAAACAGACTGCCAAACATTTGGAATTTCAAGGTAGATTTTGTAGTCTTTGGTATTAATATGTGTGATTGGTTGGGGGGGGTCTTAAAGACAGGGGAGGGTCACAGCCAATCTATGATTTCCAGTTCATTTCCTGCTCAATTATCTCTACATTTGGCTGGATTTCATAGTCCTTACCACATCGAAGCAATACCACCTCATCTCTTACTAGAATAAATTGGCTATGGCTATTTGGGAACACTTAGCAAAACTGCAAAATTGCAAAAGGTTTTCCAAATACAGGTTCAAGGAACAGAAGGGTAAAGTAAATGTTTACAGAAGTTTAAGTGAAGAAATGAGTAGGACAGACAGAGCAGCTCAGAATGAGTCAGAACTTTGGAAGTTTGGTCTGAGCCAAAATGCAGACAGCACAGTCTGAGTCACTATTGTTATATTGATCACTAATCACAGTCATCAGAACACAGAGATTTTAATATGACAGGTAGAAGTACGCAGCCAGCAGTTAATTGTCAAGTTCATATAAAACCTTAATTTAACAAAAACTGGAAAATCAAGTCATCATAGCTAAATATTCACTCAAAATTTTTCAGTATGCTGTTGTCATATGTACTGATTCATTTGAACAATCTTGTTCTTCCTAAGAGTTTGCAAGTAATGCATTGCAAGTAATGATGTTACTTGCAATGTACTACATTTTTGGCATAGCAAGGGCATGAAAATGGTCCTTTCCTCAATTGTAATTGTTATTTTTGTGTATGACAGTAATGAGTAAGATTTAATTGTTGTTATTTTTTCACTGTTTTTTGGGGGAAAGGGGCTAAGGTGTTTTCTTTGGGCATTTTGAGATATTTCTTTTCAAATCTTAATCTTTTCAGCTCTTGAAAGAAAAGAAACTGGAAAGTCAAAAAGAAGTAACCAGTAATGTAACTAGCAATCTAATAGCTCTTTAAAATAAGATTTTAAAATAAAGGATTTCTTTGAAAATACTAACAGACTACTTTATTAAAAAAACAACCTTTCAGACTCTGGTCTTTCTACATTCCTCCATTTTATACTCCACTTTTATTTTCAGATCTCACTGTATAATGTAGAGGTAAATAACAAACCATGAGACTACTAGGTGACTTTCAAAGAAGAGCTGTAGCTTTCCCCACAGTGCTATTCAAAAGAAAACTGGAGATCAAAATCATGCTACTTTGGACTGTTGATTTTTTTTCCCAAAATAATGTTGACTAACAGAGGCCTAACAGTTGCTTATTGGCCATACAGAGTAATGGAAACTTCCATGGTTTTTTTTTAAATTTATTTATTAAAACCGAACTGTCCCAGTTGAACATCATTATGTCATATTCATATTTCCATTATAAAAACAAGCTTATATATTAAGTTGTACATATATACATATTAATATTTATGATAACTTATTTGTTTACATGTTATACTGTACATTCCATTCTGTCTTCTATTTTCCATATCATCTAGTTATTGTCTATCTTCCATAATCCAATTCTTTAAACTTCCTCCCTCTCCTAGTTTGAACAGCCCCTTGCTATATTCCATCTGTGATCTCTTAGAATCTGCTATGTCTTTGAAGACTTGTCTCTTCACATTGCTATATTAATTAACTAAGTAATTTCCAGCTAAACTGCTACGTTTTATCTTAAATCTTATTTATTTATTCTCCTCTTGGCATAACTTTAACCAGTTTTCTTCAATATATTTCTTGATTAACCTCATATCATTTACTTTTTTACTACTTTTTCCCCCCTTCATTCTTTGTGTAAGATCATTTAAAATTACATATTCCTGAACTTTCTCTTTCCATTAAAGGTGTTTCCGGTCTTTTCCAGTATTGGAAACTTCCACGTTTGAAAGTGGTACCCCTCTATAGTTAGATATGTTGAGGATAATGACCTGGTTATGGTGTCAGCATTATGCCCTTTCCATGAGCTTCTAAGGCCCTTTCTGCACCCTACCTTCTTCCTGTTGGGAGCCCAGCAGCGGCTCTGCCAGGAGGAGAGTGTGATGGGAGCACTCCCTTCTGCACCGGCTTCCTCTATGGTGAGGGAAGCGCAATGGCTCCACCTCTTCCTTCTGCGGTGCAGCCTGGTACTTTCCCAGGCTGTGCTGGAGAAGGAAACACAGCCATTGTGCTTCCAGACTCTCTGCAGACCAGGTAAGTCCAGGATGGTGGCACAATCACAGGTCATTGACGGGGAAACCCCGTCAATGATTTACTCAATGATCGCACCACCTGGGGATAGAAGAAGGACGAGACCACAACGACGTCATACAGAACCATCATCATGGTCCTCCCTTTCTCCCATCCCTATGGCGGGTCAGCAGGGTGGTGCAGAAAGAACCTTAGAAACATTTGATTATCTCAAAGCATTGGCACATCTGATATTGATGTGTGAGATATTTTTTGGCTTTCCTGCCCAGCTGAGGTGAAGACTGGTGTCTCTTTGCTCTTTTAAAGTTGATTGTTGCATTTTCTTCATCTTCTTCTGGACACTTTCAGGTTTGTCACCCTGACATGACTTTTTCCCCCTTAAAGGTTACTGTAACCTCCATCTGACAAAGCACCTCCTTGCCGCAGTCTGGAACTTGACTTTGGTTCTATCACCTATTACAAAAAAGCTGTTTGAACCTATGGACACCATATCTGTACTCACTGACAATTGAGACTGCCTTTCCTGTAGAACTTACGTCAGCTAGATGAGCTGGAGAACTGACAGTGTGACAATGTGACCAATCATCTCTCATGTTTCTCAGAGGTAAAGTTACTCTCAGGCAGAAATATCTTCTAAATGTAGTATCATCTTTTAACTTTTTACAAGATATCATTGTGTGCTGGTATGCAGGAAGTGGCTTTGCATTCTCTGGATAGCAGACATGCCTTGTCACTTCATGTGAAAAGGATCAAGCCTTTCCATTCTTCCTCAAAGCTCCTCAAAGCTCTTTTCTGTGCTGGTCCTCACAATGACTTACTTGTCACAGTCCATTACTTGTCTTAAATGGGCAGCGTATGTAAATAATCTGGGCTATCCATTAATAAAGATATTCCCTGAATCATTCTGTAACCACTCCACAAGGGCTGTGGCTAGGTCCATAGCATTCCTACAAGTGAGTCTTCTATAGGAGGTAGACCAAGCTGCCATGTTATTGCAGATATCAATTTTTATATGTCATTATTGGCTTGATGTAAAGGAAGGAGTGATATTGTTTTTAATGGAGCAATCTTACATTGTTGGCAATGTTTTGTGCTGCCTCCACTGTTAATGTGGTTAGCAGTAGTTACTGGTATATGTGAGTCACAGAGACATAGTGGATGTTGAACCTCAGACAAGTTATGTACCGGGTGAGGAACATGTGTGCTTCTATCACCATTTCGAAGAGAACCTCTACTTACCTGTCTGGTCAATGACTTGTTGTTGCATTGTGCTGTCCCCAAAAGTTAATCCTGTTGAGAATAAATACAACAATTCTTTTTAATCAAATGTTTGGTGTCATGTGAAGACCAATGGCAACTTTCAGGTGAGGGTATTTGATAATGTTCCCAAGGCTAAGTACTTTGGAATTCAATAGGAGGGTTGAGCTTGTACCTGTGTATCTCAATAGCTATGTCCACAAAGAGAGTTGGACAGAAAGATAGGTTATTGCATAGTCTCATTCTTCACAAGTAAGCTTTGTATATATAGGATAATTTTTATTTGGATATGTAAAAGGACTATTAATGTCCTAAATTCTGGAATTTGCTATCATGTGATATAGGCCATTTCTGCACGGGGCAAGGGAATCGCACCACGCCACTACTTACCAGATTTTCTGGCTCCCTGGTCCGGTCCAGGCTGCTCCAGAGCAGTGTGTGGTCGTTGATCCGCTCTGCTCCGGCATCCAAAAGGCAGCTTCCGGTTGGCCGTGGGTCTTGACCAACCACTGAAGCTCGCCAGCCTAAAGCCTGCCCTCAGAAGATCGCAGGCTCGCATTGGTGCGAGCCTGCGAATCTGCACAAGGGAGCAGGCTTGCAGTGGCACGCTCCGTGTTTTTGAAAGACCGGAAAAATCTGGTCTTTCAAAAGCACACTGGAGGACCACTTGGGGTCATTCCGGAGCAGACTGAGGTGCAGCTCTACACTAAGTAGTCTGGACCCAGTCTGCTCCAAGGTGCAGATGTCCTCCATGGAGGATGCACTGCACCATTTTTATTACTCCATGTGGAAATGGCCATAGTGATGGTTGCCAGCCTGGCTGGCTTAGACAAATTATACAGGTAAGGATATCAGTGGCTACTAGCCATGTGCCCAAACTGTAGGCCTTATATGATCTTTTGTGCTGCAATCCTCATTATCCTCCATCATCCTGGAGAATATTTAAAGATTCTTGGAGTTGTTGTGTCCAGCAATACCTGAGGGTGCAAGATTGTAAACCCATCCATGGCTTTCCTGTCCTGTTTGTGATCATTCTACAGGTATCTGGTTGGCCACTGTACGAACAGAGTACCGGACTTGGCAGAGTTTTATTCTTATGTGTATTCTCCAAAGTTGTGAACTAGCTTAATATCTTTATCAACCCATATTCCTAGCTGATTAGAAACAGTTTTGCTTGATGGGGCAGCAGCCCAAGAATACATGGTTTAGAATTAATGGCAAACGATGGTAATCAATGAACACCTCAGAATAACCTTTCCATGAATATCTTGAAAGACTTAGTAAGTAGGCTGAATTCTGTTATTCTGTAATCAGTATTAAACCTCTATCTTTAGCTGTGAGCACTTCACAAGAATACATTGTTGTTGTGGTCAATTAATTTTATGATGAGAGAACTTGGGAATATTTGGAGTTAAATAAATTATGAAGTATTAGAAATGATGGTTAGGATACTTGCTGTTCCTTTATTTGGTAATAAAGTTTTAGCTTCTCTATTACTGAAAGGTATTTCAGTTTTCTATAGTTTCAGAAGTACTAGTTAGCTGTGGATGACTGCAGCCTTCTGATACTAATACTTTTGCTTTTTGTTGGAATCAATTGGAAGGCAAGAGGAGGGTATGTTCCTGAACGCCTTGCCTAGGGGAGTTGACCTTTCTTAGCATTACTAGTTCTATATATCTGGGAAACCTCAGGAGTGGAATTGCTAGATATCGCCCCTTGTTAACACTGTCAATCTCTTTTCATAACTCACTGACTTCATTTGATGTGTCAGCTGGGAGGCAGCTTTTCATTAAACCCAGATTCCCTCTGGTGTTTTTATACCCAGGTTCACACACACACATACACTCTCTCACACACAAAATCACCTTTCCCTCCAGCTTCTAAAAATGACTGTTGCCCGAAGCTGTAAATGTACATGAGCTTCTGTGACTTACAGCAATGTCACCACAGGTTTGAAACACAGTATACAGTAAATAAGATTGTGGTTGCTATAAAAAAGGGGCAAAGAGCAAAAGTAGATATCATCATTATTGTTGTTGTCATTGTTATCACTGTATTCAATGACAACAACAATAATGATGATATCCACTGAAACTACAAATAAATACTAAAGCTAATACTACTACAAGACCCATAAAATACAGATTATCAGTGATTAGCTGGCTGCTTTCCCACCTCATAAAGAGTTGGTTTTTCTATATGACAAATTGGACACTGAAGTTGAGCAGTAAGACTACTAGTCCTGAGAAGTAGTAAGTATGCCCTGCAATTTAGTTTGAACCTAGATGTTTCACATGTTAATCCTCATCTAGATAGTTAAACTATCAATTGAGTACCTTGACTAAAGTACTTCCTAATCACAATGGGAATTCCAGCATATTGTGCATTCCATAATACAATGGTATCCCATAATATCTAAGCACCCTGAGTCAGGGGGGAAAGAAACATTTTTTTTTCACATGAGCTAGAACATTGCTTTTGAGTTTCAAAATATATAGATTTTCTGGAACATTTTTTGACTTGGGCAAGTTTGGTCTATCAAAAAGCAACAGCTGACTATGGCTGAAGGTTAGGGAAATGGTTTACAACCCTTCAAGTGACAAAAGTATAAAATTCCCACATTGTAGATTGAGTTCTGTGTGAATGGTGGAAGAAAATATGACTTTGGGGACTTAAAATAGAGTTAAATTGGAATTAAAAGTTGATGTGTGCCAAATCATTTTGGTGGCTCTGACATCAGTGTCTACATATAGGTTACAAGTATACAGTTATCGAATCCAGTGATATTTTTCATTCCATGAAACTACTTCCTTCAAAGGAACTTGAATCGAGTTGATTTTGCCTCCCCCAGCCCCTACTATTTCTTTAGCAGGCTGGGAAATGCTTCAAAGCAGAATGGAGGTGGGTTAGAGGGCTGCGAAGGAGAGAAAGTCCAATTGCACTGCTGAAGTAGTGGAGTCATGCAGCACTGGAGCCAAGCCAGGATTTCCTACATTGACTAAAAGAACTGTATATTGGCATATTCATTAACAGATTGTAGCATTAAGAGCCTAAGATTTACATCTTTCAAGCAAACAAGTTGTTATAAACACTGTGGTTGCCAACCTTTGCATTTTTTTTTTTATATCCTGTTAAATAAGGGAGAGGTCTTGGTCTTGATCTTGGTCTTTTCTCCTTCATAGGTGACTTCCTGCCATTCATCTATGGTTAGCATATCTGAATTTGAAAAGAATAAGTTTGTATCTTTACTACTTTTATCATTTCCTCCACTGGCTAAAGTCTCTGGGGGTTTCTCCGCATTTATGTTCCGGTCATACATTATTTTTCCCAGCTGGCTTAGGGAATGTAAACTTTTTACTATGGAGCTTGTATCTTTTCCTCTTGTCTCTATTGGTGATTTTAAAAAAGTTTCCTGCCAATCAAGTAGCTCTGCATCTAGGTGGCTTGCTGGGGGAGCTGCTTTTAATATTCCTAGCTCAATCATGGCTACAATTGCTTGCATTATTACTTTGAGGCCGGATATTTCCTGTTTTATAGAATGGAGGTAGTCAAAAAATTTCTCACTTGTTTGTGCTGAGAGGAAACACTGGTCACTCATATGAGAGTATATAATCCTAGCATGGTCGCTTTCAACCCCTTGGGAATTTTCTATAGATTCCTCCAACATTGAACTGTTTGCTATAGGGGTTGTGGAGTTAAGGTGTTTATCAATTATATCTCCTGCTGTTCTAGCTAAAAACTCTGGGTCCATGGACCAATTGCCCGGGGTATCCTGAAGCACTTCTTTCACTGTGTTTGGTGGGACTTCTGTATTACTCTTTGTTCCATTGGACTGATTAACCAGTGAGTCTACAGCTGTAGTACCTGAGGTGTTACTACTAACAAATTGAGCACTCATATCTATTAGAACACAATAATCCAGGATTGATTTCTGTGTGAGACTTCCATGAGTTTCCTTTGCCTGTGTCTCCTTTGCCTTTGTTGGGATGAGGAAGTGAACGGGGGATGAAAATCACTTGGCATCTGTCAACTCCCCAAGAATGCTTGTGTCTCTGTAACTTGTGTATCCTGGCGCTAGGGAAATTCTTCTGAAAGAGCAAATGGACACTGTGAAGGTTACATAGTATATTTTGTTTGCTACACCACCAAAATCCTGGAGAAAAAGTTATATAGGAAGAACTGGGGGATAGTTTTTCTCTTCCATGAGGTGGTGTATGATCATCTGGTGCCTAAAAAGTCAAAACTTCTATCAAATTTTTACCTTCATGGAATTTTTTCAGCATATGTCCTTTCAGCAATGACTTGGCAATTTTGGCCAACTATCATAGAATCATAAAATCATAGGATCATAAAGTTGAAAGAGACCCCAGGGGCCATCGAGTCCAACCCCCTGCTATAAAAGAACACCCATAAAAGCATTCCCAACAGATGGCCATCCAGCCTCTGCTTAAAAAGCTCCTAAGAAGGAGGCTCTATCACACTCTGAGGCAGCATATTCCACTGCCAGACAGCTCTGACCATCAGGAAGTTCTTCCTGAGGTTCAAGTGGAATCTCCTTTCCTGCAGCTTGAATCCATTGCTCTTTGTCCTAGTGTCTGGAGCAGTGGAAAACAAACCCATTCCCTCCTCGACATGACATCCCTTCAAATATTTAAACATGGCTATGATGTCTCCTCTTCACCTTCTCTTCTGCAGACTAAACATACCCAGATCCCTAAGCTGTTCCTCATCAAGCATGGCTTCCAGACTCTTCACCATTTTGGTCACCCTCCTCTGGACACACTCCAGCTTGTTGATATCCTTCTTGAATTGAGGTGCCCTGAACTGGACACAGTATTCCAAATGAGGCCTAACCAATGCAGAATAGAGTGGTACCATTACCTCCCTTGATCTAGACACCATACTCTTATTGATGCAACCAAAGATCGTGTTGACTTTCTTGGCTGCCGCATCACACTGCTGACTCATGTTCAGCTTATGATCTACCAAGACTCCTAGATCCCTTTCACATGTACTGCTATCCAGCCATGCATCCCCCATCCTATACTTGTGCATTCCATTTTTTCTGCCTAGGTGTAAGACTTTACATTTCTCTCTGTTGAAATTCATTTTGTTAGCTTTGGCCCAGCTCTCCAATCTGTCAAGATCATTTTGAAATTCGATCCTGTGTTCTGGGTATTAGCAACCCCTCCCAATAACCTCTATATTAGAGTGCAAGAGCTTGTGGCTCAGGCTTCCCATTCTCTTTTGGATTATAGTCTTTCACAGTGAGAGATAGAAATACATTTTTGACCTTAATAAAGTTGGGTCATTAGTTCACTAGGTCTTGCCTTCTAATTTCTCCTAGAGTTGCAGGGGAAAGAATATCTCCTTCAGAAGAGCTGAAGTTTCTGGAATGTCTAGAAAAGGTTATTGTCCAAAGGACATAAGTGATGAGCACGTATGAACAGCAAAAGCAAAACAGGAGACTAAATTAGCTAACTCTCTTAAGAATAAAATGGTTCAAAATTTTGAAAGAGAGTGGGAAAGGGTAATGCTCTGACTAAACTTGAAAATGTCTGTGGATCAAGTATGTTGGTATTTGACAAGATATATATAAGGAAGAAGAAGAATTCAACTGGAAAATTCTTGATATACAGAAGCGGGGGAGGATGGAAGAACTATAATAACGATATATATATTTGTGTTTCCATATGTTTTTATGTATTTTGAAAATAATAAAAAATTTCTTGGAAAAAAAAGCAAAACAGGAGACAAAGCTCCATGTGCTGATAGTTACTTGCTTGTAATCTCTATCAAAGTTGGCCTTTCTCAGGATGTAGATTTTCCTCAGCCTCTTAGGATGGACAGCATTGAGAGAATTGTCCCTTGCTTTCCTGGAAATTGGCCTGACAACAAACAAAAATCTGGTCAAGCATTTTATTTTGGTCAGCTGTTTGTGTCAGCCCTACACAGAATCCAGCAGTTTACTTGGCCTGTTTCATAGATCAATAAAGTTAACTGAGTAGCACTTTAGTGTATTATGTGGTTATTTTCTTGAAAGCTGGTAGAGTAAGCCATTTTTTTCCTAATCCCTGGTGTAAGAAATGTAAGCCTAGTGCATGTCCTTAAAATAGAGTGTAAACAGGAGCACCTGAGCAGTTGCTCATGAATACTCTGAAGTTAGTGCAGTCTTTGTACACTGTCCCACCCACACATAATGTATCCAATGTAGGTGGGAAAAAAAGAACATTTTCCTGTTATTGTTAGCAGCCATCTGTCTTTACAAGATTATATGCTTGTAATGTTCCTCTGGGATAACAGAGGGATGAAATGTCTTCTTCATGGTCTACTGCAGCCTACAAAAACCAGGAGATTTAGTTTTACTCACGCTTTGAGTACATTTTTGCCTGATATCAGAGACTCAGTCCAGAAGAAGACCAGCTTGGTCAGGGGTTTGTTGATCAGTATATTGGAGTCTCTTTCAACTATTTTATTTGTCAAGCTCAGTGTGAAACCACTTCCTGAGATGCTCTCCTCCCTCCCTCCCTCCCTCCCTCCCTTTGGAAATGGACAGTGCAGGGCTGTGTAGACCATTGCTCTTGATCATCCACTCTTATGGAGTGGTACCAAACCAAGTGGCAAGTGGTGATGAAGCAAGTGAGACAGAGCCAATTTGAAAGCTTACTCCATGGCAGTGTGGGCAGCAAAGAAATTATTTTTTGCTGTCACCATTGCAAGGAGCCAGTTAATGGAGCTCTTTTTGAGTGGTCAGAAGCCTATTACACAGCGGTCTTCAAGTGGAAAATACAGAACACCTGACAGCTTGCTGTGAAGAATTTGCAGGGCACTTTGCAGATAAAATTACACAGATCCTCTCAGACCTGGATGCTGTAGTTGATACAGTTCCAACTTCTGCTTGTCCAGAGTAATTGGATCTTTTTCAGTTTGTGCAGCCTGGTATTATGTAGAGGATCCTTGGAGGGATGACAGCCACATGTATAGTAGACCCTTGTCTTTCTTGGTTCATTGAATAGGCTAGGGGAGTGGGACTGGCTGAGTGGATATAGGAGGTAATCCATGCCTCCTTACAACAAGGCAGAATTTCAACCTGCCTAAAGAAGGTTGTTGTGGGGCCTTTGTTGAAAATTCATCTTGGGATCCTTGTGTAATGGATATTTATTGACCAGTGTCTTAATATACCATTTTTGGGCAAGGTACCATAGTGGATCCCCTGCTCCAGGGGTTCCTGGATGAAATAGATTATCTAGATCTGTTTCCATCTGATTTCAGGCCTGGTTATGGAACAGAGACAGCTTTGGTTGCCTTGGTGAATGACCTACATAGGGAACTAGACAGCTAGTCTTGGCTGGGACTTTTGGGAGTTGAAGTCCAAAATATCTGGAGAACCAAAGTTTTCTGTAAACTGTAAGACTTCTGTAAACTGAAGGAGCTGCTGGCTGAAATCCCGTGGTCAAGAATAGTCAATGAGAAAGGAGTTCAGGATGCATGGGAGTTCTTTAAAAGGGAGGTACTGAAGGCACAGGCTAAAACTGTGTCATTAAGGAGGAAAAATGGAAGGCATCTGAACAAACCGGAATGGTTGACTAAAGAGCTCTCAGCTGAGCTAAGTATTAAGAAAAACATGTACAGGAAATGGAAGAAGGGGGAAATCACCAAAGAAGATTATAAGCAAGTAGCCAGGAGATGTAGGGAGAAGGTCAGAAAGGCTAAAACACAGATCGAACTTAGGCTGGCCAGAGACATTAAAAACAATAAAAAGGGCTTTTTTAAATACGTCCGCAGCAAAAGGAAAAAGAAGGAGACGATAGGGTCACTGCGCAAGGAAGATGGTGAATTAATAACAGGAGGAAGAAAAAAGGCAGAACTCCTCAACACCTTCTTCGCCTCAGTTTTTTCCCAAAAGGATAAAAACACGCAACCTGGCAGTTGGGGAGCAGGTGAGGAAGTGGGGGAAATGCAGCACAGAATAGATAGAGAGGTAGTACAGGAATACCTGGCCACACTGGATGAATTCAAGTCTCCAGGGCCAGATGAATTGCATCCTAGGATTTTAAAAGAACTAGCAGAAGTCATTGCGGAACCTCTTGCTATAATCTTTGAAAACTCTTGGCGGACCAGAGAAGTTCCGGCAGACTGGAGGAGGGCAAATGTTGTCCCCATCTTCAAGAAGGGAAAAAAGAGGACCCAAATAATTATCGCCCAGTCAACCTGACATCAGTACCTGGAAAGATCCTGGAGCGGATCATCAAACAGTCAGTTTCTAATTACTTAGAAAACAATGCCGTAATTACGAAAAGTCAACATGGATTTCTCAAAAATAGGTCATGCCAGACTAATCTTATCTCTTTTTATGATAGAGTTACTTGCTTGATAGATGAAGGGAATGCTGTGGACATAATATATCTTGATTTCAGTAAGGCCTTTGACAAAGTTCCCCATGACATTCTTGCAAAGAAGCTAGTAAGATGTGGGCTGGACAGGGCTACTGTCAGGTGGATTTGTAACTGGTTGACTGACCGTACCCAAAGGGTGGTCACCAATGGCAGATTCTCATCCTGGAGAGAAGTGACTAGTGGGGTGCCACAGGGTTCTGTCCTGGGCCCGGTGCTGTTCAATATCTTCATTAATGACTTGGATGAAGGAATAGAGAGCACGCTGATCAAATTTGCAGATGACACCAAATTGGGAGGGGTTGCTAATACGCCTGATGACAGGATCAAAATTCAAAAGGACCTGGACAGATTGGAGAGCTGGGCCAAGGCTAACAAAATGAACCTCAACAGAGAGAAATGTAAGGTCCTACACTTAGGCAGAAAAAATGGTATGCAGAAATATAGGATGGGGGACACGTGGCTGGCTAACAGTACGTGTGAAAGGGATCTAGGAGTCTTCATAGACCACAAGCTGAACATCAGTCAGCAGTGTGATGCGGCAGCCAAGAAGGCCAACGCAATTCTTGGTTGCATCAATAGGAGTATGGTGTCTAGATCGAGGGAGGTATTGGAACCACTCTATTCTGCATTGATTAGACCTCATCTTGAATACTGTGTCCAGTTCTGGGCACCCCAATTCAAGAAGGATATGGATAAGCTGGAGCAGGTCCAGAGGAGGGCAACCAAAATGGTGAGGGGCCTGGAAGCCATGCCCTATGAGGACAGACTTAGAGAGCTGGGTATGTTTAGTCTGCAGAAGAGAAGGTTGAGAGGGGACATGATAGCCATGTTTAAATATTTGAAGGGGTGTCATGTTGAGGAGGGAGTGGGCTTGTTTCTCCTGCTCTTGAGACCAGGACAAGGAGCAATGGATGCAAGCTGCAGGAGGGGAGATTCCGCCTGAACCTCAGGAGGAATTTCCTGACAGTCAGGGCTGTCCGGCAGGGGAATGTGCTGCCACAGAGTGTGGTGGAGTCTCCTTCGTTGAAGGTTTTTAAGCAGAGGCTGGATGGCCACTTTTCGGGAGTGCTTTGAGGGTTTTCCTGCATGGCAGGGGGTTGGACTGGATGGCCCTTGTGGTCTCTTCCAACTCTACATTTCTATGATTCTATGATTCTATGAAAAGCACTGATACAGAGCTTTATGGGTCATAATCATCACTTTGAATTGCATCCAAAACAAAACAATAACCAATGAAGATATTTCAACAAAGGACTTACAGGTGCCTTGTAATCAGCCCCCATTAGCAGTCTGGCTGTGGCATTTTGTACTCACTGAAGTTTTTGAACAGTTTCCAAAGGACCCCCATGTAGAATGCATTGCAGTATCTACCCATGAGAACATACACCCTAATGTTGACACTGTCAAAAAACTGATGCCCCCAAAGTTTTGCCACCATCAATTGTGCCATTGTTTGTCATATGCATCCTAGGGAAACAAGCTTCAAAATTCTTGGAGCATATGAAGATACCCAGCTGATGAATCATCTGATGTTGAACAAAGAAAGAGCACCTATATGCAAAAAGGACCAGCTTGCCTTCCAAAATTTGTTTACTAACTGGTTGATTTAAACTACTTTAAATTTAGGATTAACTAAACTATCTTAAACATTTGTTGGATCTTTAGCATCATTTCTCATCTAATTAATTAATAATTTAATTAATAATCTAATTCTGGGATTGAGTTAATGCTGAAATTCCAATTTGAAAATTTTCAACTTAATCAATAACTTAATTGATTTTCATTAGATAGATATTATCTCTGCATGTGAGTAAGGACTGCTCTATTTTTTTTTTATGAAAGGAGGAAATAAGGCTATTGAATTCCACTTTCAAGATCCTCTTTGGAAAAAAATATGTTTAGGTTGTTTTTAGCTGAGTGGAGCTAGTTACATAGTAGAATATAGAATGTATACTAGCATGTTGTATGAGGAACCATGCCTGATCTACTGGGTATTTGTTAATGTAGGTTAACTTGATGAGATTAATTAACCATTGGTGTGGTCATTGGTAGGGCACTGGGAAGTCAACCAGTTAGTTGTAGAGAAGAATATTACCTCCTCCAATTTTCAACTCAACCAAGACACTTAGCACATTAATATTACGATCAAAGTTGTTATTATATTTATTTGCATCCTGTTCCCCCCCCCCAAAACCTGGGACTCAAAGTGGCTCAGAACTTAAAACAATACCATTTAAAAATATATAAATGGTGCATATTTAATTTAGTTTGCAGAATTAAAGACAGCTCAATAAAGAATAAAAATGTAAGTAAAAGAGATAAAAAGTTCTTTAAAACAACAATTAAAACAAACAACACAGCACCCTATATCCCATTCTTTAAAAACTTTCCTATTAAAAGCCTACCTGAATAAAAAGGTTTTAGCCTGCTGCTGGAAGGGGGCCATTCCGGCCTCTCTGGGAAGGGAATTCCAGAGTCTAGGAGCAGCCAATGAGAAGGCTCTCTCTTGGATCCCCACCAGCTGTGCTTTATATGATGGTGGAACTAAGGACCTTTTCACACCTTACCTTTTCATGGTGCTGGGGCGTGGGGATCGCGTGAGCAGCCTCTTACGAGAGGCTTTTGCATCCCTGCTGCTTCAGCTCTGCAGCTGCTGCCTGCTAGCAAGCAGGTAGAGTGAGGGCTCCTCCTTTTCCTTCTGCACTGGGGCAGGAAGTGCGAGCGCTGCAGCTCCGGAGGCTCCACACACACAGTTGAGTGCACATGGGGCCCTGGAGAGATGCGCAATCATGCACCGTTTTTGGCTAGAAGCCAGAAATGCAGCGTCGCGCAATTGCAAGGACGTGATGTGGACAGCTCCTTACAATTGTGTGATGCTCCAGAGGCCCTTTTGCATGGCGAATGCTGTGTGAGAAGGGCCTTTCCTGATGATCTTAGAGGCAGGCTGGTTCGTACAGGTGGACACAGTCTGCCAAATAGCCTGGACCTGAGCCATATATGGCTTTATAGGTCATAACCAGCACTTTGAATTGTGCCTGGAAACAAACTGGCAGCCAGTGAGGCTGATTCAACACAGGCATGGTATGATTTCTATAACCTGCCCCAGTTAACAGTCTGGTTGTAGCACTTTGGACCAGATGAAGTTTTTGACAACTCTTCAAAGGCAGCTCCAATTTGAGTGTACCACACTAGTCCAAACAGGATGTAACAAAGGCATGTACTAATATGGCCAGATCTGGTGTTTCAAGGAATGGGTGCAGTTGGTACTCAAGCTTTAAACATGCAAAAGCATTCTTGGCCACTGCAGTAGCCTGGACCTCCAGGTTCAAATCTGAGTCCAAGAGTACACCCAAACTGCAAATCTGTGTCTTCTGTAGGAGTGCAATCCATCTAACACAGGCTGAATCCCTGTTCTCTGATCTGCCTTCCAACTGATCAGGAGTACCTCTGTTTTGTTTTCAGATTAAGTTTCAATTTGTTTGCTCTTATCTACTCCATTAATGATGACAGACACTGGTTTAGGACCAGAACAGCCTCCTTGGATTATGGTGGAAAGGAACTGCTTAGTTGGGTGTCATCTGCATATTGATACATTGCACCCCAAACTCTCCCAGCAGTTTCATATATGTTAAACAGTATGGGGGACAAAACAGAACCTTGGGGACCCCACAGGACAAAGGCCATGGGAAAGAACAGGAGACCAGGTTCACCCCTCCAGGAAGGAACAGAAACACTATCCGACAATGCCTCAAGTCCCATCCCAGCAAGGCAGCCCAGAGAGGTAGCACAGTCAATGGTATCAAAAGCCTCAGCAACGTTCAGCAACCAACTGGGACCTGATACTGTTACACTGTTATAGTGATAGTCTTATTCCTGGGTTAACCTCAAGGGTAACCTCCTTCACTGCCCCCTGGGATGTAGGGCCCTAAAGAGGTGATTCCAGAGCTCTACCCTATTGGGTGCCAATAGGTGATCACTGTAGTTTTATTATCTTCCACTATCTGCCACAGAAAAAGACAAGTGTCCACTTAGTCCCTTTCCCCCACTAGGCCGGACAACACAGCCCTCAATCCTTCTCTCAATTCTTCCAGGAACAGCTGATTCCTATGATCAGACAGGTATACATCATCAGTAGAGCTCTGGCCAGAATGAGGAATAAAGTGGCCCAACCCCCACTGCATAGCATTCCAAATCTCATTATTTGCCATTCTTCTGGTGCAGCCAATGCGTTTGGGGTCTCCAGCACCTTGCCAAACCTGATAGGATAACACTGCAGAAAAAAAACTAAAGAAATTCTAGGCCAATGACTTTTAATAACCTGAAAATCATGAAGTGCCTGTAAAACAAGGGCCTTGCCCTTTAACAAACCAAGCTCATTTTTAATTTTTTTGTTTGTTGCCTTGGGAGCCCTTGTGCATGTGAAGCAAGACATAAATACATTAAATAAATTATAAATAAATAAATAATTGTGTTATTATTGCTTAATTAAAAAATAAAGGGAAACAAACCATTTTGAAAGAGGTGGGTCAAACAAAGCAGTATGAACATCATTGTCCGTACTTAGGAACTTATAATGCTGAAAAGAAAACAGTGGAAGTTGTGCTTTTAAGGCACAAATGTGGTGAAGGTGAAGTGTGATATCATTCAGTTATCTTCATAAGTATGGGTGAGGTAGTTTTCAAACTGACAGCCCAAAACAACTGACTAGAGTGCTAAACAGCTAAAAGGTTCCTGGTTGCCTTATTAATCTGTCCTCTGGTCTTTTGATGCTGTTGCTGGAGGCAAGGTCAGTGCAAAATAAAATTTGGGGGCTGAATTTGGAAGTCAGATGTGATCTTGGAAAGGGACAGAAGGAATGTGACTGTGTTGGTTGTCTTGGTTCTCTCGGTAGTTTTGGATACCCTGGCATCCTTAGGACAGGCTGCCTAAGCTGGGATGTGTGGGCTCTGTCATGCGGTCCTTCTGCATGTACTTTAGAGGCTGAATTCAGAAGATTGTGCTGGGAGATTATTTCGTTGCCCCTTGAAAATAGTGCTTTGGGGCTCTCCAGGGCTCTGTACTATATGCCATACTTTTGAACATTTTTAAGAAACTGCCAAGATAGATTATTCAATGATGTGGGTGGATAACATCCATCTCAGTCTTTCATTTTCATTTAATATAGGTGAGGCAATTGTTGCTCTGCTTAGGCAAGGTAATGAACAGGATGAAGGTTAACAAATTGAGATTTAGCTGAGACAAGACAAAGATGCTTGTTGTGGGTGATTCATCTATTCATTGGAGGAGAGGAGGGAGTGCCCAGCCTCTTCTGGATCAGGTTCATATTCTGGTGATGCTTTTAGATCCAGCAATGCTATTAGAAGTACAGGTAACCTTCATAGTTCAGCATACCTTTATCAGCTTAGATTGAAACACCAGACATGATCCTGCCTGGACAGATATCTTTGCAACTGTTATTTATGCCCTGCTAAGCTGCTGTTTGAATTAGTGCTATATGTTACACGTAGGGTTGCCTTTGAAAATGGTCCAGAAATTCCAGGTGGACCAAACTAGAGGAGGTAGACTGGAAATCACTAGAATATGACCAATTTATACATGATTCTGACATCTGTATGGGCTGCCAGTCCATTCACAGCCTACATTCAAAGTACCAGCTTGAACTTTTAAGGCTCTAATCAGTTTGGGATCAAGTTAGATGAAGAATCATCTCTTCCCATATCTACCTATTTCAACCAAGTATTTTCATCTGAGGCCCTCCTCCAAGTGCCTCTGCCAGATGAGGTGAGGATGGCTATAAAAGAGGGAATGTATTTTCAGTGGTGGCTTATTGTCTGTCCAATACATTTCCCAAATAGCAATAGCAATAGCAATAGCAGTTATTTCTATACCGCCTATCAACTAGTGTTATCTAAGCGGTTTACAATGTATTTTAGCTAATTGCCCCCAACAAGCTGGGTACTCATTTTACCGACCTGCGAAAGGATGGAAGGCTGAGTCAACCTTGGAGCCTGGCAGGATCGAACTCACAACCTTGTGGTTGCAGTACTGGCATTTAACCACTGCGCCACCAGAACAACCCAAAGTTGTTCGCATTAGGGTATTTCTGGCACCAGGAGAAAACTTTTTTTATTCTCCCAAGCATTTTAAGAACTGTTTGTAGTGCATTTTATATTTTGAATGCTTTGTGCATAATAAGAAAAAAACCCTTTTATTTATTAGATGGTTTCAAAGTAACAAAGACACCAGCAGCAGCTGCAACAAACAGGGTCCTTTGCAGTTCTACCACATATACACATGTATTTTAATGTAATACCATTGCAGGTTACAGCCTAGCTCTGCCCTCTCTCTTGAATATTTTATGTGTTCATACATTTCGTGTATTTCAAGACAAATGATTAGTCAACAGAAAACAGTCTTTACAAGATCCATATTTACATTAATATCCACATAGCCAACTTAATTGACCAACAGAAGAGCTGCTGTTGTTTTGTTTATTGATGTTGCAGCTGTATCACGGAGGCAGCAATTTAGCTCATGTCTATAAATAGAAATTATACAGTGGATGGTACTGGCTGGTCTTGTGTTTTAATATTCCCTTCAGGGTAAAGTATGACATAACCTAATTACAGTGGTAGAGCTTTCACTGTAAGGAAAATTATTGTTATTCCATTTGACAATCAAGTAATTAGCTTCTCTACTGGATGCTTTACTGGACGTTGTTTCTAATTAAGCCATCCACTAGAATTTAAATTTTAGCAAAGGTGTTTCCACTATGAAAATGAAAGCCTTGTAATACAGGTTTTTTTTAATAACAACAATCCATTATGGTATTAATTGCTAAAGAAAAGGCAGTCTGGAGCAATGGATGGATTTTACTTGCAGCAATCTGGTAATTTCATACAGAATCTGAACTTAATTTTGCTCTTTGAATTCTGTGCACAGGGAAAACATGTTTCTTGTTCTATTCTCCCTAGTTTATTGGATCTCTTGAGGTGGCCCTTTCCTTGCTTTCTTCTCACTGTTTTTTATAAAAACACATTTGAAATCAGCATCAGGGTGCCTGTGTTTCAACACAGGCAATAATACAACATATCACTATAGGAAAACAGTGTGTGTATGTGTGAGAGTGGGAGAGAAAAAAGTGCCTCACTTCAGAGCAGATGTACTTAGAACAGCTATGGAAGGACTTTCACAAAATTAAGGTTTTTCCATATCTCTGAACAATGGAAAGTTTAGGACAGCGTATTGGAGAAATGCTAGACTTACACTGTCTTTGAAGTAGCCCACATCTTTAAAAATGTGCAGATTCCTGTACAGTATTAGGGAAGCTTACTGGCAGAGCACACAATCTGTATGCTGAATGTCTAAGGTCTAACCTCTAGGATTTTCAGGTAGGGCTAGAAAAGGCCATTTGGAGACTTCAAAAAGCTGTTGCCACTCATGTAGATAATACTGGACAAGATGGACTGGTAGTCTGACTCGATACATGTATTTTCCATGTATTTACATCAATTAGGTATCCTAGACAGCAGTACGGAAGGGAAACTCCAAATTAATACCCCCTTCAATCTTATAGCAATGAAATCTAGAAGATGCTTATTAAGCCTAATTTGTATAGTTCTGAAAACTTCTCCTCCTTAGTTAGACTTGTCAATTTCTGTGTGAGGTAAGCAATGATTGTGACAGAAAGGCAACCTCTCTATGTGCTGAATACAATTCCATTGAGCAATACATGAATAGGGCTTCACTGTTGGGTATACATGAGTATCTGAAAGATGTCTCTGGCTCATCACGGAAAAGGACTTGGTAACTTGGCACTTGAGAGAAAGTAAGCATATGAACTCACATCATAACTTTATATAGACCAGCCTATTTCAGCTGGGTGGCACTTGTTTGTGTTGTGCCCTGACTCTATTCGTCCCTTATCATTGACCATGCTGGATGAGGATGATGGAAGCTAGAGTACAAAACATCCAAAAGGCTTCAGGTTGAGGAAGGCTGATGTACATAAAACTGCACTTGATGGATTATATCCAATGATGGTTTTGCCATAGAGGAAAAAACTTTCTCTTGTACAAGAGGGGGCACCTATTTCACCAAGTCAGTCACCCTGCTCTGAAAGGCTATTCCTGAGAGTTGGAACTCCTTTTAGAATAAGCAGAGTAAGGTACAGATGGCTGCTATTGGTAATAAATATCAGTAAGAATCTAGAATCTATGTTTATGTTGGAGGAAATATTTAGGGAAAGTACAGCCTGCCACTCATATGCAGAACACTAAAATAGTTTTGCATCTTCCCAAGCTTCTTCATGCTCAAAATCTGGGAGGTGGTCTCCCCCACACCCCACCAAGTGGCCAGTGGCAATCCATAAGCCTCTACAAAGGAGACTGCTGGTCATTTTGCATGGCTTGGGGCATTTTGAATTCTTCTCACCTTGTTCAGGCCCATGAACATCTTATTTCACTGCAGTAAGTCACCATCCAGAGCTTGGGAGCCCTATTGGTCATTCCAGGGGAAAATTTTCAATCCTTCCCAAAATTTAATGAAGGCATGGAGTTCACAATTGGGGAAGCAGCCAGAGTCCTACAGGAGGTAATTTGGTACCTCAACCCTAGCAGTTGCCTACCCCCGCTCTAAGGTAAAGGCACCTTTGCATATAGCCCCATGATTTATAGGCATTTCATTAAGGAGGCAGTTTCATATTGTGACTATAGGAACAACCAAACTATGGAGGAAACACATTTTTTCAAAAATAGTGTAGATATTTAATGCATGCATAAACAGAATACAATGTGTATTTATTTAATGCCAGGAAAAACAAAATAACATCTTGTAAATAACTTTGATAGGTATTCTACTTTCAGCGGGTAAGCAGAGGGATGCTCCCGGATGCAGCTCAGTAGCAAGGAGAGCTTTCACAGCAAAAGTGCTGGCTGGAGGGGGAAGAGAAAGATCACCCATTAGGGTCCAGAATTCTCATTACTTGTGTTTACTTTTCAGTAAACATATTATGCATGGGATGAACCAAGGGAATGACATCTTTTGCCCTTACTGTGAAATGCAGCTGTTTGGATCTGGATCTGATGGTCCCGTACTGGAAACCTGCTTTTTAAAATAAAACGTAACTTTGGAATTATGAAAGTGAAGAATTCTTTTGATTAAAATGGAACAACAGAGCCTCTTCAGCCACCTTCTTTCTGCAATCAGGAACCAAGATGAGTGTGCACCCCACAAGACTGGGATAAAATTCTAATTTTCAATTTCTAATTGAGGGTTGACATCTTTAAAAGAAAATAATTAAAGATCTAAGACTAAATTTCATCTTATTTTAAAGATTGTATTGGATTTTAATAAGGACAAACAACAGTTTGAGAACATACAGATGTTATCTGTTTGATGTTGATATGACTGTCTTGCTGGGAGCTTCCAGGTAGACAAGAGATAAATTAACTCTGAAACTGCTTGTTTAAATGAAAGATGGAATCTTCCTAGGAATCTTCTCAGGACTTTTTACAGTGGATGATGGAGGTGCTATGCATGGCACATAGTTTAAAAATACAAGTTTAGAAGAGATATGATAGAGGCCTTGATCAATGAGATTGGCAAGATCAAAGAAGAACTGTGGGGAGATGTGAGACAAGAGAGGGACATAGAAGCTACCAATATGGAAGTGAAGAGGATGAAAATCATATGGAGAGACAAATTCAAGTCAAGCCAATGGAGGGATTAGCTACTAAATTGGGGAAGATAGCTGGCCAAGAATCTCTGGTTTCTGCAGGGGGGATTACAACTCAAGAGGGAGAGACTAACCAGAAACTAATTTGTGATCAAACTACTTTGATGGTTAGATGAAACTAAATTGATTTAGTCTGTATTAATGAAAAGTGTAAGAGAAAGATGATAAAAGGGGAGTTGTTTCAGGACAGCTAGCCTAAAATACCAAGTGGGAAGGAACTTACACTAATAGTAAAGGGCAAGGAAAAGAATCTGAGAAGTTGTGGGAAGGGTGAAGTCCATGGAAAGGATGCTTACAAGAGAAGACAGGAGTTAAATTCCAAATGAAATAGATTTGGCTGAAATTAGGTTGTGAAATGGCTAGAGATATAAGACAATGAAAACTGTATTTGGTTAACAACCGCTGTAAAGGACTTCACAGTATAAAACAATACAGAAATATTTGGATTTAGTGATTCTATATAACATGTAATAGATCTACAGTTTTAACTGATGAAAATATTATGTAATCAAGTCAGCAAGTAGCACTTAATATTAATGTCATTTATTGTGTAATGTCATGTACCATGTAAACATAATATGTAACAGAATGTAGTAGTATTATTGAGATATTATCCTAGTTCTGGATATTATTTTTGAGAGGCTTGTAATTAATGTGATTATTATTATTAGTTTAAAGGAAGGATGGACATCTCCACTTTCCTTTTTGTCTTTTTCTTTCTTTTTGTCTACTTTTTAATTTCTAATTAATATGTTTCATGGTTTTTATGTTGTTTTTCCTTTTCTCTTATCTATTTATAGAATTTTAGTGGGATGTTTTAGAATTTATTAATCAATATACAATAAATAAATATGAAAGGACATATGAATAGGAAATACATGGAAAAGGAAAGATCAAGAAAGAAATAAAAACTAAATTGTCCAAAAGCAGCGGGATGGAATCTGTATTTATTTACATTAAGAGCTAAATCCAATTGCTAGTTGAAACTAGAACAGACTTAATGAAACAATGGTTTACTTACACACTGAGTTACAGTCCAGAACGTTATACAATGGATCCACTCTAGTTGTGAATAGCAATAGGAGTGAGGCCTATATTTATTTGCATTTCATGAAACTGGTAAAATTAGGCCCTTTTTGCATGGCATTTTCCATGCGAAAGGGCCCCTGGAGCGTCGCGCGATTGTGAGGACCGATCCGCATGACGCACTCACAATCACGTGACGCTCCAGGGTAGGGCAGGCACCAATTGCGCACCTTTTCATTTTCAGCTAGAAACCAAAAATGGTGCTTGATCACGCATTGCTCCTGGACCCAGTGCGCACTTATCTGGTGTGTGGAGCCTCTGGAGCCACGCCGGTCGTTCTTCCTGCCCCAGCGCTTCCCAGGCTGCACTGCAGAAGGAAGATGAGGGGCTCTCGTGTGAGCAAGCAGCTCATGCGGAGCCGAAGGACCTTGGATGCGATAGCCTCTTGCCAGAGGCTGCTTGCGTGATCCCCTCACCCTAGCACCGGAAGACGGTAAAGTGTGGAAAGGGCCTTAGTCTTGCAGACTGCAGTCCTATGCTTACCATTCTTTATGCTACAAACTATTATGGAGTAAAAACAAATAAGTAGAATGTCTCTGAATAAAGATGTACAGAACAACATTCAAAAGATCATTAATTCTATCTTTAATGTCTTTGATTTTGACATTTACTCTAGCTTCCATACCTAGGATTGCCACATTGAATCCAGGACAAAACTCTTCTAACTTTAATCCTTAACCAATCTTTAAGGAAGATGAGGTACCATAAAGTTCTGTCAAGAAGGAAAAGGATGCCTTTTCCCCTGGCCTTTCAGACCCAAACATTCAGCAACAGCCATCCTCTTCTAATATGGCTTCTGCCTTGCCAGAGAGAAGGAGGAAACATGCAGAGTAATGTCTTTCAACAAGAATATAGCTGTGCTCCCCTCCCCACACTCCCTACCAACAAGGCAAAAGTCATGTTGGGAAGGGATGGCTGCAACTGAAAGTTGAGAGTTGGAAAATGTGGGAGTCAGGTACCTTTCTCCTACCTTATTGGATTTAATGGTTCCTTGCCCTAATCAAAGGTCTTTTAAGCACTGAAATTACAATAGGCCTCGGCTGAATCTAGTCTGGCAATGTTATCCATACTATAGCCTTTGGGTTCAACACAAAGGTTACATTGTTGACAGCATTAAGTGTCTTCTTTCCTCAATTTTGCCCAGAGCAAACCATGGGTAAAAGCAAAGCTAAAACTGATGGGATCACTTTAACTCTTGCTCTTACATCCACTTCCATGCATAACAGATACACACACCCATTTTTACACATAACACACTCATCTGCTGACATACACATAGACCTTAAACTTTATTCAGTCATTAACTTTGCTTATGCGAGCAACTGTGTATGAGATAGAATAGGGATGTGCTAGCAAGCCACCTCTTCTTTCATTTCCCCCATACCTACATCACTCCATGAGCTGAAGGATGAACTTATGGAGTGGGGAGTTGTATCTGCTCTAGTATAATGTGGCATCATCTTTCTCTCCTGCTGTGCCTACCACCTCTCTTGATGCTTGGATCTGACTCCTGCATATACAAATTTACAGCTATACCTTTAGGTTTGAGGAGAGATGTCCCTCAAGGTGCAATCATCCATCCAACTGAATACTGTTATCCTAACTTTCAGCTTTTGAATATTGAAGGAAATTTGACACTGTTTAAAAAAACAAAAAAAGCCACTCTTTGTTATAATGAAAGGTCACATTTCTGATTTATTCTTTGTTCTCTGTTACAGTAACACATCAAAACCAACCTAACCTTGCAAAATAAACAAGTGCTTATATTGCTCAGTTTCACTAATTAAATATGACCTACAACAACTAATCAACCAAGATTTAGTTGATTTTGGTGGAAGTCCTATGCATACTAATCTGAGAGAAAGCCTCATTCAGTATGATGGGATGTCTGACTAAACATGTTTCTGTTGATAATCTACCATTTAAAGTTTGGAGACCGATGGAGTTGTGTTGTTTTAGAACACAATCTGAGTATGGTCTTGGCAATTTCGCACTAAAAATAATGCAAATTACTATTTACAAATTGTAGGAGATTCCTAGTCAATGTATTTGAGGACATTATTTTAGAACTGAGGGCAGGAAAGCTGGACCACATATGCAAGCATCAAGACATAACATAGACCTCTATTTCAGCAACGGTTCCTTGGAGTCAGTTGTCAGATGTTGTCTGCATTAAAGTTTGGTGTAAGGAAGGTTGGTAACTGTTGAACATTTCAACGCTCTTGTTATTCTTTGAATCTAGTCAGGAAAAATTATACTTAGCTTGGGTTTGCAGTAGTTGGAGCACTTTAGTGTACAATTCCTTTGATAGTTAGATTACACTTTCTTTCACATAAATGTAATTTGAGAGCCTTGTTGCTTGTTTTTGGTAAGTGTTGCGACTTGAAGATGAAAATATGCCACCCTGGCTTTCTGTTTCCCCTCAAAAAGAGACATGGATATGTCACTAGCAAGGAAGAAGAAAACATTTCATCACTCCCACTAAACCCCAAGGACTACAAAATATCTGCAATATTTATAATGTTTGAAGTACCATTTTGTTTGGGGACTGGTACAATATCTGAGTAGGAGAAGCTTTGCTCCTCTGTCTTTTAAAAATGCACCAAAGTGGGTTGGGGGAAAGGAGAAGTTATAGAGGGATGGGAAATGGTTTTGCCAATTTGGATTGATAGGTGGGGAAATAAGGCGATATCTTTTATTGGATAACCATGTATTATTTCCCTTTTTTTATAGGAGACTGGATGACTTAGGTTCAATGTCGGGAAGGTCATAAATTCCAATGAAATTCAGGGTGTCTTATTCGATGTATATATTTGTTATGCTTAAATCACAGATATAAGATAAAGTGGTGATGGTGTTGAAAATTCTCGTAGATGTTGTAACTTAATCTGTATGAGTTAGTTGTTATATTTTGATGAATTAGAAGGAGGTCACAGATAAAGAAGCATGTCAATTTCAGCAATGTTAGGTGGGGTGGGGGGGTAAATAGGGTATTTAACTTAATTGTTTGACTTATGTTTATGTTGGTCCGTATTGTATTGTATGGTATGTAATTTGTGTTGTATATTGTATATTATATGTTCAATTGATTAATAAATTATACTAAAAGTTAAAAAAAATGCACCAAAGTATTGTTGTGAAAGAGAACATACTTTACATGTTGTGTGTACGTGTGTGAGACAGATATTAGGTGGAAAAGATAAATGTGCTATCAGGAGAGTAGATGACAAGAATCTATTATGGGAGAATTCCTCCTGTATAGATCTCAGCAGTGTTGATGTGATGTCCCAATATTGTGAGAAGAATTGACTCTGGATTGTACATGCTTAATAATAAAACCTAGGTAGCCACTAGAAACTTCCTATATGGATGTTTAGCTAAGGATGTTTATGGCAGGTTGATTTTCTTTCCATGAAGAAGTGACTAAATCTGTTCTTTGTCCTGTGGAATTCTTTGGAAAATATGTTCCTCTAATGATACTGCTACAGTGACTGTAACTGGGTCAGTGATAGATCAAAATGTTGTACTATCTTCCATTAATAATGCTTTATTTATATATTTTCAGTCCAGTCTGACCTGGGCTGAATCTGATTATTATCTCTGGTGGTCAAGTGGCATCTTTAACAAAGCTAGCTGATTGAACCAATTCTCTGAGTATCCTGTTAGAGAACAATGGACATCTCATGTTAGCAGATGTTAGCCCCATCTCCATTTAAAAGGCTACAAAGTGAGGTCATTAAATGCAATTCTTAGTGGAGCAGGAATACACTATGGACTTATGAAGACAACTGACAGAGCATTGACAAAAGAATAGGGGGAATAAATTAACCCCCTTGTTATTGACCAGACAAATGGTTATACATGGAGACTAGGCATAGAACCAGCAGTAGAACCACTTCCATTTCTGAGGCTGACCTCATTGTTCAGAGGAAAGGTGTTGTGATAGGTGTCTCTTGGTAGTCAGAAACCTGCTTCCATGTAGTTTCATGACAAATTTACAGAGAAATGATCCAAGGGAAAGTAGCTCAGGATGAAAGATCATAGACTCATGACAACCAACCCATACAAGCACCAGTCATACATATTAACTAAAGAACCCAAGCACTAGGTGCCAATGCTTGTAGCCAAATAGATCAATAAGTATGAATGGGAATTGCATGCCAGCTATCTACCATCACTGGCAATAACAGTTTAAATGTGCAGAGTGCAAATAAAAACATTCTTGCTGTACATCTCAGTAGGGTTGATCTGAGACATCTTGGTGCTTAAGGCATTATAATGTTGCCTGTATAAAAACTTTCCTGACTGGCAGATTAACCTTTCTTCAGGAGTGGTGAATGACTAGCATCATTCCCCATACCTGAAGTAATCAGACTATTTTTTAGGGGGTAGGGTTTCCACTTAGCATACAATTCTTTCTTCCGATATTCTGCTGGTGTTTCCTAGAAACTGCTCCTTAAGGTGACTGCCTCTCTATGCATTATGGTAGAGTCAACCTTGATGCCATGATTAGGATCTGTTGAGCTGCTAGTGCAGCAGTAGCAGCTTCCAGAGGTTTAGAAGCCTCACTGGTTCTCCTCTAAGTCACATCTAACCCACCACTGCCACTACCAAATTGGTTGCAGTGGCAGCAGCTGCAGAACAAAGCAAACACAGAAACAAATCACATGGTCCTCACACACTTTGTTCATAAATAGAGTCATGCTTTTAAGAGACTTCTAGGAATCCAGTTCTTCTTGTAAACAATGGGGGAAAAACCCAAGGGGCATGTTTTGGTTTTATTTGTTTTAAAAGCTGCCTTATCTGCTGCAGCTCCAAAATTGGTGGGGGTGTGGAATCAAGCCTGTGATTTCCCCTTTTCAAAAAGTGCACATTGGGCATTTGATTTGTTTACATAAAAGATTGTACTTCCAAAAAACTGGGTTTATAATTCTACTTCTCAACAAGATGTGCAGGATGTTTGTGCCTGGTTTTAACCAGGAAAATAGTGCTTTGGAGAAAAAAGTGGCAGCAAATTTGGCAAGATATTAGCCCTCCCATGAAAAAACATTTGGGGGGCCCTCATGTTCTTCACCAGTTTTCTTGGAAAAAAATTCTTATGACTCACTGGTACACTTGAATAGTTCCCAACTCCTTTTTCCTAATGGCACCTTACTTTCTCATTTCCCTTTTCACCCCTCACACTGCTGAAAGTATCCTGGTCCGGCCTTGCTGTCCGAACATAGAACAAGTGAGAGGGCTAGACTGCAAGCTCATGATGGGATAGGATCTCTTTGCTAATAGGGTGCTGAAAAGGTTCACATAATAAGGACAACTCCTTCTAAACTGCAAAAATGTGTAACTCTGATGAGTATTTAAATGTGAACATCCTTTGATGGTATAATTTTCATCTAATGGAAATTACTGTACATGAAAAACTGAGGTTAGTAAGAGTGAACCAGGTCTTTTTTTTTCTTTTTTCTTTTTTCTTGCATGATTTAGATATTTCTTATCATTAGCTCTTCCTAATTAACCCCTAGTTAGGCCTCAAATGCTCATTATTTGCTCAATTCCCTCAACAGAACAGTCAAATGTAACAAGGGAATCAAGGTGCTTGGGAAGAGCTAGCAAACTGTTAGGATATTATCTAGTTGACCTACTTTGGGCTCACATTTGTTACCTAAAGTACCTTAAGCTATTGTATCACACCAATTGTCATGGGCATTAAGGATATAAAATATAAAAACTGAAGTTTTGAGTATGGAGAATATTGTAACAAACGTTCTTTAAAGCAGACAGTCAAAATATGTTTCAAAAATGATAATGCCATGAAACTCTATTTTAGATGGTGTCATATAGAATCATAGAATCATAGAAATGTAGAGTTGGAAGAGACAACAAGGGCCATCCAGTCCAACCCCCTGCCATGCAGGAAAACCCTCAAAGCACTCCCGACAAGTGGCCATCCAGCCTCCGCTTAAAAACCTCCAAAGAAGGAGATTCTACCACACTCTGTGGCAGCACATTCCACTGTCAGACAGCCCTGACTGTCAGGAAATTCCTCCTGAGGTTCAGGCGGAATCTCCCCTCCTGCAGCTTGCATCCATTGTTCCTTGTCCTGGTCTCAAGAGCAGGAGAAAACAAGCCCACTCCCTCCTCGACATGACACCCCTTCAAATATTTAAACATGGCTATCATATCCCCTCTCAACCTTCTCTTCTGCAGACTAAACATACCCAGCTCTCTAAGTCTGTCCTCATAGGGCATGGCTTCCAGGCCCCTCACCATTTTGGTTGCCCTCCTCTGGACCTGCTCCAGCTTATCCATATCCTTCTTGAATTGGGGTGCCCAGAACTGGACACAGTATTCAAGATGAGGTCTAACCAATGCAGAATAAAGTGGTAGCAATACCTCCCTCGATCTAGACACCATACTCCTATTGATGCAACCAAGAATTGCGTTGGCCTTCTTGGCTGCCGCATCACACTGCTGACTCATGTTCAGCTTGTGGTCTATGAAGACTCCTAAATCCCTTTCACACGTACTGCTATCCAGCCACGTGTCCCCCATCCTATATTTCTGCATACCATTTTTTCTGCCTAAGTGTAGGACCTTACATTTCTCTCTGTTGAAATTCATTTTGTTAGCCTTGGCCCAGCTCTCCAATCTGTCCAGGTCCTTTTGAATTTTGATCCTGTCATCAGGCGTATTAGCAACCCCTCCCAATTTGGTGTCATCTGCAAATTTGATCAGCGTGCTCTCTATTCCTTCATCCAAGTCATTAATGAAGATATTGAACAGCACCGGGCCCAGGACAGAACCCTGTGGCACCCCGCTAGTCACTTCTCTCCAGGATGAGAATCTGCCATTGGTGACCACCCTTTGGGTACGGTCAGTCAACCAGTTACAAATCCACCTGACAGTAGCCCTGTCCAGCCCACATCTTACTAGCTTCTTTGCAAGAATATCATGGGGAACTTTGTCAAAGGCCTTACTGAAATCAAGATATACTATGTCCACAGCATTCCCTTCATCTATCAAGCAAGTAACTCTATCATAAAAAGAGATAAGATTAGTCTGGCATGACCTATTTTTGAGAAATCCATGTTGACTTTTCGTAATTACGGCATTGTTTTCTAAGTAATTAGAAACTGACTGTTTGATGATCCGCTCCAGGATCTTTCCAGGTACTGATGTCAGGCTGACTGGGCGATAATTATTTGGGTCCTCTTTTTTCCCCTTCTTGAAGATGGGGACAACATTTGCCCTCCTCCAGTCTGCCGGAACTTCTCCTGTCCGCCAAGAGTTTTCAAAGATTATAGCAAGAGGTTCCGCAATGACCTCTGCTAGTTCTTTTAAAATCCTAGGATGCAATTCATCTGGCCCTGGAGACTTGAATTCATCCAGTGTGGCCAGGTATTCTTCTACTACCTCTCTATCTATTCTGTGCTGCATTTCCCCCACTTCCTCACCTGCTCCCCAACCGCCAGGTTGAGTGTTTTTATCCTTTTGGGAAAAAACTGAGGCGAAGAAGGTGTTGAGGAGTTCTGCCTTTTTTCTTCCTCCTGTTATTAATTCACCATCTTCCTTGCGCAGTGACCCTATCGTCTCCTTCTTTTTCCTTTTGCTACGGACGTATTTAAAAAAGCCCTTTTTATTGTTTTTAATGTCTCTGGCCAGCCTAAGTTCGTTCTGTGCTTTAGCCTTTCTGACCTTCTCCCTACATCTCCTGGCTACTTGCTTATAATCTTCTTTGGTGATTTCCCCCTTCTTCCATTTCCTGTACATGTTTTTCTTAATACTTAGCTCAGCTGAGAGCTCTTTATTCAACCATTCTGGTTTGTTCAGATGCCTTCCATTTTTCCTCCTTAATGGCACAGTTTTAGCCTGTGCCTTCAGTACCTCCCTTTTAAAGAACTCCCATGCATCCTGAACTCCTTTCTCATTGACTATTCTTGACCACGGGATTTCAGCCAGCAGCTCCTTCAGTTTACAGAAGTCTGCTTTTTTAAAATCTAAGACGAATGCCTGGCTACACTTGCCTTCTCTTCCCCACTGAATGCAAAATTCTAATAGGGCATGGTCACTCTCTCCTAAAGATCCAACCAGTTCTACGTCATTAACAAGGTCTTCCCTGTTGGTCAGGATCAGATCCAGAATATTTGATCCTCTTGTCACCTCTTCCACCTTCTGGACCATGAAATTGTCTGCAAGACAAGCAAGAAACTTGCTGGACCTTGCCGCCTTTGCAGAGTTTGACTGCCAACATATATCCAGGTAGTTGAAATCTCCCATTATTTCTGTATCTCTCCTTTTTGAATGTGCAGTCATTTGGTCTACGAAAGCGCCATCGAGGTCCTCAGTCTGGCTTGGAGGTCTGTAGTAAACCCCCACTATAATATCCCTATTGTTTCTCGCTCCCTTAATTCTTACCCAGATGCTCTCGACCTGGCTTCCGGTGTTCAAGTCATGGATCTCTTCACAGGTGAAAACATCCTTGACATATAAGGCTACTCCTCCTCCTTTCTTATTTGGTCTATTTCTACAAAATAGGCTATACCCCTCTATTCCTATATTCCAATCGTGAGACTCATCCCACCAGGTCTCAGTGATGCCTATCAAATCATATTTATTTTGCTGTACTAGGAGTTCAAATTCATCTTGTTTGTTTCCCATACTCTGTGCATTAGTGTAGAGACACTTAAGTCCCTGTGCCCTTCCTGCAAGTCCCATAGCATTGTTACCACCCCTCCCACGATTGGATGCTATTCCTACTTGGCCAATATCCTTTGGGCCTTTTTCCCCTGCACTTGCCGAGTCCTTGTCCTGAATAATCTTGTCTCCCTCCCCAGTTGTACTTAGTTTAAAGCCCTCCTAATCCTCCTTGTGAGACTGTTTGCAAAAATGTTCCTGCCAAGTTTCGTGAGGTGCAGCCCATCCCTTGCCAGAAGCCCATGTTCCTGGAATTTCAAGCCATGATCCAAAAAGCCAAACTGTTGGCGGTGGCATATCATGGAAGATTTCAAGAGCTCCTCTCAAAGGTCTAATCTATGCCTCAACCTTTCCAAAGATCTCTATAAAGCAACTGGGAGAAGGAACATATATAGTACTTGAAGGATCTAATGGAGTCCTTGATGTGTGGGAAATGATTCAAGTTGATCTAAAGCAGACAGACATAAAACAACCAGCAGTTGTAAGATTTTATTAATCTGAGAGGAAAACCAGGAAGATATCTCATCGGTTGTTGGCTATTCTGGACATGCAGAAAAATCAAGGAAACATGAACACCTCAGGTTTCATTTCTTCACACTTTAAAATCATATCTGCACATTACAGATGCATTTATATTTCTAGTTGGGAGACAAAATATTTACGTGCTGCTTTTCTGCATAGAAATCTTGCTACAGGTGGTTTAACAGAGTTAAAAATGAAAACAACAACCCACAATTATTTATCTATACACAGACAGGCACATACAGAGTGCCAGACATTAAAATAGTAGTAGCCCCCAATGAAAACAGAAGAGACATTAGAGCTCTCCTGTGAAATTTTGTGTTGCCATACTAACATTCTTTTTGATTCCTTTTAATCTTTGATTGAGATGGATTCTTTAAGAGTGCTTCATATTTTGTTGTAGATGAATTTGGAGGCGTGTTGGAAGAGATGCGTGGAAGGTAAACCTCATGTTAATTTTCAGCTCTCTCAGGCTCTGGCAGGCCCTATTTATGCTAATAATGATGCTTCTCATTTTGCAAGTCTATTTAGTGGCAATGGTTGGGTCTAGTCAGAGGCTGGAAAATTCCTCGGCTCATTATTTTGGAAAAGTTACATGAAATGTCCCCAGTTTAACAATAGCATCCCCAGAAAGCATTAAATTAGTAACTAATGAAATCCTATAATGGAATAGTACTTTACCTATGTGTATATAGTGTTCATGATCATCTTCTAAAATGTACAACTAAGTTCAAAGAAAATGTATACAAATATGAGGAGGGGTTGGCTTCACAATGAGTATAATAGCCAGTTTCAAAAGTGTCACATCAAACCAGTCATTCCTAGGCTGATTTTCACAGTGAACTATATTTTAAACCACGAGCTAGGAAAGTATATTTTTGAAAGGAATGGAAAACAAACAAACAAACAAAACATTCATTGAACAGGGAGATAATTTTCAGTACTGCCAAAAATGTTAATAAAAAACAGTGACTAGTTTGGGCTCTGCCATAATTAGGTCCTCCTCATCTTGAAAATTTTGATGAGAATTGCATTATACTGTACATTGTGATCCAAGTGCACTAAAAACATTACACGGGATTATTAAAGATCTAAATGCATTAGCAATATTGATGTTGCCTTTTCTAGTTTTGGAGGTACCCTGTTATCTGAATTGTTTTCTTTGCTGATAAACTATATGAGTCTTATATTCATACCTGAGGAACTTAATTTTTTCCAATAAGTTATACATTTTTCTCCATTGCTTATAATATTCCTATTTCATATAGAGTGTCATCTTCCTTTTATGTCTGTATACTTTGTGCACTTGATAACTCAATAAAACTGATATAACAGATTTTGTATGAGGTTTCTTGTATTTGTATTTCCGTAACAGAAAAGTATGGTTAGAGAACTGTAGAGCTGGTTACAATGCTGGCACATGCCTGAAGAGAAGCTTTAATAGGTAACTTTTTGGATAGATATGCCCTCAAATTGTACAACTAAAAGCCACCAGATAAATTTCAGGAAGTATGTTATCTGAAACTGAATAAATTATTGTCTTCATCTCAAATTTAAGTTTCTAAGTACAGCTTCATCAATGTATTTGCATACTCAAGCTTAGAAGTGAAGCTGATTTACTGACTGGTAAATCAGTCACCAAAATTTAGTGACTGCCAGAATAATCTTAACCCCATCTCCAACTGTCTGATGGAGAGTAAGGATGCATGAAATCTTTTCTTCTTGTTGCTGTTGTGTGCCTTCCTGTCATTTCTGACATTTGGTGATGCTAAAGTGAACCTATCATGGGGTTTTCTTGGCATAATTTATTCTGAGGGGGTTTGGCCTTGCCTTCCTTTGAGGCTGAGAGTGTGTGACTTGCCCAAGGCCACCCAGTTAGTGTCCATGGCCGAGAGGGGATTGGAATCTTATTCTCCCAGTATCTTAGTCTGACACTTAAGCCATTCCATCATGCTGGCTCTCAACCACTTTTCTACCTATATGAAATCTACATCTACTCTTGAGGCTCCAGTTGCATCCATTAAAATAAGGTAAATTCTTATAGATTCCTTCATGGGGTATTCCAAGGACAGAACAACTTTGGGTCCAGTGGATCCGAAGTCCCTCTATTGCCTTTAAAAAAAAAATGATTGGGACTCTCAACCACATCAGCTCTGAGCAAGGCGTAGTTAATTTCCTCCATTATTTTAATTGGGGAAGAGTAAAAATATGCTGGAAATAAAACAAGGTCAAGATGTCCTCCCAATACTTTCTGCCATGGCCAATGTAACCTGCATGACTTCAAAGTGGGTGATGATCTGCCATTTCACTCTTAAAATCACCAGTTTAGCATTATGTTCTAATAATGTAGTTCTATACATAGCTACAAAGAATGCTATAGATATGCTTCAAGGTAAATTTGTTCACAATTGCAGCTTCATGGTCAAATTCAATAGAACTTTCTCCTGAGTATGTGTAGTTAGGTGGACATAATTTCTAAGTTCTAATCTCTGACATGATCACTTTTGCAGCCTTAGTATTTCCTTCATGATCATGCTGAAAAAAAAATCAACAGTAAAAATGGAGAATTGCTGCTCTACAAGTGGCGATTCTCCTTTAAAACAACATGCACCCCCACTTTTTCACTCCTTTCTCAATAAATTTCATGATGTGTTCTGTTAATAAGTTACAATGGCCTTTTTATGCACTTTACGTTAACCCACTGTCCTCCAGATGCGATCCTGGTGGGAAGGGAGCGCAATGAGAACACTCTCCTCCACACCTGACCAGCTCCCTGCAGAAGGTAGCACAAGGGACATACCTCTTCCTTCTGCAGTGTAGCTGGGCTCTTTCCCAGGCTATGCTGGGGCAGGAAGCACCTCCATTGTGCCTCCTGCCCTTCTGCGTGGCCTGGAAAGATGGGAGTATCATGCAATTGGGGTCACTGATGGAAAAACACCACCAAGATTTACCCTGCAATCACACCAGTTGTTGGTGGGAGAAGGGTGGTCTTCTGCAGTCCTGCTTCTCTCATGTCCCCATGCTGGGACACCACCATCCTACAGAAAAGGCCAATCTTGAGACATTGAGTCTGTCTTATGACATTACAACTCACTTTTTGGTCATTGTGTAGGTCTGAATTTTCTTCCAATCATGTAATGACCAAAAGTCATCCCAAAACCACCTTGTGAGCTACATAGCCCTCAATAATCTTTTGCAGATGCAATATGTCCAACTAAAGGAAAATAGTTTGATGCCTCACCACGGATCCTTTCACTCTCCAAAAATGCAGAAATGGCCATATTGGGGGAGGGAGGTGCTGTGCAACTTAATAGGTGGTTTTGTGGGAGAGGCATCAGGAAACACAGCAAAATGAGACATGTGCACCTTTTGATGGTAGGATCTTGGCTGATGCATTTATTTGCTAGTGATGGGGAAATCTATAAGCTTTACTCCTCTGTCATATTGTTTTCATGTAAAAGTCATGTTTTTAAAAAGTTCTTTGAATATGAAAAAATTTGCAGATTTTGATAGATTTTTCATAAACACAGTGAAGCAAAAATTTCCTCAGATTGGCAGTGACTAAATCCGATATGTACAGTACACTGTCATACTTGGGATATATAATCAGACAATATAACTGATTGGAAAATATAACAATGACTGGTAAAGTGGATGACAGTAGGAGCAGAGGAAGACCACACTATAGGTGAATTGATTTAATCCAGGAAGTCACAGCTCCATGTTTTCAAGACTTCAGCAGGACAGTTGATAACTGAGGCTCTTAGAGGTCTCTCATTTGTATAGGTTCCATAAATCTAAGTCAGCTTGATGGTAAATAACAACAAAGCTATGACCAATATGAAGAGGACCATCTTAGATCTGCCTACCACGTAGTAACTAAGGATGTGTAACCTTTCATTAAACAAAACTAAACAAAAAAACAGGTTGTGACTCTAATTCATCCCTAACACAGTTGAGCACATAGAAGCCCAAGCCCAGACCTTGGGGTTAAGCACTCAAAGACCTAGGCTTTGATGAACAAGCATTAGTTTTGTCCCCCACCCCCCATTCAAAATCAAATCAAATTCAAATTCTTTCCATCCCATTTAGTCACTCTTGGAGAACAGGAGAAGTCCCAGCAGACTGGAGGAGGGCAAATGTCATCCCCATCTTCAAGAAGGGGAAAAAAGAAGACCCAAATAATTATTGTCCTGTCAGCCTGACATCAATACCAGGAAAGATCCTAGAGCAGATCATTAAACAGTCAGTTTGTAATTACTTAGAAAGCAATGCCGTAATCTCTAAAAGTCAACATGGATTTCTCAGAAATAAGTAATGCCAGACTAAACTTATCTCTTTTTATGATAGGGTTACAACTATCATAAATGAACAGAATGCTGTAGACATAGCATATCTTAACTTTGGTAAGGCCTTTGACAAAGTTCCCCATGACATTTTTGCAAAGAAGCTAGTAAAATGTGGGCTGGACAGGGCTGTTGTTAGGTCAGTGGTTCTCAACCTGTGGGTCCCCAGATGTTTGTAGACTTCAGCTCCCAGAAGCCCCAGCCACTATGGTCAGTGCTCAGGGCTTCTGGGAGCTGAAGTCCAAAAACATCTGGGGACCCACAGGTTGAGAACCACTGTGTTAGGTGGATTGGTAACTGGTTGACAGACCAAACCCAAAGGGTGCTCACCAATGGCTGCTTTTCATCCTGGAGAGAAGTGACTAGCGGGGTGCCACAGGGTTCTGTCCTAGGCCCAGTGCTAATCAACATCTTCATCAATGACTTGGATGAAGAAGTGGAGGGCATGCTGATCAAATCTGCAGATGACACCAAACTGGGAGAGGTTGCTAATACCCCAGAGGACAGGATCAAATTTCAAAATGACCTTGACAGATTGGAGAGCTGGGCCAAAGCTAACAAAATGAATTTCAACAGAGAGAAATACAAAGTCCTACACTTAGGCATAAAAAATGGAATGCACAAATATAGGATAGGGGATGCGTGGCTGGATAGCAGTACATGTAAAAGGAATCTAGGAGTCTTGATAGATCACAAGCTGAACATGAGTCAGCAGTGTGATGCGGCAGCCAAGAAAGTAAATACGATTCTTGGTTGCATCAATAGGAGTATGGTGTCTAGATTGGGGGAAGCAATGGTATCACTCTATTCTGCATTGGTTAGGCCTCATTTGGAATACTGTGTCCAGTTTTGGGCACCTCAATTCAAGAAGGATATCGATAGGCTGGAACATGTCCAGAGGAGGGAGACCAAAATGTTGAAGGGTCTGGAAGCCATGCCTGATGAGGAACAGCTTAGGGATCTGGGTATGTTTAGTCTGCAGAAGAGAAGGTGAAGAGGGGACATCATAGCCATGTTTAAATATTTGAAGGGATGTCATGTCGAGGAGAGAGTGGACTTGTTTTCTTCTGCTCCAGAGACCAGGACAAAGAAGAATGGATTCAAGCTGCAGGAAAGGAGATTCCACTTGAACCTCAGGAAGAACTCCCTGACAGTCAGAGCTGTCTGGCAGTGGAATATGCTGCCTCAGAGTGTGGGAGAGTCTCCTTCTTTGGAGGATTTTAAGCAGAGACTGGATGGCCATCTGTTGGGAGTGCTTTGATGGGTGTTCCTGCATAGCAGGGGGTTGGACTTGATGGTCCCTATGGTCTCTTCCAACTCTATGATTCTATGATTCTATGAAATATAAAGAAATTAGTAAATGCTGGTAAATTGCAGGCCCTGTGGTTTAGATAAGACAGTTGGCACTCTGGCACTTACACCCATGGACAGCAATATTATGGAACAAGAAAAAACCACAAGTTTACTGGTTACAGTTATAAAGGCTTGGATTTGCAATGACCGTGATCCAGATACTGGGAGACTTGTCTGTCAAATAATGACTTTGTTCTCCTAGCCCACCTTCTGGGTACTACCTGGAATGGTAAAAATGGGACTTCATGTGGGTAAAAGCCACTGTGTTGACCCCCTTCTACTTGTGGGTGCAGCAGAGCTCCCCATCCTTGAACTAGGCACAACTCCTGTTACCTACATCTCAAGGTCTATTGAGGATGTCAAATAAAATATGATTGGCCTGTAGGCATTGCCTGTCCCAAAACTGGATCCTGCCTCATGCAAAAACCACCTCAAAATTGTAAAAAACATTGCATAGACCAATGATTACAAACCACTATCAAAAGCAAAAACAAAACCACAATTTGAATGGAAGCAGGTGGAGTGAAGCCTGAATGTGAACTGTGCACTGAGATGAGCTTGCTATTCTCTCTGATGAACTTGAGTGAAAACCTTGGGTCTGCCCAAGAGAGCCTGACACTAACTGGCTGGGTTTTGTGCAGGTTCATTCAGCCTCTCACGATGAAGCTGCTGGCACCTTAGAAGATGGCACCTTACCTTATGTCAGAGCTTTCCAGACTTTTCATGTTGGTGACACACTTTTTAGACATGCATCATTTTGTGACACAGTAATCCAGTAAGTAATTCAATAAGTGGAGGCAGCCTCTCCACCCGAGCCTGGCATACCACCACCCTCACTACTGTCTTCTTCAGCCTCTGGTGGTGGTGACAGGAGAGGCAACCCCTCCACCTGGGCCTGGTCTGTTGCCATCACTCTTGCCAGAGTCTTCCTTGGCCCAGGGTGGCAGTGGTGGGAGAGGCAGTCCCTCCACTCAGGTCTGTTCTGCTACTGCCTCCTTCACTAGTGTCTTCCTTGGCCTGGGGCAGCGGTGGCGGTGGAGGTATCCCTTCAACCAGGCAGTGGCAGTGCTGTGGCAGTGGGAGAGGCAACCTGTTGTGTTTGCACAACACACTTACAAATTGCAGGTGATGCATGAATGTGTCATGACACACAGTTTGGAAAGGTCTACCTTATATCATCACTATTCTGTTGTAGCTGACATCATGAATTTCGACCACCCTTATTATGTCACAAACTATCAAACCTATAATGTTGCAGTTCACATCATGAACTCACATCCTGGTGACTCAGGAGAGCTTTTTTATTAGCTAAAAAGAAACAAAATGAAATTGTCAGCTTTTCTTATTATTTAGTTACGTTCAAATTTAGTTCTGTTTGTCTTTTTTTCCCCACCCTTCTTTTTCCACACAATAAACAGAGAACCAATTGTATAATTTTATTTAATTTCCCAGTTAACAGGATTAACTAGAGCCATTAAGGTTGACAATGAAATATTCACTGTGATCTATAAATGCTTTCTTATTTTTTTTCACTTTTGTTTACATTTTTGTGCCTTCCCCTTATGCTAGATGAAACCATTGGGGCTGTATGTATTTTAAAATTAGGCAAAGCCATCACAAGGAGATTAAATATACTCGACCCCTATTGAACAATAATCCAGTACTTCAAGGTCAGATGTGACAGAACTCAGAGGCACTGTATGATTATCTTTTTTATTGATCTAGTGATACAAAATCAACCCTGACCTTAGAAAGATTTCTTTCCAAATCTTTCTCTCTCTCTCAATCTCTCTCAATCTCTCTCTCTCACACACACACACACAAAGTTGCTGCCACTTTTTTTCAAAGACATATTGAAGTTAAAACATCTCATTTTCATAGAAGATTAAAGATATCCATATGACTCAGTTATATTCAAGACCTGAGTAAAGAAAATGGCTTTTAGTTGCCAGTGAAATCATAATGATGGGTGCTGCTCAGATCCATTAGTAAAATTTCACTGGCAATTAAATGTTTGACACAAGTGGGTCTGTATTAACATTGTGGTATAGTTTTAACACTGTATATTTTATTTATTGCCTCCAGGGTTAGTGCCTCAAACAGCAAATGGTATTAACTAATCAATCATATCTCTCACCACAATCTTTAGAGAAATGCCCTTTCCAAAATTATATGAATATAAGGCATAGACAAAGCTGAATAATACATTTTTAATAATGGCAACACACACCAAAATAAATACTGGGATACCATCATAATTTTTACCCACAAAATAATGAAATTTAGTTTATCATGGGTCATGAAATTGCCTCTGGACAATTTTAGAAGTGGTGAGATGCATGAAATATCATAGGAATTACTTTGCTCACAATTCTTATTTAAAATGAAATTTCTCACGTTTAATTTCAGCCAAGTTTCTTCTGTGCAACGTAAATGGTGAGCTTGTGTCTCAGTACTTCTTACAATAACCTTGTTAGATAACTCATAGTTTGAGCAATACGGGGAAGGGCTAAGATGTTATGGGTAATTGGCACAAAACTATTCATGAGGCAATTTTGGTAGCAATTTTAAATATATGGGCATATGCATGTATTAATAGGCACTTGTATTTTTGTTTAAGTTAAATAGTAGCATACATTGCAGTAAGCATGAAGTTCCCCCTGTGTTCATGTCAGGAAAAAGCTGCAGCCAACTGTGAATTTCTTTATCATGTCCTATAAATGCAGGCAAACAAACAATTGATAGTTTCATTCATATATGGTAACATATTATATTGTGAGAGATTGTGGAAGAAGGCCTTTTCAGTTGTGGGACCTCAGTTACAGAATACCCTCCCTTTGAGAGCCAAGTTAGCATCCACACTGGTGTCATTCTAGCTCCAAGTATAAACATGGCTTCTTACTGAAGCCTTTGAGGACTAACTCAAATCCAAGTCTGCATAGTTTTAAATAGGCTTAAACTATTTTTACTGGTTTTAAACCATCTTGATTTAACTTGTTGAATCGTTTCACCTGTGTTTAGTCTGTTTACAGTATTCTTCCTGTTTTAAACGGACTAAAAAATGGTTAAATTGATTTATTGTACATGTCATCAAAATCGTTGGCTATAGGGTGGGACCACATGGTGTAGTATGTTGAACATTGGACTACAACCTTCGAGACCAGGGTACAATTCCCCCTCAGTCACGGAAACACGCTGGGTGACCTTGGATGCATCACACACTGTCAGGCCCCATAAAACGCAGTGATAGGCTCATGTTAGGGTTCTCCTAAGTCGGAAATGACTTGACAGCACACAACAACAACAGCAACAGCAACAAAAACAACAAATAAATAAATGCACAGTACACCTAAAATGCATAAAATGTATTATGGAATCATCTTCCACATGAACTGCATTAATAATTGGATTGTTAAGAGCTGCTTCACGCTTGTTGTTCATCTCACAAAGAAATAGCTGAACGTTCTACTTTTTTGTGTAGACGGGTACAGATTTTTTTTTTTAAAAAAAAAGAAATCATGAGAACTCATGTTTGGAAGCATGCAACCTTTTTTTAAAAGGTAGTGGGTTAAATCTCTCCATTTAGCTGTTTCTCACTTATACAAATGATAAGAAGAGAGTAATTATACATTCTCTGTGTGTGTTGTAGTTGGAAAAACTATCTAACTGCATCATTTTCAGGTACAATCAGGACCCCAGAAGGATGTAATAAAATTTACCGTTGATGTAATGAAATTTAGTAAATTTATAGAAAAGAGGTGTTTCAGCTTCTGCTTTTCTTGGTTATTTCCATTGTAATGGGAAAGAGAAATGTCATCCCACAGCAGTTATAGAATTCCCAAGCTCTAGGCATGGAATTCAGAAGCTGGTGCTGGAAGCAAAAGTGGTATTGTCCTCTAAATTAAGGTGTCAAATCTGTAGCAGTGTCTGCCAAATCTTTTCTCAAGCCTGGTTAGATTAGAGGGTTTCTCTGTTGGAAATATAGCTCCTGAATCTTATCCACACAATGGTAGTGTTTGTTTTCCCCATATATTTGGTAATGTCTGTGCATGACTATTTCTGGTTGCTGAAGAAACTGGTATTCCCTGTCTCCCTCCTTCTCCCCGCTAACCTACCACATGCTACTGAAGCCCCTCATCATAGCCAGGAGGATCCAATGGACCTTAGAAGATGATGTAATCATTTTGTATAACCAAACACTTCTGCAATCTGCCTGCTCTCTACCGGGAATAGAATTGCTTGTGGGTTAGGGTTCAGGAGGCCCAGGGGGCAGCAAATGGTTCTGTTTAGTGTCGGTATGCTCAGGCTTGTAGAATTACAGCCAACGCATGTTCATTCAGAGTGCTGGCATTCAGTTAAATGTAAGACATTGGTAGAACTGGAAGTCATGTTTTGTTTTATGTGACTATTCACACACACACACACACACACACACTCCAATGTTAGCCTTGCATACAATAGAACCATCGAAATCAATGGGGATTAACTTACTTGTAAATAATATGTTCCGTTTGTTCCGTTGGGTCTATGCTAGGTAGGGCTAATATTGGATTCAGCCTCATATATGAAAGTGCAGACAGAATATTGATATCTATGATAAAATCAGCAAAGGTGAAGCAGATCAAGATCTCTACAGATCAAGAATGAGAACTATAAATTATTACAACATCAGATTTTCTTTGCAACTTTGTTTGAACAGTAGCTACTCTTCCCTAATGTTACATAAAGCATTATTTGTATACACGATAATAATTTCTATTCATGCCTGTCTGAAATTCCTTCAGTACACTTAGGTGTTCCTAGATTTTTAAAAATAAGCTCTAAACTCACTAGAGAAGAAATAACCATAGGGGTCAATAAGTGTGGAGTACATCATACTCAGAACCTTCTAAATTATTTATGCAAGTTGCCAAGTTATAGAGAGTAAATAATATTCTTGTCTTTTAAAAAATCCTAGTGGATTATAAAGAGAAAAGTTTCACTAACCACAACGACCTTCAGCAGAAAACCAAGAAGGAATATTGGTGTTAATTATACAGTCTTTCTGCTCATTTTCAAAACAATTGGTGTCTACATTGAAAACAAATAAAAACAGAAAAACTTATGTTACTGAAATATTTCTTAGGCTGCTGTCCTAAATGAATTTTGTAAGCAGTAAGCCCTACTTAAGAAAGGGAGAATTACTTCTGACTACGAGTGCATAGGATCACAGTCAGAGGTGCCAGGGTTGGGATTTAGTAGAGCTTATTAATGACTGGTTTTTCAAAATGTTGTTTATACCTATGCATTACATGTAAAAGAGGTGAAAAAAACCTAGTTGAACTCAAACAGAGATGAGATGGGTAATAACTGGTGCTGTATTGGGGATTTCATTCCATGTTTTGCTCTAGTGTTATGTTTCTTGTCTTTGTCCCTGACTGTATATGTTGATATTCCACTTTTTACCAATCTGATCCACATTATGATGCTATGAATGTACAGAATTTTGGGACAATAAAATCATGATGTTTCAGCTGCTATAGAAAACATGACTCATTTAATTTTGAAAGCAGACTATTGGCTTCAGATATAATAACCCTTAAAGTTAACAGAGCCATCATACCAGGCAGTTTACATGACATGACAACCATATCATATACAGAAAACCTTTCTACCCACCAAGTGCTTCCCAATTTTTTCCCTTTTCATCATGGTTTCATCAAAAATATTGATAGTTGGACTTCCCCTTTTGTGTTTGTAACTGGCTCAGTGCTTCCAAGCTTTTTTTGTAGAACTCTTGGAAAAAGCTCTTCATACTTATGATTCAAAATCCAGTCCCGATGGGGCTCCCAAACAATTCACCCTATTTTCCCAAAACTTAACTTTGTAAAGATAAATTTGAAAGGATTATGGAATCAGTGATGGGATGAGGCCCACATGTTCTATTGCTGGCTCATAGTTTAAAGCAATGGATGCACTTGAACAATAGACCAAGCAGAAGGCCATGCTGGTAATAAGCATGGAGAATGTGGCTGGCATCCTATTAGTGAGTTACAGCAGCATAAATCCAACTTATGCTATTGTAAAGCTTTTTTTCTCCCTGTTTTGTTTTGCAGATTCTCTATCAATCATGCAACTACCAAAATTCTGCCCATGCCCACTTTTTAAGCCTCTCCCACATGACCATTTCTGTGTTGTTGGAAAGTAGAGGGTTCACTGGAGATGCATCCAGTCATTTTCCTGTCAGTGGGCATGCTGCCAGGACATCATCTGCAGGACCTCCTGAGGATCCTGGAAGACCATGCAGATGCCTGGTGCAGCACATCCAGTATCTGGATAAATGTTTCTCAGGAGTTTTATTCCAGCTAATAATTTTGTCATATGTGCACTATTGGTGCCATGTACATAGGCCTTATAAAGCTTTTGAGAACTGTAAATTAATTATCTTTCCCCTTTCTAAAACAGAACATCTGATGAACCTCAAGATCTGGTAAAAAATCAAGATCTAGTGATCTTCAATAAGCCACTGAGAAAAACTGAATGAAGTGGTGTTTTAAAACACTACTCTTGCCATGTCTTGCCGTGTGATGATTAATAGATTAACCCATTAATGACCTCCTTTGTAAAAGAAACACTTTCCAAACAATCTCCCACTTGGAGAACAACAGAAAAGGAATTACGTCATGTGATAAGTCCAAGCCAAAGACACTATTATCTTGCTGTAAGTGGGATTTACTTACCTTGTGCAATAAAACCCCTAGTTAAAAAGGTCAAATAGCAGGTAGCACAAAAGCCCTCTGCTCATGATCCAGGACAGCCACTGTCAATTAGAAAAAATGTTACAACAGTATAATACCCTGACTTGGCGTAGAACTAGTTTGTTTTTCATTATACATAAGTGTTGATACTGGATATATTCATATTTCAAAGCAAGTAATTAAAAAAGATATTGGTGACATTTTTAACTGTGATGATTTCTGAACTAGCTGGGGACATTCTCTCCTGCACTCTTTGAATCCCAATTTTTAGTGGTATCACTAACAAAACTAAGGAATGACAAATTCATATCATAGACATAAAACGTAAAACATGTTAATGGCTTGAAACACTGCATACTAAGTATCCAAATTTATTATAATGGTTTTAGCTTTCAGTTTGAGAAATTAATTCTTTTCTAGTTTATAGGCAATTTTTGCTTGTTGAATTTGTTGCTCTGTTTCATATATCGGTCCAATAGGGCTTATGTGCAGGGGAAAGAAAACAGATGAGTTGATCTAGGGAGACCTGAGACCATTCACAATGAGATTTAGAACAAATAAAGCTCTTATGGAAATATGTATGTGTGTGTGTGTGTGTGTGTGTGTGTGTGTGAGAGAGAGTTATGTGTGCTTCTACTTACCTTTTACTGTATACCAGTGGAAGGCAGCTGTGGTGTTTTTGGACTGCTGTTCCCACAATTCTTCATGATGACTATGTTAATTAGGGTGGAGGGAAGGTCTAGGCCATAAACATCTGGAGGGTCACAGTTACCTACCACTGCTATACATGGTCATTGGGAATATTTTGGTCATTTATTTTCTTTCAAAACAAGATCCTTGCGTCCAGAATACTCTTGGCTGTTTGCTTACTTCCTATATTCCTTAGAGTAGCATTAGCGTGATGTGGTACAATTTGATGTTGCGTTACTCTGAACCTTCTCTAGGAAAAATGAGTGGTTGCTTCTTACCATCTCATCTAGTTAAGGTAGGTGGTACCTCCCCTCCCCTGTGTGCAGGCATTTTGGCAATAATTCTCCCCTCTGCAAAAAAGAAAGGAGATACTGCAATACACTTTCATATGAGTCTGACATCTTAACAAAACACAGAAGAGAGTATCACCAAAGATTTATGGGATCTGTTGGACACTTACTGCACCATTCAGATACCTGTCTGTCTTGGTATATTCCCCACTTTCAGGAACTAGGCTTGTTCTAGTTTCATATAGAATTCTCTACACGTCTGTACAAATGTTTGCATGCTTTTTTGTGCATGTTATTCTACACATATGTCTAAATGTGTACTTTTTCTTCAGATGGGGAAAAAGAGATCATGTTACACATCTACAGAAATGATGCTTGAATACTGACTAACATCAAGATCTGAAGAAAGGCTTGCTTTAGCAGTCTTGACCCATTGTTACAATCTGACCAGCAATGCACTCTTATACAGATCTACTTAAAAGTTAGCCCCCTTGAGTTCAATGAGATGTACTCCCAGAGAAGTGTGTAGGAATTGCACAACTAATTTCTCATTATTGCAGCCATTATTTTTATGCTTTATTTCCTTCACTGTCATGTGGGTCATCGGTGGTGTGTGGCCTCAGTGAAAAACAGTTAACATGTTATTTCCCACTTGCACAGTAACCACATCTCTGTTTTATCAGTGAAATAAATATATGATCTGCTTGAAATGTCACATACAGCTTAGAGTGCAGGTGTCCTACTATATATTACATATCCATAAATGAAAAGGAAAAGGATGGCTGTAGAATGGGTAGAATGAACAGATTATTTTGTACCAATTTTATTTAAAACTACAGTTTCTCTGTATCTCTCCTACCTGCTTTGTTGCTGTTTCAGCTGCATGCAGCATTTAACCTACACATCCAGACTGATTGAAGAGTCCCAGGTTTTGTTCCTGTTCTTTCTGATTTTGTACTGACTTGGGTAGCTAGTATAAAAGGTCTTATCAGGAGCTGATATGAAAGTATGCTAAGATAAACACAACATGTATAGATCTCCAGAACAAAACTGGAATAAAACAGGAACAAAATTTCGGGCTTTCTGATCTTTTTAATACATCTGGATGTGCCCACAGATAGCATTTCCTCCCTTCTTCCTTCTGACTTAAGAAAGGGTATGCACAGTAGCACTGGCCAGCTATTGAATGATGAATGAATCTAACAGTTTTGCTTTATCTCATCCTCAGTTTCTTTTCTTTTTTCTTTTCCCTTTCCTCGTTTATGGGAGAAAAGTCAGATTTGGGGAAATGGTTATAAATAACAACTCAACAAAAACATCACCTACTCCTAGCCAACAATATTTGTTGTAGCTGAAGGCTTGCAATGTATACTTCACATATCAGAACTGTCCAGCTTGTGTGCCTATGAGACTATAATCCTAAACAGATAATTGGGGTAAGCCCTATTGAATGCTTATGTGTCTTGCTTCTGAGCATGTATGAATATACATGCATGGGTTAAGTACTGTGAAAGAGATTTCCTTGAGAAGCTCAGAGCTACTGTGGGTTGTTCCTGCTGTTGTCAAATTGTGTTTAACATAAAATAATAGGGCCATTGAAATTGATCAGTACAAGCACACAATTACAAGCAAGAGCAACAAAGATATTAGAGTGTATTGGCATTAGGATTCACTGCTTGCTTATTGCTAGCAACTCTGTTAAACCTCATTTCAGCTTCTACTGGAAAAGAAGTAATTATAGTGTACTTCTGTAAAAAATGAAGGTATCATTGTAGAAGTTGCAAAGGAAGAAAAGGAGCTGATTCTAGTTCTGGTATAGCCATAGCTTTTGGTTCTGGCATGTATAGTGGGGTACATGAGAAAAACAACTTGGTTTAACACTAATCCTGGTTTATGGGTGAAAATCACACAAGCCTAGTCCCCTTTGGACTGGTCCTGGTGCATTATCACTCTCTGGTGCATTATCACTATCATTCTTGCTGACCATATATATCCAGCACCTTATCCCCTTCTTCCCGTCGCCTTCAGTGTCTTTATATGAGGGATGCCTTTAGGAGATTCTATTCCTGAAAACAAAGTCTGTTTTTTTAAAGCACAAATCACTACACAGGGTTTGAGAAGGATCCAGCTTTTGTTTTGCTCAGTTCAGAGGGAATTCTGCTTCCTCTTAAGAAGCACCAGTCCAAATGGGCCAAATTGGGCTTGGACTTTTAGATAAATCCAATGTTCATCCTTAGTAACAGAAAATAATTCAGGAAGACCTGCTTCTTTGGGGACAACTGTTCCAATTCACATCTTAGAGTAATAGGTGGCTGTTTCCTAGACTGGCACTATGTTACAGCAGAAGTCAATAAACACCCTTGTAAGACCAAAGTGTTAAACCTTTAGCTCCTTATGTATTATTGGACCTCATCTTCCCCCTCAGCAGTGATGATTCATGTTAAAACAGATGAGAACTGCAGTCCAGTAAGATCTGGGGGTTACCAGTTCAGCCCTAAATGCACTGGGCAACCAAATATACAACTTACTTTTCAGTATAGCAGGTGTTCTTTCTTATCTTCCACTTGTTCTGTCTCCTTTTTCCCAGTGGATTTTCATTACTTCCCTTTTTATTCTTTTCTTCAAAAAAGTTGGAGTCAAATAAAATGGTCTGTTTTCAATGGGAAGGGACACATTATTTCAAAATGTCATGCTACGACTGTTTAATTAAATAATGCTAGAGTTTATAGTTTGCAGTTCATCAGACAGCATATTAAAGACTCCAGGTTGAACACAGAACTTCAAACATAGAGTCAAGAGACATGATTTTTCCATCTTTCTCAATGGGAATTTAATGCAACCTAAGTCCAGTAACACATTTGAACACTTTTTAATGGCATTTAATTTTTAAACAAAAGCATGATTGTTTTTTCCATCCCAGCATAATCAGCGTAGTTTTGTGTGGTGATGAGGTAGATGCTGAATTAATTTAGACAATTACTTTCAAAATCCTATGTATATGTTTCATTTTGACAAGTCAAAACTGTTATGGAAAGTTGAAACATCCTGGACATCTGTATAAATTCAGTTTTGTGAGAATACTTACTGTCATGGGATGTCCTTAGACAATTTCATACTTAGATTATTCTGGATGGGATGCATTGTCTACGTTTCAGTGAAATGAAACAGAACAAATTTTGTCTCTGGAAGTTAATTATACTGTTTCAGGAAAGGAAATGCATGCATGCAGCTGATCTGGACATGCATCCAGACAAGAATGATAGAAATGTACAGATACTTCCAAAAATTTTGCTAACCTTACTGAAATGTCTTTAGCTTTCCTTGGTTTTTACCTGATGTTTCTCCCAATTGGGGCCTCTTCTACTACTTGAGGGAGTGGTGCTTCCTCAGGGAGCAGATTTGAGGCATTATGGAAGATAAGCTTTACTTTTATTACTTTGGTGTTATCATTCTGTTTGTTTGTTTGTTTGTTTGTTTGTTTGTTTGTTTGTTTGTTTGCCAGAGAGGAGATCAGGCCCTTGTGATATTTTATACCTCATGTGCCCTCATAGCATGACTTCCTTTGTTACTACTTTGTATGTACAAGATATGAATACTTGACTATTGTGTCCTAACATGCAAGGACTAGCAATCATTATAGATTTCTTCCTACTGCAGGAGAAAATGGATATTTCTCCTCAGCATTCTCCCCATATTGGAACATCCCAATGTGTCCCAGAGGAATTATTATATGGAGAAAAACACATTCTTTTTTTAATGCCAAAAACATAAGCTGGCATCCTGATGGGAACTGACAATGCTGTAAACCAACTTAAGATTGTGTAGATGGTGTAGAATTTTAGCATTTTGTGACAGTTGTATTCCCAAGAGAGGTGCATTATCATAGCTGTGCCATCAGGACCATTAGACATGCAGAGCAAGCAGCGTGACCACTGCAGAAGTATGGCTCCTTGTAGGACAGGTTGCCCCTCAGCAATGACAGTGCAAAATAGGGGTCCAAGACCCCTATCAGAGCCATGGGGCAATTATGATCTGCAGTGGAGTGGCCTGCAGTGGAAAGTTGTGGGTGCCCTGCACTTAGCTGAGAAAAAGTCTCCAACTTTCACAATGCCTTGTTGTGCAGTGGGAACCCTCACTGTACAGTGGGACATCTTGCTAGTTGCCCCATTGCTCATTGTTGCTGATCAAATAAATAATAAATAATTGTTCATCAAATCAATAATAAATAGATGAAGCAATACAATTCTCTAACATGGCTGCAGATCATGTTAATAACATAGCTCCATCATCATACAGTTATGCACTGCAGTCTATGATGCAGAATCTCAACTGTGGTTTCTTGAGCAGTAAGCAGTGTTTTCTGTGCAGAAGCTACAATTTCTGCAGAGCAAATATATTTTTCCACACACAAGAAAGTGTTTTTCTCCAGACAATAATTCCTCCACAGCACTCTGGGACTTTCAAATACCGTGAGAAAACAGCCCAAACATGTCATTGCTCAGTAATTTTTCTCAGTGGGATTTCCCTACTGTTGAAAAACCCATTTTTCACCCTGTTAAAGAATAATTGAGACTATTCTTCCCATCCTTAAGGTACCTTGACTTTAAGTGAGGTCAAGAGCACAATTTAATGCTATGCCTAAGGCAGTAAAATATCTTGGGAAAGTCCTGCTCCCAAGACATAGCCTCAAATTTGATGCAGAGATTGGACACATGCAAAATTCTAATCCCAGCTATTATCAGCTTCAGCATCTGCAGGGAGAGCTTCTTCTCCAGTCCTGGACTCCAAGAAGGTCATATAATAATAGTGACAGGCAAAAAATATCAATATTAGCAGTATTCACTAGTGCTTTCTGTGATTTCAAGGGAGAAATGAAGCTAGAAGCAACTTAGAAGAAATCCATCGACAGTGTGATGCTGATCTATTGAGTCTAAATGATTCAACCATCTATGCAAGAGGAAGTGCACATCTCTGTGTGAGGTTATTTGTCTTACACAACTGATAAGACCCCATGTGAATCAGAGCCAGCACCAGTTCTAACTCTGTGTTTTTAATTTAGTTGAAAGCATTGTTTTTTTTAAAAAAAAATCCCTATTTGTATCTATGATCTCATTTTTATGAGTATTTTCATAAGCAAAGGATTAACATTTTCTAAGAGAGGAATGCATGTTTTCTCATGATAATTTAATGTAAACTGTATCAACATAACGGTAACATAAATTTGCCTTTTGTCTTATCCATAAAAAGTCCAGATGTGAGGACTATTCATTGAACTCTTGTTGATTAAAAACTGAAGAACTATTGATTTACAAAATTCATTTATGTAAACAAAAGGCCCACAGAAAGGCATTTTGAGTGGCAGTGGGCAGGTGCTTTGGTTCTTCACTTGCAAAATCATTTCTCAATTACCTTCAGGGATCTCTGAGAAAAGAGAAGTATGTTTTAGGTTAAAATGTTCTTCTTGATACACAATAAGGGAAGAATGTTTCATAACAGAAAAAAAAGAGCTTTTCCCCGTGATAAGAGAAGAATGAATAAGAATGTGCAATGGCACTCAACCTTTTTTTTTAATTAAAAGAATGCCCCAGATCAGATGGGAGCATAAATTATATATACAAATACATATCCAAATGCATATCTGAACATATCAAATACACACAAGAAATGTTTTAGAGATCCACTTGAATCTGCTATTACTTCCTTCCATTGCTCACACAAGCATGTGAACCCACATCACAAGAAATGCAGGATTCGATGGATCTTTTCTAGAGGTAGGATACATACATAGGAGATTATACACTGTAACCTCAAGAAAGTGGGGAAATTAGTAAACCCGAATGAGGAAAATTAACTTGGGAACAGCTATTAACCATAAATAATACAAATGTTATTGTGCTGCCAAAATTTTACAAAAGACAGTAATGCTTAGCTAGTTCTAAATCCCTGAGATCAGTGCTTAGTTAGTACTAATCCCCTTAGGCAGAAGTAACCCTCTGATTGATGCACTGTTCCTAACAACAATAATAAAGGATAGAAGATGATGCAAATGAAGAATTAAAATGCAAGAAGTTAAGAGCATAAATATAATTGCTAGTTGCAACTAGTGTACAGCCATTCAATCTATTCCTGAATGGCAAGTCAACACCTACAGACATGTAGCTGATGAAACAGATCTACTTTAGTGAGACTAGCAACTGGATTTAGGCCAAAGACTGAGGGGCTGCTGGAAAAATTATGAGTCAGGGATTGAGAGTTTGTATGTGGAGAGCCTGAGTGCAGACAATGAGGATGGAGGCACACACAAGAAAGAACACATTAATTCAGAAAAAGTTTAGGAAAAAAGATGAAAACAGAGCCAAAACTTAAATACAGGAAACAGAAACAACGTCACTTTCTTGTGGGTCACAAATTTTAAAATGCACCGCAGTCATAAGCAACCATTTGGTCTCTTGCTTTTTTGTAATGAGTTAAGACAAGGGCCATTTCTGCACTAGAGTGGAGGAGCATTTCACCGCATGTCATGAATGGTGTTTTTTACTCTGACTTACCCCGATTCCTATTTGCACATCCTTCAGTTTCTCTTGACGTAAAGCAAAGAAAATTGTTTGTAGCTTCCGCATCATCTATTCTCGTGGAATTTCTATTCCCCTCCTTCGCTTCACCCCACCACTGCTGATTGGTCAATTTCAAATAAAAAAAATATGTAGAAACCATTGCTACATTTTAGCACAAGTGTGTGAATCGATGAAACACTTCTGTATGCATGTAGGAAAAAATGCAGAAGAAACAGTTTTGGTTGCTTGCATTGGAGTTTTTCTATTTTTACAATACATCCATTTAATGTCGATGTTAACCACGCTAACACCTCAACTCGTGCAGAGCTGAGGAGGACAGAACAGTTTAACGTGCAGATGTAAAAGCGACAATACGACCCTACTGCATTGTATCAGCCTTGTGAGGAAAGGGCCAGGATAATCACTAACAGAAATTATGATGAAATGGCAGAGAGTTATCTTTGAACATGAAGAAGAAGCCCTCTGTATAGCACTGGAGGAGACTGAACAGTTGACCAAGTAGTGAGTAACCTAAAAGTCATTAAAGCATTTAGAGGGGACACTCTAAAAACAAGTTTTCCCTTAGGAACTGGCTTCTCTGAAAGAGATAACAAATATAAGATAGCAAGGAAATGGCAGAAAAGGGGTAAGTAAGAGAAACCAGTTAAGACTACAGCTATACAGATGGTTGCATCCGGCTTCAGACCCTTAGGCAATGATGACTGGTGGTTTCACTGTCAGTGAAGATGTGATGTACTTTGGGTTTTACTTGTGTTTTAAAGGAACTATTCAGAGAACCAAACCTATTCTGGGGAGATGTATTTCAGAACCTTAGACAGCTTGTTAAAAGTCTGGACTAAAGTGGTGGTCATGTCCCAAGGCAAAGAAATATTGGAGTGAAATACATAAAAAAATGTGTGAAATACTAATGGTTCAATTTGTAAAAAAACCTGAATTTTATTTGTTAAACATGACAAATGTTCTTGAGAATACTAACATTAAGAAGTATTGGAGATTAATATTGTACATGATAACAACAGCTCGAACTGAATATGCCAAATTGTGGAAGTCTCAGCAAATACCCACAATTGAACAATGGTGGGGGGACATTTATTGAGAATAGAAATGCGGATATTGTTTCACAAAGATTAAAGGGGAAATTGGATGATCAGATAAAAGCAGAATGGCAAATTGTAATGGGTAATTGCTGGGAACTGCCAAGTGAAAATGTCTGAATTATGGTTGAAATTAAAGAGGAATAACTGTAACGTAACAGGAGTTGATGAGAGAAATGCAAGATCAAGCATGTAAGATGAACATAGAATTGTGAGGCATAATGTTTTATATATGAATAGATGTCTAGGAAATGAAAACTAGATCAGAGTGGAAGAACCAAAACATTACATGTAAAAGTATAATTTAAGATGATGTTTTTTATTTGTGAAACTTAATAAAATTATTTTTTTAAAAAAGTCTGGACTAAAGACTGCAGTGGATTCACTCCCCCACTGACCCTGGAGCCACTAGCCACCACTACTGTTAGGATATTCCCCATACAATGCTTGTGATTCACTGCTTGTTTCATTCCTGCTGAATAAATAAATAATTATCTTCAGACTCTGCAATTTATATGGAGGCCATAGGTTTACATATGGCACAAACTTACATTGTTACAAATGTAATTGTAGAGCAATCAAATGTGTTCACCAGGCAGGACTGTACTGCATATGAAGGCTGGACAGAAAGCCTCAGTGAGTGCTTCTTGAAGAAGCAAAGCTCCTTCTGGAGATAGAAGGCAACATTATCTATCCATGTGAGCAATGCAGCAAGAAGTTTAATGTGGAAGGAAAGAAAGGAATGCTGATCTTTGAAATATGACTTAAGTACCAAAGCAGGAAAAGATTAGGGCTAAGAAGAATAATGAGGAACAGGCTTGCAGGCCAAGTAAAACCAGGCTGATCTTCTAGCTGTGTGACATGCTGAATCCCACAAAGAAAGAAAGTAAGAAGAAGAATCAGGTGCCCAAACTCAATGGCAATTATAGATGCTAACCCAAATCAGAGGTCTTCCTTGTGGTTCCTCAATTGCCACTATTGTGCACACCCATGGGACTTTCATTCTTTCTACTTCAATTTATTTATTTACATGGTAGGTCTACTGCTCCAGCCTGTTCTTCCACAATCTTTCTGTCCCTCAGTGGTCAGTTCAGCATTTTGTCTCAGCTCTTGATGATAGGCAAAATCTTCTCTTCACTGAAATCCCTTTCTTTCCTCATCCCTCTCATGTGTGTCCCCACTCCTTTCCAGTTGCCTTTTAAAAGCTGCACTCCTCTCAGTCCTCCATTTTCTCAGACACCTATTACCTAATTTCCATTGTGCCTTCTGTGAAAGATTCCATTTCCCTAACCATACTTCTCAATGCCCCCTATTTACCCTATGCCACACACGCATAGTAGAAAGGGGGATAGGGGCACAGCAACCTCAGCCATGCTTCAGTACTTTAAAATAATTCAAAAATACAATGAAAGTAAGGTTTTAAATGTGGGAAGTAAATCTCTATACAACTGCAGGACAAATGTCAGCACAGCATTTCTGGTCAGAAAACTGGTGGTGATTTTGGAATAGGCATCAGACCAAATCTTTGTTCACCCATGGACAATATAGCACTATGATTCCATTTTAACTGTCAGGGCAACATTATATAGAATCCTGGGATTTGCAGTTTAGGGAAGAACATTTAAAATTCTCAGCAAGAGAGCTCTAGTGCCTCATCAAGCTACAAAAATCATAATTCCTTCAGACGTTGCCATGGCAGTTAAAATAGAATATAGCACTATTATTATATAATGTGAAAGGGCCCCTTGGGACCATCAACCCATCATCATCTGTCTTTTTTATCTCCCTGAGAACATTGCTGTGACTTCCATGGAAGAAAGGGCAGATTACAAATATAATAAATAAATGATTGTAATTATTATGTTTCTCCCATGCCTTTTAGCTAACACAATTTGAGGTTAAACTAGTGGAAGTAACATGTCCAGATTATGAGAGTCATGATGCCCCTTTATTCTGTTTTGGATAGAATTTGGAATATAGTGTCCAGCTCTAGGCTCCATCATTTTAAGAGGACATTGATAAGGTAGAGCACATCCAGGGAAAGGCAGCCAAGATAGGAGGAGAATGGGTGACAAGTTATCAGAAGGAAGAAAGACATCCAGTGGTTTTGAAGGGGAAGTTTGCTGAGATGAATAAAAGCTTCAGAGAGATCGGGGGAGGTAAGGATGATTGTTCATTCATTCATTCTTTCTTTTATCACATGGCAGGGACTTTCCCCCAGCTCTATGAAACAAAGCCAAATTGTTGCTGGAAGCAGTGGCTTAGTGTGGATCTCTACAGCTGCACTGTTCTTATGATGCAAATAGGGGCCATGCCCTTTGGGAACTACACTGCATCATCATGTAGCAAAGTTCCCACAGGGCATGGCCCTGGTTTGCTTAGCAAAAATGGCAATACAGCTGCCACACTCTGTGCCAAGGTATGATTTGCAGGAAAAGCTTGGCTTTGCTAAGTGAAAGCAGAGAGGGGAAGATTCCTTTCCACCTTGGAAAAAAAAAGCAAGAAGAAAGTAAATCCAAATGAAATTACTGTGCCCTTTGCTGCCCCCCTCAAAGTTGAAATTCTCCCTTCAAACACCCATCCACAGAGGAGCAAGCTTGCTTTCTGTTGTTCCAGCTTGTAGGACTCAAATCAATGTGTTAAAATTCTTAGAGAGGGAGTTTTTACTTCGCTATATATTTGGGTTTAATCACCAGGACATTATTTCTAGAGTTTTATGCTTCAGAAGGTACTGTGCTCTTTTTCATTTAAACCATTGCTGTTGAAAGTGGAGGTCCCCCAACCGGTGCTGGTGCACAAGTGATTGATTGCTGATCCCTAGTGAGCTTCTAGGAAAGAAAGAAGCCATTGCAGCCAACTGGAACAAATATGGTACTGGTCCTAAGCATACAGGACGAAAAAATGATGGTCTCTCATATTGGCACCACCACCCATCTCCTCCACCTACTTTTGGCTCCTAAAAAGGACTCTTTCAGACTTAAAATACCTCTACTAAAGCAAAAGGGCATCTAAATAGCTTCTGTAAGTGCTACTTGCCATGGATAGCAGAGTAGATGACAGGTTGTGAGGAAGGGTGCCAACAACTGTGGCCTAGGGGAAGACAAAAATGGCCCCCAGATCCTCATCTTGGTTTAAACAAAGTCTAGAAAGCCATCATTCCATGTATTTATTGAACGCACACATGAGTTGGACAAGATGGTGTTACTGTGGCAGATAACCCTATCCCGGGGTCTACAATTTAATATTAAAAATGTCTCCACATGCTTGAGAGGTCCCCTGAATGAGCACATAGGCAGGCACAGTCGAACGGCCGAGAACAGGAAAAACCCGGTCAGGCCAGTAAATCCATAGTCACGGAGCCCCAGGAGACCTCCAGACATGTAAAACATGAAATACAAAAAGGGTCCTCAGACCCGAGGAGCTGGCTTGAAGGGATTAACACATCTGACAAACAGCCCATCAAGCGAGGACAATTTACATACAGCCGAGGCTTTGACAACCCTGGCAAAATCCAATCGTGCACAGGACGTTGGCATATTGGAGCTTTGTTCTAGCTTCTCTACCTATTGTTCTCCCCGGGAAAGGATTAGCCCTCCAGGTACCTTTCTCCCATAAATAGATCTGGTTTTTGAGTGGCTTTTTGGATCACTCCCAGCTTCCCAGCAGACCATCACTCTATCCATTGAGCTGTCCCCTCAGCTCTCCACGTGCTGAGTCTCATCTCTCTCTCCACTGCTGTCTTGGATCTCCGGACTTCAGGACCAGGTGCAGTATACCCCAGCTGTAACCTCCAGAGACCCCTATCTAATTTCCTCTCTTTTTATTTCTCGCTAGGTCTCGAGTGAGTGAGGGCATAAATGCGTATGTGCACAAGTCTTTATTTTTAATAAAATCATTTATTAGACATTTTTGTGTGGTTTTTGGCTTGGTCTGACCCCGTAAACACTGGATAAAAAGATCTGGCTAGGTTACTCTGCCTCTCGCATTGCTATTGCTTGTGCTTTGGCTAGTTTCCATTCCCCATCACATGGAGCACATTGACGTGTCCCCCAAGGGACCCCAGAAATCAGGGTAACAATGGCTTCTGTTTATTGAAATTTGTTTACTGTATATTTATACTACCTCAGGTGATTATTGTTTTCCAAAGCAGATCATATCACTTAAAAAAGATAAAGAGAGTTGGAACCTGACATCAGGCTTAACAACTAAACTGAGAAGACCCTGAAGGAAAAAGGGGTGGAAGGAAAAGGAAAAGATTCTTTCAATGTTTCGTTCAGTTCTAAGATTCCTTTCTTTTCTGTGGATGCCATGTATATCATTCCCCCAAGAAATATGGTATCAGGTTGGGTGTACTTAAGCTTTTTAGTGGGATGATCAATATGAATGGGACTTAACTGCATTTGTGTGCCACAAAAAACATAAAAAACAAGGTTTAAAAAGTCTGTGAGCTTTACAACTAGTTTCCTAGAAGCTGATAGTTGCCTGTTTAACCAGTGTTGCTTATTTTCAGATTCTCAGTTCATTTTCAATCAAAATGACAGAGCCTTGAATACAAGTGATTGCGAGCGTAACAAAGAGAGGGTGTTATAAGTTTACTGTCATAGAAAACTGAAAAGCCAATATCTCTAACAGAGTTCCATGCACACAGCTTACTTTTCTCCATTGAAATTGATAGCCACATCTGATATAAATGGGGATGCAATCACTGGCTAAAAATGCTCACTGCATACAAGCAATTGCAACTATAGTTCAATGAGGGTCATGATTAGCACAGGATGGCAATTTCAGGGGGAAACATGGGAAGAGAGAAATTTTTTTAATTGTCCACTTAACACTCTTAGGCTCTCCCTCTCCTCCTCTTCTCCTAAGTATGTATCAGTCATTGGCCTTGTTTGGGGGAACAGGTCTTAGGCCAGGCTCTCATTGGACTACTATGCTAGTGCAACCAGGAGTTGTGCTAGCATTTTTTTACTTCTACTGACTTTATGTAAAACATTTCCACAATCCCTTACTCAAACGGCCGGATCCAAATAACTAGATGCAGAGTACACTTTCCGCACCTTACCTTCTTCTGGCACTGGGGTGTGAGGATCGCGCAAGCAGCCTCTGACAAGAAGCTTTCACGTCCCTGCTGCTTCAGCTCCGCATGAGCTGCCTGCTTGCGCAAGAGCCCCATCTCTTCCTTCTTCAGGAGTTTCCCAGGCTGTGCTGGGGCAGGAAGCGTGACCGGCGCAGGTCCGGAGGCTCTGTAAGCCAGGTAAGTGTGCGTGGGGCCCAGAAGCAATGCGTGATCACACATCATTTTTGGCTTCTAGCCGAAAATGAAAAAGTGCACGATCGGTGCCTGCCGGCCCCTGGAGCATTGCATGATTGTGAGTGTGTTGTGCATATCACTCCTCACAATCGCGCAATGCTCCAGACGCCCTTTCACATGGAAAATGCCATGCGGAAAAGGCCTTAGAAAGCTCTTTTGCACTTATGCCAAGCTGTCTACTTTCATCCTCCACCTCTGAGAACCCATGTTCTGCATAAATATGTTGGTGAACCTTTATGCTCCACCAACTTAAAAAAAATAAAAAATAAATACTGCCCATAGGCTTGTATGCTTCTGTTTCCCATTTCCTTCTATGGCACATCCAGAGGAAATTTGAATCTGTTGCTTCTATTTTTAACTATGATTTATCATTATGTTTAAACTCAGACAAACTGTGTTTAATTCTACATTTTTAGGGAAAATAGACTGGCTTCAAACATGGTTTACATGTTCCCTCTAATGTATATTTGGCTTGAACACACTTGGGCTTAACCACAGTCTTCAACATACAACCTCCCCCCACAATTGAACACAGAAACAAACTGCCAAGCTTCTTCTTGTGGCCACATTAAAGGACAGGGGAAGAGGAGTCAGTCTAAGAGAGATTGTTATGTTCATTAAATAGCAGTTGGAAAAAATAGTTTTGAGGACTATAACTACTAAAATGGCCATGATTGCTATACTGCCTGGGAGATTCTGGAATCCAGAAGGTAACCTAGAAAAGCAACATGTCCAGAATGTATTCTAGAAAAGCAACATTCCCAAAAAGCCCAATTGTGACCTTTTCAGTTGGTTTCCTAAACTCCATCCATGTGAAAATAGTATTGAAGCATGTTCCATCCTGTTTGGTCTCTTCTATTTAGCCAGTCTGAGCCAACCATCAGAACTCAGCTAGGATTTACTGAACCGGCTTGGGCAGAGGTGAGTTAGGTCCCTTTTAACTCTTGCCCCACCTTCTCTGCCTATGAACTACATGTTTTTCATATCTAGCTGAAATGGAGACTTGAATATGTTTTAGAAACTATTCACTTTCCATGCATCATCTGAGCCTTCAACTAGATCTAGAAACTAGGTGAGATAGAATAAAAAACAATCATCTCAACTTAACATGGGCAGAACAAAAGGAGCTGCTTCTAATGATAAGTGAATTTGTCAGTTCCACTTTTTTCATGTCTATTTTGTACAGCCTTCAATTCATTCTGTTTTGTTTTTGCTTCCCTTTTTTTTAACAAGTCCACGCAGAAATCAACATGGATTCCCACCATGCATATCTGGAAGTAGTTAAGTAGTTTCCCATTCGTGTGTGAGTGTGTGTGTCCATGTGTGTGTGTGTGTGTGTGTGTAAATAGAGATAGACAGATAGATAGATAGTGCCTGGTATACTCCACTAGTAAAGGCATTTTGAACACATTTCCCTTTAGTATACAAATGTAGGAATTCACATTTTATTCAGACAGCTGCATCACAAAATCTAAAGATGAGTGAATTCCAGTTCTTATATTGAGCTGGGGAGCTTTATACCTCTGTGTGAACTAAACAAAATGTTCATCCATCCCTTGTTGTGACCATGTGTAAAGTTGTTTCATTCTATCCCTGTATCCTGTAAGGCAACTTACTGTGCCATACTACTAAAAACAATTCACAGAATTTTAGTAATCTCTGTAAGTATTCCCACATATCTAACCTTTATGATTATTCTAAAAGGTCTACAATATATTAAATTTCAATAAAAACCAATGTAGATCACATAGCAGGTCTTCCACAAGCCTAATCAATGCTATAAAGTTCTTAACTGTGAGGAGGAAACAAATTTCCTTACTATAGTTGTAAATTATTCCTTCACTAAGATACACAAGATTTACACAGCTTTTCTAAACCAAGGGATGCTCTTTCCTTTTGTTTATAAATCCAAATTGTGCTGTTCAAAAAGTGCAAAACACCTCCACATAAATTGTAGTAGAAGAGTACAGGGAGTATGAAACTACCAATTTATTTTACCTCACCACAGAATTAAATATCAAGGTGTCAAGCTGTCCCTTCAGGTTTCATTGGTAAACATAAATTATTGCTAATAGAATGTGTCAGTGAAATTTCTGAACAAATGGCTCTGAAAAGCATTACAAGAGGGGCTCTTGGAGCCTAGAGATAATTTATGATATAAATATTTTTTCAATAGCTGTCTGCTGGGTAAGGTTGGTTTCTAAATGTAAAACAAATATCTGTCTGGGTTCATGCACTGAACTTACCCAATTTGCAGTTTCAATCAACTGGCCCCTTAAAGACATTGATGTCATTGGCTGGCACACTTTTGCCAGCTAGGTTAGACAATGAAACAAGTGTCTAAATCTAGAGACGATCAAGTATAATTGCAGAATATATTATTCAACTCTTTCTAAATTATGCATAGAATAATATCAGATAAATTTTTGGGGGTTGGGGGGAAACACAATATATTCTAGAATACTTGGGACTGAAAGCAGTTTTAATGTAATTGAACACAAATAAGCTATTCATTTGAGCTTGAAGACTGTCACAATGCCCAGACAAACGCTTCTGTACCGAATGGTGCAGTACTGCTGTTGAGATTAAGCAGGCTGGGCCCTGTCTACTGCCTAGATGACCAGAAAACACCAGGGTACCATATTTAAACTGTTGTGAGTTCCTGGAAGAAGAACAACTTATGAGCATGGTGAATAACATAGATAGATACAAATGAACATAATAGAAATAACAGAAATAAGTCATTACCAGGAGGAAAGGTTGCAACTAATGCATCTCAGTGATTGCTACCACTTAGAGATGGCTTTGAATATTATTGTTTCAAGTTACATTTGCTCACCAAAGACATACTATCAAAAGGACTGTTAGGCTTTGTAGTGTTCCATGCTCTCTACAGGCACACTGGGAGATATTTCCAGACATTCAGATCAGAGAAAAGCACATTATTGGAAAGCTGTGAAACAAATTTCCAGGCAAGAAAGGACAAGGGAAGGAATCCAGTATGCACACTAGTCAGGACAAGAATGCTCATGGGATTCTGAAGACACACAACAAAAACTAACTCATTATAATTTCACATCCTTCACTTTGTCAAAGAATGCTATAGGCAAGCTAGAAACTAGGAATGAGGAATTGTTTCAAGGAGTCAGGACCCAAGAATGAAGCCAACATTCAGAGTCAAGGATCACAATGAAACATATGAGATCCAGGAATACAATGGTCACTTAGGCAAAGTTTCAGCCAAACTTAAAGCCATTTAAAGATGTTCCTACCTATGGGCTTTATACATGAGGCAATCCATTAATGACCTCTTCTGTAAAAGAAACACTTCCCAGTGGTCTTTCATCAGGAGAACAACAAAAGAAAAATGATGTCATGTGACAAGTCCCTGCCAAAGATACTATTATGTTGCTGTAATTGTGAGTTACCTGTCTCATGCAATAGAGCCCTAGGACAACATAATAACTAAAGTGGGAGAAAGAGGACAGTCTAGAATACAGAACAAACACCAGTTTCTGGGTAAAATACATAAGGAAGTTCCATGCACGACTAAAGGACCTGGCTTCTCCAGCCCTACTGCCTTGTACCACACATGCACACACATACGCACACATGCTTGTAGACACACAGAAACCTGTCCATTAGTTTTTAAAAGTCAGTTTCCAAGCTCTGCTTCTTTCCCTTGTTTCTTTCTTACTGTCACCAGCTATAGCTTTGTCAACAGTTCTCCTTGGTCTCAGGTAGAAACCTTTTCATGGCTCATTAATTTTAACAGAAGATACCAGAAACTAATCCTGGGACCTTCTGTGTGGTCTTTTATGACAGAGGTATACCTCCTTCTAAAAGAGTGTTACAAGAATCCTTGTTTTTGCTGCCATAGATGGCTACCCCTCTGAAATGTCTTAAAAAATAGTATTAGAGCTCTTCCTAAGAACACAGTAGCTTTCTGACTTTGAAAATAAAGTGCTTTTGAATTGCTGTGACATTTATCTAGCAGTGGGAAGCCATTATCCTGTGACAACGTTTTATTCCATTGACATTATCTCTTAAATAGATATCAAAGCACTGAATTCTCCTCTTTTTAATTTATGATCAATTTTCAGTTTGGGTCTAGTGCTCTACTTGTATAGTTTTCTTCTATGTTAATTTCTGTTCGGTTCTACTGATAGAATGCTTCTTCTTTTGTATGTACATTGATCTCATGATATGATAAGGTGTGGGTTATGAAAAAAGCCTTTGATCAAATCCTTTGATCACTGATAGAAAGGAGGGGGAAAAAAACCTCTTTAGAAAGTAGAGGTAGAATCTACATTTCTTGATAGAAAATAACAAGACCAGAAGTTGACTAGACCTATTTACTATATAATCATAAATTACATCAGAAATTTCGGGGACAGTTTAAGAAGTGTGATTAAACCTTTTAAAATCAGGATACTCTGTCTTCTCTTCATGGGTCAGAAATTTTTCCATATGGATTGACTGAAAATGTTAGTACAGTAAATGGCACCATAAAAGAAGGTTTCTAACTATCCAAATAGGAAGTTCTGCTTCCCTTTAAAAAAAATAAGAGTACAGCGTTTGTATAAGCGATTGTTTAAAAGGACTATACAGACATATATGGTGCCAGCTTATAAATAAATAGATCTGGTAAAATACCCCTGCCCTGTTATCGTAACATGAACAAGGTTTGTCACGGTCAGCTCAGGCCCTTTTTGCACACAACCTCCAACGCAAAATAGCCACAGGATGGCCACGGGTTGGTGACGATGGTTCTGCATGACATCGTCGCCATCCCGTGGCTATCTCGTCACAGGTTAAATTATGTTTGGGTTTCTCCCAAACATGGCTCGTGATTGCAGAGTCCTACCATGTCCCTCCCACATTTACCTGTTGTGTGGAATGTCAAGAAGTGCAATGGCTGTGCTTCCTTTCCCAGTGCAGCCTGGGAAACTGCTGGCTGTGCTGTGGAAGGGAGGAACTGAGCCATCATACTTCCTCCTATCCAGGAGGCAGCCAGTGTGGAGAGAGAGCATGGCAGACGCGATTCCTCCCAGAAGAAGCTTTCCTGGGATTGCCACGCGATGGCTCCAGGAGAAAGGTAACATGCAAAAAGGGCCTCAGTGTCTGAGAATGGTGGCAGCAGGAAGGGGGAAGGAAAAGGGAAAGGGCTTATTTGCTTTGGCGACAGTACCATGAGTATGGAAGGAGGACAAGCATCAAACTTCCTTCAGGCAGAATTTGGAACTAACATTTTACCGATACCCAACCTCTCCACCAGAAGCTGTTAATAAGGAAGAACAGACAAACTACAAGAGGCTGCAGCTGTTTGCTTGTGCCTGAGTCTACAGGGAGGGAAAGACTCTCCTTCCTTATCTCTTCTCCCCCATTGCATTGAGTGCAAACCTACTTGTGCAATTTGAACTCAGTTTCCCCCACTGGAAGTAAGACAAAGACAAAGACGAAAGTGGGAGGAGAAAGAAACTGAGACATTTTAAAAGCAGTTAAAAATGTGGGGTAGTAGAGGATTAATCAGGACTGTCTTTGCCAAAATGCGACAGTTGTAGGGTATGTATAACATGTTACTTTTGGGGATCAGAAGGGCAAAATGAAGTTGTTTTTGTGAAGTAATTTGATGATCTGGAAAAGAGTTTGTTTCCCCTTCTCTTTCTTAATCTCTCTTATTGTCCTGGGTAATATGTATTTATTAGTTCTGAAAGAAAGAAAGAAAGAAAGAAAGAAAGAAAGAAAGAAAGAAAGAAAGAAAGAAAGAAAGAGAGGAAGGAATCAGATAGTCTTTCAGATGTTGGTGGGCTGCAACTCCCAGAAGCAGCAGCTTATACATCCAGTGGTGGGAAATGTTGGAATCTGTAGTCCAATAACATCTGAAGGGCCAAACAATTCCCATCTATGTCCTTAAAATGCTGGGCTTTGTGGGCTATTTTCTAGGGCTTTGGGGCCATCTGGAGGCCTTTATTGACCTTTTTTAGTATATTTTGCAAGTAAAATTAAATTAAATAGTAGCAATGAAGCATTAAAACAACAAGCAAAGAATGATGAACAACCTGTTACATTTTAAAAACAATGTCCCAAGCTCCTCCTATATACAAGCCAGATGAGGTTTCACCTACCAACAAAATGGCAGATGAGTTGAGATAAGGTGGCACCTACCAACAATTTTCGTGCCTTTTAACAGGAAATAGTAGTCGTCTTCTGCCTTTGATGTACTGTATCCCATTCTCAAGTGAGATATAGTTGGGGTGTAGCTTTGTGGCAGGGGGTGAGGACATTGTCCCTAATTTTTGTTTTTTTAAAAAATCTGCCTTCCCACATGAAATTTTCCTTCAGTCCCCAAATTACTAGCATTGCAGAAAGTGAAGAAGTGAAAATCATTCACATCTAGAACTCTTCTATTTGCTGTTTTCTCATTCTCTTGGTAACTTTGCCCATCTCCTTTCCTTAGATGCCTCAATTGTATTTTTTTAATGCTCAGTGGAAGTCTTAAGTTACTGTAATGCTAAAAAAATAAAACAAAACAACAACTGAGGGCTGGGGAAAATTTTACTGAGGGTAACAAAATTCTTATTTGAGAAGGCAGTGTCCTAATAGAATCATAGAAATGTAGAGTTGGAAGATACCACAGGGGCCATCCAGTCCAACCCCCTGCCATGCAGAAATGCCCTCAAAGCACTCCCAACAGATGGCCATCCAGTCTCTGCTTAAAAACCTCCAAAGAAGGAGACTCTACCACACTCCGAGGCAGCATATTCCACTGCTGGACAGCCCTAACCATCAGGAAGTTCTTCCTGAGGTTCAGGTGGAATCTTCTTTCCTGCAGCTTGAATCCATTGCTCCTTGTCCTGGTCTCTGGAGCAGCAGAAAACAAGCCCAGTCCCTCCTCTACATGGCATCCCTTCAAATATTTAAACATGGCTATCATGTCCCCTCTTAACTTTCTCTTCTGCAGACTAAACATACCCAGCTCTCTAAGTCTATCCTCATAGGGCATGGCTTCCAGGCCCCTCACCATTTTGGTTGCCCTCCTCTGGACTAATTTTGTCCCTACCATAGCTACATTCCCAGATGAGGAGCAAATGGTGATGTGAAACTCATATCCCATAGCCAACCCTAACAAGGACTCAGGAAAGAGATAGAAAAACTGGTTGTAGAAAAGCACTGTAGGGAAGAGCCAAAATTGCTGGGCACAAGAGGGAGTAGACCAGGGTTAAGGTTGTGGTACACAGCTAAGTGTGAGGGGAGGAGCCATATGGTTTATCAGGCTGGATCTGGTGATCAGTGCAGGACCATTGGAGAGAAAGTCCTTGGATCAAGGCAGCATGGACCTATGCAGGTCCTTAGGCTTTCTTATAATTATTGTGATGGTTTGTGGTCTGTGGTGGTTGGGGCAGGTGTTGGTATGATTCTTCCTTCGGGCCTCTACAGGTCTCATGGGAGACAGTTGGGCTTTTACAGGCCTAAGAGGCCTTGCTTGAATATATGGAGGTTGAGTGTACTCTCATAGCTCTCTGGTCCTGATCAGCCTCTGCAGGACTAATAGACCCTGTTTAGACTTTGCCTGATTCAGTGAACTTGTGGGTCCTATTCCAGCTTTACTTTGGCCATTTGAGCACAACATCACATGTTGATTTGGGGAAACCCCATTAATTTCATGGGGTTTTCTCAGGCAAAGAATAATCAGAAGTTGGATGAGAACAGTCAGGAAGATGGCAGTGAATATCCTTCATCAGGATATCTTGGGCCCTTGGAAAAGAAATTCTGGGGGGTTAGATGTGCCCTGATGATATCACACCCTGTATCTGTCATGGTTTGGCAAGGACAGTCCCAATTAATTGCCTGTTCCACTTTTGCAGCTTATCCTCAGCTTACTCCCATTGCTGAAAACTGAGTTTGGAGTGCAAAAGAAGTTTGTACTCAGTTAACTCGGCTGTGGGGTGAGAAGAGGAATTAGCAGACTATTGCCCTTTCCAGTAGGCTTGGATGCAAGCAAAACTCCTCCTCTCCTAGCTTGGGTCTGCTTTTTCATAAATAACCTTACCATTTTGACCACACACTGATGATGATTGGCAATACATGTCCCAGTTTTCATCTGTGAAACATTGATGGTTATGTGATATTCAGGACAAGCAGCAACTTTGGGTGTGGAAAGTCTCTGGGTTTTTAGAGCTGTAATTCTGAGGACAGCTTGTACTGCAGCTGACAAGTTCTTGCATTGAAACCTTTTTTGATTCAAACACTTACGACACTGATCGTGAATTTTTTGAATCTAGCCAAGCTTCAGCACCCAGTGCTCTGGTGGCCTGACTATGTTGAAGAAAGATGGGATATGTCATCACCTCTTTATACTCATGCTTGTGAAGAGATATCTGCCTATTTCCAGCTCCGATCCTGACTGTAATCTTTCATAAAAGGATATGGGAAGATGCGTGGAAGCTCCATTACCCTCCAGAGATAGTTAAAAGGGTGAACTGAACTGAGGAGAGAGTTAGAAAATCTGATTTGAAGTTAATATCCTCTTTCGTAGCCGATTCATAAATTTGAGCTCTAGTTAAGTCTGATTTTTGTCTCCCATTTTCCTTTCTCAGCAGGGATGCAAATGAAATATTACAGCTGTAAAATTGCTACCCAAAGCTAAAGCTTACCTTTTGCTTAAATTTCTGAAAAAGAAAGAAGCATAACACAGTTTTCAAAGATCTCTATCAAATTATCTGAAAGTCTCTGGTAATGTTATTAGTATATGTTAGTATATAGTTAGTACCCATTCCTGCCAACCAGTAGGATAATTGCTCCTAGCCACTGTTAATCTAAAGATTCTGCAATAGTTTGGCATAATACAGACAATTAGTTTTAACCTTCAGGCATATTACTATTTAACACTATTAAAAGTTAATCAAACTATGCATTAAGAACTTGGGAGCAATTCGTAATACACGTTGCCAACAGGGAAGCAGGCTAAATCTCAGAAGGGATTTCCCAATTATGCTTGTTAGGATATTTCAGTAGAGAGCAAAGTTGGAGGAGGAGTCCCTTACAGTCTAGTACGAAAATGATAGAATACCTGAAAATTAGGTTTGATCAGCATGTTGTTTTCTCTTGTTTCACACTCCCCTCAGCCATATATTCTGTATGAGTCAGTGTCTAGAAACTTTGGTTACTTTTGCAGTTAAGCGTTGAGAATAACAGACCCAACATTAATCAGGCAAAGTGTAACACTATGCCAGTGCAGGCTGAATTCTTTCTCCTGCCCTGGTGTGCTCCTAATTGTTTGGAGCTCAGTGTCAGAGCTTGGAGTATGTGGGGGGGGGCACTGTGTACAGGGTGTGGCTGCAGTGTGTGGGGGCGTGGCCAGGGTACACGGGGGTGTGGCTATGGGCTGGGATGCCCCAGAAACATTGCCACCCAGGGCGAATCTCCCCCCCCATATCCCTGCACATATCCCTGTTGGAGTGGAACACTTAGGCCCTTTTGCAGGATATTGTTGTCTTGCAATGGGGATGGGAGAAGGATGGGTCCTGGATGAAGCTTATGCACAATGTCATCTGGGCCCCATCCTTCTCCCATCCCCAGGCAGCTGAATCGCACAGTAAATCATTGACAGTCTTTATCCATCAATGACTGGCAGTGGTGCAGCCCTCCTGCTACCTTCCTGCACTTACCTCATGCTCAGAGGTCCTCGAAGCATGATGGCTGCGCCCATTTGCGCTGCTGAAGAAGAGGTGCCTTTACGCTTCCTCTATTCCAACAGGCAGCCTGTGCAGAAGACAGCACTCCTGTCATGCTCCTCTCCCAGCAGCAGCAATGCTGAGACCTGCACTGGGTGTTGCTGGGAAAAACTTCCTGACGGTCAGAGTTGTTTGACAGTAGAATATGCAGAGGAATGTGCTGCCTTGGAGTGTGGTGGACTCTCCTTCTTTGGAGGTTTTTAATCAGAGGCTGGATGGCCATATGTTGGGGGTGCTTTGATGTGTGTTCCTGCATAGCAGGGAGTTGGACTGGATGGCCCCTGTGGTCTCTTCCAATTCTATGATTCTTAAAGTAGGCTGTGGAAAGGGCCTTAATAAGGCCATTTCTGCAGTACATTGTTATAATGCTATTAATCCACTTTCAACATCCTATGGAATCCTGGGGTTTGCAGTTTAGGGAGGGGCACGTAGAATTCTCAGCCAGAGAGCTCTTTGGCCTCAGTAAACTACAAACCCCAGAATTTATTTCAAAATGGAATAATAGCACTATAATAGTGTACTGAGGAAAAGCCCTCAATCTCCATTACTCCAAATTGAATTTCAAAAAAGGCAAAGTAGATAGTCATAGGTAATGCAGAATCAGACTGGACATAAGATTTTACCTCTTGTGCCCCACACAGTGTACTGTGGAAATAGCCTTAGAAGCTCAGGATGCGTCTTGCAGTGCTATGTATGTCTACTCAAATGTAACTCCCATGAAGTTTAAGTAAGTTTACTCCCCAGGTGAGTGAGTATACAGTTGCAGCTTTAATAACAGTTAAAGAGCAGCAGAAGATGGCTTGTTGCTCATATGTCCTATTTGTGGGCATCTCATTTGTATCTGGATGGCCACTGCAAGAAACAAGATGCTGGACTAGGTAGCCCTGTTCTTATGAATTATTCCTAATTTTTGTCATAATAATTTTGTAGGGGACTGAACATCATGATTTAATGAGGATCAGAGGTTCTTCTAAGCCCATGTCCAACACATTCAGTACTTTAAAAAAATCAATATAATTAACTATAATTTAATTATAATGATTTAATTACCTTTAAAGGAGTTTCAGTGGTAGTTTGCCATCTGGTGCTATTCATGAAACACAAGCTTAAAAGTCCCCAGACATTAAAAGCTATGTTCTTCTGCTACTAACTTCTCTCCTGGATGAATTTTATATTCCTCTTGACAAATCTTTAAGATGTCTTGGTACATTACACATCTTTTTTACATGTTGTTTTTCTTCTATTTAAAGCTTCTTGTGCTGAGACCCATAAAGGCATTTTTCCATACAGTTCCTCATCTGTAAAATTCCCTCCCCACAGAGACTCACGTAGCATCTACTTTGTTATGTTTTAGGTGCTCGGAAGAATTTTCTCACTGACCCAGTGAATGAGCATACTATGAAATCTTATGCATGTTTGTTGTTGTGTTACGTGTGCCTTCAAGTCATTCCTGGCTTATGGCCACCGTGAGGCAAACCTATCATGTGATTTTCTGGGGCTGAGAGTATGTGATGTGCCCAAGGTCACCCAGTGGGTTTCCGTGGCTGAGCATGGAATCGAACTCTGGTCTCCAGGGTCATAGTCCAATGCTCAAACCACTGTACCATGCTGGCTCTCCATATTTACCTAGAAGTAAATTCCATTGAAAGCAGCACAGTATATTTCAGATAAAAGCACGCAGTATATTAGCCTTAGTCATTTTAAACCTTGGACGCTTATTATAGTACTGTGTTTCTTTTCAGTTTTGATTGTTTTGAACTTTTAAAATGGTATATAACCTTGAAACTCTTTTTTAGTGCTCTGTGTAGAGGGTTGTGGGAGATTAAGGGTGGGGGAAGCAAGTGAGAAAACTACCCTGAACATACAAAAAGCATTGGGATACCATTAATGGCTCTTTTCTGAAGGCCATAGAAAGGAGTAACAACATTATGCCCTCAAAAGCAATGGGCCTTTTGCAGCGAATGTGTGTGTGGTGCAGTGAAGTGGGTTGTGAAAGCATTGTTATGTAAATTATGTGTGATGTTCTTTTCCAAACCGGGGAGAAATATCCTCCACTCTGATCATTATAGCAGGGGCCTTTGAGTGCTGCCATAGTACATGACAACAAAGGTGAGGAATAGTAATACAAATACAAAGCCCATGTCCGTATGTGGTATGAAATCCATCTCTTAATATAAAGATAGCATGAACAAAATGCTTACATAAGTAATTTTATTCTGCTTTCATGCTGTGGCTGGAAGTCAACAGTAATATAATACATGTATTCAAAGTAATTTTAAGTGCTTTCTGTCACGCACAGCAAATTAAAATGTTCCATTAACTAAACAAATCCTTGATGCCATAAATCAAGCCTCACTAAGTAAATCACCGTTAGTGAAAACAAAATTGTAATTCCATCACCATGATTAAGCAGTGGCTGGAAATAGCAAGATAGATCATATTTAATGGAAAGAGTGTGATTATTAAATACCTAGGACTTGTTAATTTTTTAAAGGCATCATCATACTTCTTGCCTCCCATTCATATTTAAAAGTTTCTCAGCAGGCAGCTCTATCACAGTTCATGCTATTGGGCACAGTTAAAATCCAGCAAGACCCCTGCAAAGAGATTTGTGCAGCTTTATGCAGAGACTAACATCTTTTTGTACTGCTGTTTTTATGCTTAGTCATCATAGGTATCATATTTCTACCATTTTATTATTTTTGTCACATGGGCCATTTTAACTACTAAAGACAAATCTGAGGCTGGACAGTCTCCTAGTATTTCTGTTCTATTATTGTGTTGGTGATAGAGGAGGAAGTAGTGGTAGTTCCTCCCTTCTGTTGTTTCCTGGGTTCTCTGTACCCTTCCTTCTGTTTCCATAGCCTTGTAAACAAAGACAAACTATAGGTAGAAGACAGAAATAATTTGTTCTCTGTAGCGTCATTTGTTTGATCTTAGTTACTAAGACTGTAAGCAGAAGGGACACTGAACACAAAGTTGACTTCATTTTAATTGCAGAGTAGTTATGCACTTTTTATTAGGCAATAATAGGAAGAAAAACGATCTTTCTCTTCTCTACTAAAAGTTTGCCCATTCTGCATAATACTGCAGCGTATTCTGTGTGTGGTGCTGTTTATCTGTGCAAACCTAAATTAAAGATTTATATGTTTGTAAATCAATAACAATTTTAATTTATGAAAACATATTTAGGTTTCTTTTATTCTCTGTCCTCAAGAACTTGGAAGGAATTGTCAGTACTCGACTCTGCCATCCCCCCTGTGGAGACAGATTAACATAAAAAATAATGGCTTGACTAAGAACAACTGGTGATATTCATCTCTGATCTGGAGTCTGAAACTGGTTTCTAATGCATCTCATTTAGTGATGGTGGAATGTTAGATTGCCCCCTACTGGGAATGATAATAAGAAGGTTCCAAATCTGACACAAATGCATTCATTTTCAGAATGTGCAACATGAATACAGTTATCCTCTGGTTCTTCAAGTGGCTTACTTTTCCAACTGTCCAGCTCAGCTGTCCTGAGCACTTATGAGGAGGGATGGAGCATTAAGTCTTCAATTAATCAGTTCCATGAAGGGCAACTGCATTCTTTGTTTCAGAGCACTAAACTGAGTAAGGTCCTTTTGACAGCTTACCTGGGTCTGGGGTCCTCCCAGCATCATCCTGGCAGTGGCTTTGCTGGGATGGGAACACGGATGCCAATACTTCCCTCCTCACTGCTCACTCACTGCTGAAGGAAGTGTGATGGCCCTGTCTCTTCCTGCTGCAGTGCAGCCGGATACTGTCTCAGGTTGTGGTAGGACAGGAAGTACAGCCATTGTGCTTCTATGGCCTCTGCAGATAAGGTAAGTACATGTGTATGGCAAGATGGCGGCGTGATCACCTGTTATTGATGGAGAAAACCCACAAATGACAAATGTGTGAGCTCAGCCAAGCTGATATTTTGCCCTGGTTTACCTCATATTGGAACAAAGGAAATCTCAGGTATTATATTCCTTTACACAGTTTTGATGATAATATTGTACTTTCTTCCCTGATACTGCTACATATTAGAACATATTAAAACCAGTCTATCAGATCCTTGTTTCTGGAGGATATGGTTTCCCAACCCTCCAAATTAACTCTCTCTTATGTATCTAAAACTCCCCCATACACTAGAAATCATGAGATCACTACCCAGCATCAGCCTCCCTTTCAAAATGGAATGAAGTTGACTGGAAGATGAAAAGCATTGCTGTTCTGCTGCAGCTATGGGGAGGATGAAATGATTGCTTCCTGCTGGTGATGCTACCTGAGTTGCTAATCCACCCCCTCCTCAGATTTCAGCGACCTATCTAAGACCAGAATCAGGGTTCTTGATAGTCAACTGTGTAGACAACATGATGCTTTGTGTTGCAGTTACCAAGTGGTGCTGCAGCAATGTTATAAGCCAATTTATTTATTTTTTCAAATATATTTTTATTAACATTTCCAAGAAACACTAAAAAACTACAAATATATATATGAATATAGAAAAGAAAAGTACTATGTCTAAAAACATAAAAATATGAATTAAAAGTTAAAGAGTAAAAGAAAGAAAAACAAAAAAAGAGATAGAAAAGAATTAAGCTTCCCCTTCCTTTAAATGGATTATAACCTACCACTTAATTCAAGAGTCTCAAAAAAGAACATTCAGCCTTTCATTTCTTCTGCCTCCCTCAGTTCATACTTTCAAAAAGAAAAAAAGTGGGACCCTTTTTCCTTGTAAATATATTGAGTAAAATGTCTCCATATTTTTTGTATTACATTCTTTTGCAGATTACTTGCATAGTAAACAACATTACATGGCAAATAACATTAATACTAAATAAGCTTAATGATAAATATTTTAATGCTACTCATTTTTTAACTACTGCTTACAGACTCATTAATAGTATAAATCTACTATGTATTTATAAATATACCTAAATCCATATATATCTACATCACTATAAACACAATCCGGTATCATTATCCGAAATCTGTAACCATAGATTCACTAGTTCAAACTGTAAACCTATTTCACATTTTTTAGCATCACTGGACTCCAGATACATCAATACCATTTTATGTTTAAAAACCATTACAGAATTCAAGACTGAATCCACTTGTCATCCTAAATTTGAGACCATACAAACCTAAATTTGAACCAAATTCTCATTTGGAATTTCCTTTTGAATTAACACCCCTCCTCCCACAAAGCCATTTTTTCCTCTAATTGCTTCTCATATAGCATTTTAAAGAGACTGTCCTGAGACTGCACCCTTCTTTTAGACATCAGTCCACGTCCTTCAGTCTCACATAATAAATCAGCTTGGCTTCATTCACACATGACTTTATAAAATTACAGACTTGGAACAACACACATGCTTTTAAGATCCTTCTCACTCTATCTTCAGTCAAGAAAACCAATTCAATTTGGTTTTATTCAGATATCAAAACAATTTGTTTGCAGGTCCTAACTAAATTAATCTCTCTCTTCATTCCTCCTTCGGGTGTAACCCCCCTTCACAAATCAAAACCTCCTGCTTGTAAACCTCCAAGGTGGAATCTCCCTCTATAAACTCTGCTTGTATTAGCCTTGCCATTCGGCTTTCATTTTGTTTCACTTCCATGTCAGATTATATATCTGAGTGTCTGTATCTTTTCTTATCTCTCCCTTGACTTTAACACTCACCTCACTCCCTTGATTTCTTGTCTCATGATGTTAATCATGCTCTTGAATTCTCCACATATTTCCTCCATAGTTCACTGTAGAATATCATTTAACTGTTTTAGAGAAGCTTCCATTTTTCATTTAATCCAGAGATTATATTGTTAACAATTCACTTGGCTGGAGTCTATCCAGAGGCTGTCAAGAAAACAACCTCCAATTGATAGAATGCATACTTTCTTACACTGTAGTTTCCTTGTTAAAATCCAATGTCTTCTTGCAAATAAAATGCAAATCAATCTATTCACAAAGTGTATGCACTTAAATTCTTGATTCTTCTCTTTTAAAACTCCCAGTTTTAAATTCAACTGTCCTGACCCTATGGGGCAAACAAATTTACTTAGCTCTTGATTGCAGGAAGAAGGCAGCTGCAAAGGCTTCACTGTTCCATTCTAGTCAGAAGCGTTTTACACTTTTATGACTTCGTAGGTTAATTAAAACTACTTATTTTAAAAAAGCAGGTTGCAACATGGGGCCATCAGATCTTCCAATCTAAATAGCTGCATTACATGTCAAGGGCAAGATATTACTCCTTCAGTCCTTCCTAATCACATTTATTAAAAAGTATGGTTCACGCAAGTACAGTTGACTCTCCACTTTTGCTAGAGTTAGGGGTTTAGGACCCTTGCCCTATACTTCTGTCTGCCTCATTTTCTTCTTTGGGTGTCAGGTTCATTAGGAGATGGCTTGTGGTGCTGAGATATTGGGGTGTGTGCTGGCCAGGCAGAAGCTGGTGGAGGATAAGGAGGACCAGAAGTAGGTATTTAAAGTGCTGCACAGCCTTTAGGGAGAAAAGGTTCACCCAGAATGGAAGCACCTGAGGTGAGGAGGCAGAGACTGAAGAAATTCACAAATAAGCAAATTTGTGAAAGTCAAATCCACAAATGTGGTGGGCTGACTGTAATGGGGATTCTAGACCCAAATGCGTAATCCTTCACTCCCTCTTTATCCAGAGGGATAAAATTCTAGCCAGAGATTCTTCTTGCTACCACTTTACTGTGAAAGCTGTCCTCACTGCAGAACTGCAACAAATGAAAGTCTGCTGAGGTGGCCTGCTGGAAGTGGAATTGCTATAATACAGTTTAGAATTCTAATGGAAACAGACATTGTTTCTAGGAGAAGTTCCTAACTGGATTGCATATGTACGTTGGGTGGAATTCACGTATCACTCATGGTTTGGCATACATAAGATATAACTCAAGAGGTTCCATTCAATGGTCCATAAAGGAGACAAATATTAGAAATGACTCCTTGGTAATGAAACAATATCTTTATGCATAATCACAGTCCCCCCACCCACTTCCTATCTTTCAAACAGAGATCCGATGCTTTATAACCTTAGAAATAAATTTCAGAGTATGCAAGATGATAAAAACACAATTTAGAAGTGCCACAAGAAAAGCAATCTAATACTTTCACTCCACACTGCACAGCTGCTTTAAATACCACAAAAACAATTCACTATTAAAAGTACTTATGAATGCTTGCTCTTTACATGTAAAGCTTGTATAGATTTGTTATGTTTGCTAATAAATATGGTTTCTGATTGCATTTGTAATAGAAGAGCCAATATATCCACAATTAGCTTCCCTGGCACTAAAGTATGAAAAAAACTATGTGGTGGTATAACAGTATGAATCATCCCGGAAATTATTTAGTCCAGTCCAAATACTGTGCTGAAACAAAAGAAGAAAAGCTCAATAAAGGGTAAAACATTATAGTAATTATTGCATTAACAAAGAGAGACAATAGAAAGTAAACCATATGATATGCAAATTTTGGTTTAAGTGTTTACATATTTCAGGAGAAAGCATTGCACCAACTGAGTTAATTTAAATAGGCCACCCCAGTCACATACAATATAGATATTCCCTCTAACACAATATTTAACACTTCTACAGTGTTTTCATCTTTACTGCCTCTACGATTTTCATGTCATGCTCACTTAATCTTCTAATGTAGGCAAGTTTCCATTTTGCTTTTCCTCAATGCTCTGAGGTCAAACTAGTTCACAGCACTCCAGCTATATTTCTTTTGCCTTCATACATCACAATTTAGCATTCCTGGGAATAAATGTTCCAGCATCAGATCTTGCTTTTTTATTACCTGGCCATTGTTGATAATGATGTATGAGATACAAAGAACCTGACTTCATTTTCATAAACACTGTAGAACCAAGGTAGAAAGCATAAAATACTTTCTGCAGTGGTTAACTGAAAAGTGTTTTTGAGAGTGGATATACCTCTGATTCCAGTTTACGTGTTACGTTTTGGATCTCCAAGCTTCACTTTCTCTTATTGTCAAGAGAGACTGCCTACTTAATCTGATAACAGGTTCCCACCACCTTTATGTATGGTGAGCCATACAAGTTTCTGTGAAGGAAATGTATACTGTAGGCCTTTGACGATACTGATAAATTGCAATGTGTAGTATCATAACATTTCAGATGCCTGAATAAAAACAACAGGTGTAAGTCCTGGTCGTAACAATACTCTTGCCCTGATCTGGTTTGGCTTTCAGACTAAATAATACTCTGGAGACTCAAGAAACATGTTCCAGTCACAGAGCACAGCTGTGATGGTTCTAAAGCAACAAACCAAAAGCATGTAGATGTGATCTACTTCCATAACAAGCAATTGCTTATGCTTCCTCTCTGTGTGCTGCAAGTACATCTGCTTACTAACTTTTCTGTCTGAGCACGGAAATACATTGTTAACAAGTTATGATGAAATTCATAGGTAACAAGAAAGCTGTATGAGCAGAATAGGAGCTCTACAGCCCCACTTCTGAGATGACCAGCTATTTATACAAGCTTTGCATGAATTTGAATGAATTTCCATGACACTTTGCAGATAAAGTTGCTCATATCCACTTTAAATTGACTTGGATGGTGTAGTTGATACAGTTACAGTGGATGTAACCTTGGCATCTATTTGTCTAGTGCTATTGGATACTTTTCAATCTATGTAGGCTGAAGATGTGGACAGGATCCTTGGAGAGGTGAGAGACAAGATCCTTGCAGAGGTGATATGCTAGACCCTTGCCCTTCCTGGTTTATTAAAGAGGCCAGAGAGGGCCTGGCTGATTGGATGAAAGGAGTAGTCAAATGCCTCTTTACAATAAGACAACATTCCAGTTTACCTAAAGAAGGCAGTTGTGAAGCCTCTGCTGAAAAAGCCATCCCTGAATCTCTCTATAATGGCTACAGCATTTTGGGAAAGGTACTGGAGTGTGTGATAGCCTCCCGACTCCAGGGGATTTGGATTAAATAGTTTATCTATATCCATTTCAATCTGGATTCAGGCCTGGCTGTGGGACAGAGACAGCTTTGGATGCCATGGTGGATGGGCTATGTACATGGACATGGAGAGATATCCTTGTTGGTTCTGATGCACCTCTCAGTGGCTTTTGATACCACCAACCATGATATCTTCTGGGCTGTCTCGCTGAGATGGGATGCGGAGGCACTATCTTACAGGGACTACCTTCCTTCCTGGAGGGATGAGCCCAGGAGTTGATGCTGGAATCCTGTTTGACCCCTTGGTTGTTGGCCTGTGGGGTCCCACAGGGTTATGTTTCTCACCCAGGCTATTTAATATGTATATGAAATCACTGGGAGAGTTTGCCCAGAGTTTTGGGTGAGGTGCCATCAATATGCAGATGACACCCAATTCTACAGCTCCTTTCCACCCCAATCCAGAGAGGCTGTCCTGGTCCTAAATCAGTGTCTGTCATTAGTAATGGACTGGATGAGAGCAAACAAACTTAATCTGGACAAAACAGGGGTGCTCGTGGTCAGTCAGAAGGCTGATTAGAGAATGGGGATTCAACCTGTGTTCCTACCACACCTTGCCTACCCCATCCCGACAGATATCAAAATTGGGATAAAATATATAAAAATTGGACACTTACGACTGGGAAACATGCAGCAAGCAGGACTCTGCCTGGGCTAGGTCAGAATGCCCTCAGCATGGCCAGGTCATCAGGCCAAGAAGAGTTAAGTGGGAAAATCTGGAGTGAATAGATTTCCAGTAATCCTGGCAACGAGCTGACATCTGTATACAATAATCAACACAACTGGCCATGTGCAACAGGCAAGCACCCCTGTTGTGTGCATTTCCTACCAAAACCTTCTCCATTCGCAATACCCAACCAAGACATTAAGGGGCTCTAAGGATTTCCATCAGTATTTTCTCACCCAAAGTAAGACAATTAGTTAATTCTGGAATCTTTTTGTTTACTCTGCAAGACAGCAATTAACACTCATCCCTTCACGGTGAGTAAAAGGGTATAAAAATCCCAGCTCCAGCCCAGATAATTTTGTAACATAGCAACATGCTAGTGCTTTAGATGTCATGCTGCCCCTCAGACTTTTGTTCCTCTGTCCTGCCCTGAAACCCTCATGTTTGAGCCACTTCTCTTTGATCTTCTGCTTCAGGACCAGTAAATATTACCCTATACACCTGAAATCTTTCTCTATGGTTACGCCGATGGAAAAACCCTATCCCTATCCCGGGGTCTACAATTTGATATTAAATATGATTCCGTGTGCCTGAGCACACAGGCAGGCACAGTTGAATGACCAAAAACCAGGTCAGACCAGTAAAATCCCCAGTCACGTAGCCCCAGGAGACCTCAAAGTGTGTAAACCCACAATAAACAAAGGGTTCTCAGCGCCAAGAAGCCAACTTGAGAGGATCAGCGTGTTTGCCCCAAGTTGAACAAATATCCTATCTGACGAAGACCATTTACGTGAAGTCACACCACAACCAAATGCAGCCAAAGATCCCGAGACTTTGGCAACACCTTGTAATCTCATCACGCAAAGGAAGTTATCATTGTGGAGCTTCTTTCTCGTTGCAACACCCATTGTTCTCCCCGGGAAAGTACCACCAGGTACTTTCCCCCCTGCAATTAGTCCCAGTTTTTGAGTGGTTCTTTGGATTGCTCCTGGTCATCACAGCAGACTGTTGCTCCGTCAGTTGAATAATCCCCTCAGCCCTCCCCGTGCTGAGCCCCACTGCTCCGCTGCTTTCCAGGACCCAGGACTTCAGGAAAAGGTGCAGTATTACACCAGCTGCACCCCTTCAATACTCCCCTATCCAATTTCCTCTCTTTTGTTTCTTCATAGCTCTTGGGTGTATGTGTGCCTGATTGCGGTGGTGCGTGAGACTTTTATTCAATAAAATCATTTATTGGACATTCTTGTTTGGTTTTTGGCTTGGCCTGACCCCGTAAAAACTGTCAGAAAAGGTTGGACTAAACCCCAAGAAAAATACTTTGTGATGTAAGTGTAAATGTCATGTTGCTTTAATTGCTTTAATTGTTAAGTGCACGTGTGGAAAGGAATGTGACTCAAGCTAGTTTGTGCTGAGTCATGCTGATGAGCACCAGGTGCAGACAATGCAAGGGTTGACCAGGATTGGCTAGATGTCTGTATAAAGGTAGTACAATCCTAGCCAACAACTGCACTTGTTGCCTGAAGCTCTGCTGGAAAGAGCAAGCTAGATATGCTGGATCACCATCTGGACTTTGTAAATATTGTATATATTTTTGTAACAAAGAATAAAGAGCCTCCACATTGGAAGATTACAAGCTGAATGGGTGAGTGTTACTGGCTTAGTGCATTTGCTGCCAAAGGTGTTCTCTGCAGCTTGGCACGCTTTGACAGCTGTGTGGAGCTATCTCTGCTTATCTATATAGAGTTTTCTTGGCTGGCTTTTCTTTATGTTTTCCCCTTGTTCTGGGGACAAAACTGGGTTAAAAGACCTCAATAGGTTACCCTGGCTCCTGAATTGCTATTGCTCGTACTCTGGCTAGTTTCCATTCCCCATCATGTGAAGCACGGTGAGGTGTCCCCCAAGGGACCCCTGAAATTAGGGTAATACTATCCAACCTTTCTCTCCTTCCCGTTCACTAGCTTTGTATGGTTTGTGAGACTGCTTGATTTCTTGTGTGTGTCTGTGAATTCCTCAATAAAGCATTCTTTTGACTCTCAACTGGTGAGAATCAACTCTCTTGACTCTCAACTGGTGTCGCGGTATACACCAGTGAAAAGCTCCCATAGTTTCCCTGCATCTCACAGGCCTCCTTTTGAGCTATAATTCCCCACGTTCTTATGGAGACACTGGCACTGCTGGTGGACCTCAAGGTTCCCTACCTTTTGGAGTAACAGTGCTAGATGAGGTTAAAGTCTCCTTGAAGACACAAATTTCACAGTTTGGGTGTAGTCTTGGACTCAGCTTTGAACCTGGAGGCCCAGATTTCTGTGATGCACAGGAATGCTTTTGTGAATTTAAAGCTTACATGCTAATTGCTCCCAATCTTTGAGATGCTGAATCTGGCCATGGTGGTACATTCCTTCCTGTTTAGACTACTGTCATGTGCTCTACTTGGGGCTGCCTTTAAAGAGTGTTCAGAAACTTCAGCTGGTCCAAAGAACTGCAGCCAGAAGCCCTTTTCGCATGGCATTTTCCATGCGAAAGAGAGCCTGGAGCGTCACGCGATTGTGAGGAGCAATCTGCATGACACACTCACAATCACACGATGCTGCAGGGGCCGGCAGGTGCCGATCGCGCACCTTTTCATTTTCGTCTAGAAGCCAAAAGTGGTGCATGAGTGCACATTGCTCCCAGGCCCTATGTGCACTTACCTGGTGTGCGGAGCCTCTGGAGCCATGCCGGTTGTGATTCCTGCCCCAGCGCAGCCTGGGAACCTCCCAGGCTGTGCTGCGGAAAGAAGAGTTGGGGCTCTTGCTTGAGCAGGCAGCTTGTGTGGAGCTGAAGGACCCTGGACGTGAGAACCTTCCTCCGGAGGCTGCTCGCGCGATCCCCACACCCCAGCGCTGGAAGAAGGTAAGGTGCGGAAAGGGCCAGACAGGTGTCTAGGGCAAGTTATAGACACCATACAACGCTCTTGTTGAAACAGCTCCACTGGCTGCCAATTTGTTTCCAGGAACAATTAAAAATGTTGGCTCTGACCTATAAAGTCCTATATGGCTATGGTCCAGGCTATTTGCAACACTGTGTCTCCCTGCATGAGCTGGACTGGGCTCCGAGATTATAAGGAAAGGCCCTTTCAGGCCCATCACCACTGCAAGCATGGTTGGTGGGTACATGAGAGAAGGCCTTCTTAGTGGCTGCCTCTAGACTCTGGGACTTCCTTTCCGTGGGGGCCAGAACAGCCTCGTCTGATGTCCTTTTGACAGCAGGCTTAAACCTTTTTATTCAGGAAAGCTTGTAATACAGAAAGCTTTAAAAGAACAGTCTGGGGATGCTGTATTGTTTTAATTGTTGTTTTTAAGAGATTTTTATATTTTCTAGGCCAGTCCATCTATCTCTGCCTGATCTGTCTGACAGAGTTGTTGTGAGAATGGGGAAAGCAGCCATGTACAATGCCTTGAGCTGCCTGGAGGAAAGTCTGGATCAAAATGTCACTAGTAGATAAATAAAATTGCTGGTGTACCAGAAGTTAATCATAACAGAGGGACTGCGCCGTGTCAAGACTATTAATTGTATATAATATATTTAACTTCACACTAATGTACACAATCATCATTAGAAGGATTTGCACCTCACAAGTACTGGTATGTTGTAATGTTTAGAGTGTGGAAGACTCTGGGAAGCCAGTGCTCAAATTGCTTAACCAGGGAAACACAAAGTGACTCTGGGCAAGTATCTCAACCTTACAGAAAGGCAATGACAATGAATAAATCTTGTTAAGAAAACCCTCTAATAGAGTCACCATAAGTTGGATGCCACTTGAAGGCACATAACAACAAGGAAAACAATAAACCTCAGTTTGTAAAAAAAAGCCATTAGGGTTTAGGGTGGAAAGAGGAGCCCACGTTCCTGTTACAAGGCTACCGTTGGCAATAATACCGTGCCATCACTACCAGGGTCTGTAAGTCCTCATTTTCAAAGTGTGTAACAACTGGATTACTGAGAGCAACCAAACCAGGATTTGAGGCATTGGCTTAATTTTTTAAAATGCTGAGCCTATGATCACAGAATCATAGAGTTGGAAGAAACCACAGGGGCCATCCAGTCCAACCCTCTGCCATGCAGGAACACACATCAAAGCATTCCCAACAGACGGCCATCCAGTCTCTGCTTAAAAACCTCCAAAGAAGGAGACTCCACCACTCTCCGAGGCAGTATATTCCACTGCCGGTCATCTCTGACCTCCAGGAAGTTCTTCCTGAGGTTCGAGTGGAATCTCTTTTCCTGCAGTTTGAATCCACTGCTCCTTGTCCTAGTCTCTGGAGCAGTGGAAAACAAGCCTGCTCCCTCCTCGACATGACATCTCTTCAAATATTTAAACATGGCTATCACCTCCCTTCTTAACCTTCTCTTCTGCAGACTAAACATACCCAGCTCCCTAAGGCGTTCCTCATAGGGCATGGCTTCCAGACCCTTCACCATTTTGGTCACCTTCCTCTGAGCACGCTCTAGCTTGTCGATATCCTTCTTCGAACTGAGGTGCCCAGAACTGGACACAGTATTCCAGATGAGGTCTAATCAAAGCAGATTGGAGTGGTACCATTACCTCCCTTGATCTAGACACCTAGTGATGCAACCAAGAATCCTGTTGGCTTTCTTGGCTGCCGCATCACACTGCTGACTCATGTTCATGTGATTGTGTATATGGTGCAGGTTTTAGGCCAAAACATCAGGTGGACAGAGTTTTTAAAGCACTTTTTCAATGGATCCTTTCTAGTTCAGACTAACAACTTTATTTAAGGCCATTTCTGCCCTAGAGTGGAACATTTCACTGTGTTTTATAAACAGTGTTTTTCACTCCAGTGTCCTCAAGTGTCTATCAAAGAAAAGCAGAGAAAATCATTTGTAGCTTCCGCACGTCAATTCCCCTGGAACTCTTGTTCCCCTCCCTTGGTCCACTCTGCCACTGCTGATTGGTCAATTTAATGCCTGCCTTTGCGGTGTGAATCGATGTAACACTTCCACATGTAGGGGAAAAAAAATGCTGTGAACTGTTTTGGCTGATTTACTTCGGAGTTTTTCTGTTTTTACATTACATCGGTTTTACAACTATGTGAACCGCTTTAAGAGCTAAACACATGTGGAACAAACTACGACAGAATGACATCAAACCAGTTTGATGTGCAGATGTATTTGAGACACAACAACGCCACAGCAATGTACCTCCCTTGTGTGGAAAGGGCCTAAGTTTCATTATGAAGTATAACAAACCTCTGGATCCTTCCTGGATTCAAAAGTGGTTCAGTACTTGAAATGTTTCATATGACTCATCTTGAATTTGTGCTGAAAAATGGAAATTTCCTGATAGAATACATTTCCTAATTGCCTTTTCAAGCCTGTTCTTTTGTACCCTTTGACTTGAAAGACATTATTTAGACTACATCAGTGGGTTATAGAAAGTGGTATCCCTTTCTATAGCCGGATGTCTTTTCTGTTAACAATAAATTTCCACACGGGGTAAAACCTTGCACTGTGACGACCGGACACAGAGGTCGTCTACACCGCGGGGTGTGCTAGAGCAGTGAAAAAAGGGGAGTTTCTAGACCTCAAACCGTTCTTGCGCGGCCACAGGGGTGGTGCTCCGTGTTTTATAAAGACCACTTTTCAAGTGGTATTTTTAAAACTTGTGTGCGCTACTCCATCGCAGCGCCCCATTTAGAACTGCAGGGATGCGCTAGTGCATCCCTGCAGAGCTGCCCGTGGGCGGGCTTCCAGCTGGCGCGCTGCCCCAATTGGCAGAGTGCCGCTGGAAGCTACCGGCTGCCATTTTGGGCGCTGCTGGCCGCTGCCAAGTGCCACTGAGCACCACCACCGTTTAGAGCAGCAAATTCGCGCTGCTCCACGTGGGGACGGAGCACCCCACTTCAAGGTAAGCTCCGTCCCCGCGTGCACCGCCATGTTTCCCCCTGTTTCTCCGCCCCCCCATGTGGAAAGGGCCAAAGATTGCAGTTGCCCAAGGAGCCTCTTGAACAGAAGCCTCTTATGCAGTAAATTCTTATTTACTCTTACTTTTGTTCTTTACTTAACACTATAGACACAACCTACCCAATGTGGTAACCTCCAGATGTGACTGACTTCCAGATGAGATTGAAAGTTGTTGTTTCTTGATCCCAGCCAGCACAATCAATGATCAAGGATGATATGAGTTTTAGTGCAAAACATCTGGAGAACAGAACTTGGATAAGTTACTCTTTGGACTACAAATCACAGAATTAGCCAGTCAATGCGGGAGGCTTATTAACAACTGTACTTTTGTCTCAGAGCATATGAGACCTGGAATTTAACTTTGAAAACTGACTTTTCTAGCGATGAATCTGTAACTAATGCAAGTATAGAGCCTATTTCATGGATCTGAATTCTTTTCTTGCAGTATTTGAATGCCAAGTGACCTGATTTCATCAAAATCAAACATGCTGCAATCAGCACTACTCTAATGTGCTTCCGACTGTACATACAGGTCTTGTCTTAAAAGCTCCACTGTGTTAACTTATGCTGGCAAGTGGATATCTTGGTTCATTTCAGAGGAAATTACTGCTAAACAAAAATCTCTAAAAGAAATGGAGAGAGTTCAACATACAAGTTTCAAGCACTATTTGGAGTGGGATCCGAATGTCATCTTGTCTATGATTTTTAAAAAAAGTTTGATAGAGTATGTGTGAAGGTGAAATGTCAAAAAAATAGCTTTACCCTCAGTATTTATCCATAATGTGATGCAGGAGCTATACATTTCAGCAAATATTACCTGAAACATGGATTCCACACATGCATTTTTGTTCTGTGTCCCAAATATATTATTTGTTCTGTATCCCAAACATGATTGTGTGCATTTTTATCATTAGGATGTTTCCACATCTCAGACTCAGTGAATCAAGTGGGACTTCAATTACAGATATCTGAATTCCTACTGATTTAAATGGGTTTCCTCTAAGTATGAACACATGGGGTTCCAAACCATTTTTACATCATTTTGCTGAATGTTTTCATTAAGTTGGTGATGCCAAAATAAGCAGAGCAACAGAAGTCTATATATTGAGATTATAATCTATATTTTGATTTGATTAGTATTTTATTTCATACACAGGGAATTGAAAGTCCTCCAAAACAGGTATGCCACAATTAAAAAATAACAAAAGAATTATTTAGGTTGGTAGATAGCTGCCATAATTTTAAATCCATGCTTGATGGCCAGGAAAATCTGTTTCCAATTAGTTTAAAAGATAGCAATCAGCATTACTTCACAAATAGGTGCATTCATTCTAACATTTCTTATTCTGCATTCTAAGATTAATCTACGTTACATTAATTTCCTGCTCTCAGATGGCCATTTTGTGTGTATTCTCCTTCTAGCTTGCAGAGCTATTCTGTCATCATCCTTAAATCTAGGTCATTAATTTATGATGATATTAAAAAAGGCAAAAAAAAAATCCCTCTGCATGGAAACCTAGCCCATTCATTCATTTGATATTCCACCTATCTCCTGCACTGGCACCCAATGTGGCTTATAATAATTCAAAATATAAATTAGCTAAAATGTTATATTACAGAAGTTAAAAAAATTAGATGAGCTTGTCAGGTTTAACCGTTGATTTATATTAGTGTGCTAGTTGTCATTATGAAAGATACTGTATTCTTAAGTATATGTAGATTCCAGGACTAGTTGCCTGTTTTGTTAGATTGCTTTTGAATTTAGAAGAGATGTCTTGTAGGGACTAGGGAGTTTCAGTCTCCAAAATGATTTAAATAAGGATAGTGGCACAGTCACTGAATTTTGGTTTCTACTTTTCTTCTCACTAAATGTTGGCATTTTTTTTTTCAATGGCAAACCCATTTGACAAATGTAATCTCATACTTATCAAAGCTTTAAAGCTCCTGTTCCAGACTCTGGAATGGAAATGAAAAAGCTACCCCCATTTCGTCGCACTCCTTGAACTCCAGGACATACTTGCTTCTGTTAATTCTTCAGTCCCTTGTTTTTCCTTAGGCTAATATCTGGTGATGCAGAAAAGTGTTAACATTTGACTACACATTACTCCAAGCAAAACATGGCAGATTGTGAAAGTTAAACAGGAAAAATGACACATTTGGAGAAACTAAGGAGGGGGGTGAAGTGGGCTTCTTGAAAGATGCTTTTTCTATATCCTGCACTTTGTCTCTCTGTTGGGAGCAGGGCACTGTATGGAAATGTAGGAAAGGGTCTCCTTATCTGGCTGTCAAATCCCTTCCCTTGGAGGCCTAAATGCTACTGATAGTATCCTAATTTTGGTATTGTCTTAGTACATGGCTTCTTATGCAAGATTTTCAGCATTACTGATTATGACTTCATTTTTTTTTCATTGAATCATGCATTTTATTTTAATTTCATCAATTGTTCTTTAGTTTCCAGCTGTTCTGAAGTTGTTCTTATTGATTGCATCCTACCCTTTTTATTTAAATCAATATATTACAAAGGGTGATTTGTTTGTTTGCTTGTTTGTTTTTGGTTGAGGAATTGCCAGGGATTGGCAGTCATGTTGAGTCCCCCAAGAGATTTTATGGCTGCCTTTGACAGTTAATGCCTGGTTTTAAAGAGGTTTCTGCTGAGCCTAAAGAAGCTGGGAAGGAAACATGCTAAAAGTGTCTCCCACATCCTTGCAGAGTATTTTATTTAAAAAGAAAAAAGAAAAACTGGAAGTTTTTGGGAGCCTCAAAAAGCAGTCTTTGTTGTCACATAGAGGCAGTGGATCATCTAGGTTATAGAAAAGCATTCTGCCACATGGGTTGCCACCAGCCATCTGAAGTGGTATATCTTTATGACAGAGATGGAAATCAAGTGGCCTCAGACCAAATTCTGCCCAGAAAACCCAGTGATAGGTACTCCTTAGGGTCTCTGTAAGTCATAAATGAGGCAAACCTGTCACAGGGGTTTCTTGGCAGAATGCAGAATGTGTTCAGAGGAAGTTTTGCCCTTGTTTTCCTCTGAGGTTGAGAGAGAGTGACTTACCCAAGGTCACCCAGTGGGTTTCCATAGCTGATCCCAGTGTCTTAGTCTAACATTCAAACCACTATACCACATTTAGAGTTCTTCTAGCAATACTTGGAAGGACACATGCCTTGTTAGCACCTCAGTGACATTTCAGCCTTAATCTAATTTGAGGAATCGATTTACTCAGTATCTTTAAAATAGTTGTGAATTTTTCTGTCCACAAAAGTCAGCATAACATTTCTATATGGTTGTCTCTACAAGGAATTAAGTATCATAAAACTTGAGACATTCTTGTTGCTTATTTCTGTAAGTCTATACAAATTTTCAAGCCCCCCCCCCAATTTCCTTGATGGAAATACTGATTTCTGTTTCTGTTCTTGTTGTTTGTTGTTGTGTGTCTTCAAGTTGTTTCTGATTTATGGCAAGCTTAAGGCAAACCTATCAGGGGTTTTCTTGGCAAGATTTGTTCAGAGGTGGTTTGCCTTTGATTTCCTCTGAAGCTGAGAGTGTGTGACTTGTCCAAGGTCTTCCAGCAATCTCCTTGTCTGAGTGGGGATTCAAACCCAGATCTCCAGAGACATGGGCCCTTTTCGCACGGCATTTGCCATGCAAAACGGCCCCTCGAACGTCGCGCGATTGTGAGGAGCGATCTGCACGATGCACTCACAATCACGCTATGCTCCAGGGTAGGGCAGGCACCACTTGTGCACTTCTTCATTTTCGGCTTTCAGCCAAAAATAGTACGCGATTGTGCATTGCTCCAGGGCCCCGTGCGCACTTGCCATGCAAGCAGAGCCTCCAGAGCCGTGGCAGTTGCGCTTCCTGCCCCAGCGCAACCTGGGAAACTCCCAGGCTGTGCTGTGGAAGGAAGAGGCGGGGCTCTCGCGCTACCTGCTCAGGAACAGGCAGCTCGTGTGGAGCTGAAGCAGCGGGGCTGCGAGAGCCTCTCGCTGGAGGCTGCTTGCGCGATCCCCGCACCCCAGGGCCGAAAAAAGGTAAGGTACAGAAAGGGCCATGGTCTAACATGCAGACCACTACACCTTGCTGGCCCTCTGTGATTTCTTCTTCTTACTTTTTAGTAAGGGTATCCCTATCATTAGTTAGTATTGAAAATCTTATGATTGAGAGATCTTTCAAACAAACAAACAAGCAAAAACCATCAGTTCTTTTTGCCACCATGTTGCTAGCTGAGTTTGAGGAAATAAACAAAATGTTTTGGATTTTTTTTTTTTAACCTCTTCAGAATTTTGGCAATTTCATTAAACATGACAAGGAAGTCAAGTGAAGGACAGCTGCTACAGCAGTATGACCTCTGTTAGTGTTGCTTGCCAGGGCTCATGACAAGCAGAAATCCTACAGAGTCAAAACTGTTATCTCTTATATGTAATTAGAGTGCAAGAAACAAACTAAAGGAGGCAATAAACTCTTACAAACACCAAGGTGGATGAAATTATATCAGAACTTTGATAGACCGTACTTTGAAGCTTGGAATGGATAAAGTTGTGTTCAATAGTTAATGGAAAAATAATTGCTAAAGCTGGTGGAGCAGCAAAACAAAACCCTTATCTCTAACTACCACCCCAAATATTAAAATGTCTGGGAGCAATGGCATATGAAAATAAAGGAAGCAGATAATGTGATCACATCTTCCCAGCAATTCAAATGGAATATAAAATTCCTTGACATCCTGCTTTCCTTCTAAGTGCCAGCCCCTATCTTGCTCTGTTTTCCAATGTATTCTGAATGGTGTGGGATTTCCTCTCTGAATTGCTAATTAGAAATATTGCCCTTTGAAACATCAGCTGGAATCCTGTGGAGACATTACATTAATGTGAATGAAGGCAGTGGCTGAGCTTGGTGTGTGGGGGGGGCAGGAGGAGATGGGGCTACAGCATAGGGGTGGAGCCACTGTGCACGGGGGCGGAGTCACTGTGCATGGGGCATGGCCAAGGTCCATGAGGGTGTGGCTACGGGGCAGGATGCCCAAAAAATATTGCCACCTGGGGCGAATCGTCCCCATCACCCCCATCACCCCTGTCCTTGCGTGACTGAATGAAGGTTCTGCTAGTTGATTCACTTTTTACAATATGGCAGAAAGAGGTATCCAGTATCTCCTTACTCAATAGCTGTCACAGAGTGTTTGGGCACAGTGTTGCTTCCTGACCCAAAGGGTCACTGATTGGCCATAGAGCCGTACCAGGAAACCTCCTCCACTGGGCTGAGATCTCCAGCCTTCCTTCACAGCAGCTCAGATTCTGCCTAGATGCTTTATATGTGAACTACATGCTTCTCCAACTTTATCCAGGATCTCAGGCCATTTCCGCACTACATTGTTATAGTGCTATTATTCCACTTTCAACATCCTATGGAATCCTGGGATTTGCAGTTTAGGGAAGGGCATTTAGAATTCTCAGCCAGAGAGCTGTTTGGCCTCAGTAAACTACAAACCTCAGAAATCCACAGGGTATTGAAAGTGGAATAATAGCACTATAACAGTGTAGTGCAGAAATGTATTAAGTTTATGTCATATTAAAGCACTGCTTCTGAAGGTGAGCTCCAGGATAGCAGCCTATGGGATTTTGCCTGACAAATTGCTGCAGAACATCCCAGAATATTTTCATACCACAGGAATGAAAATTGAGCCAATGTGCTTGGCTCACTCTGCTGCTTATTTGAAAAAGAAGATGAGAAAACTATTCTAGAACCTGCAAGAAGCTCAGTAGTTTTATTTCAAATGACTGCCTGCCAATATTTCACTGGAACTATTTAAGCAGGGGCTGGACTGCCATCTGCCAAGGATGCTGTAGCTGCATTTGAGCCACCGAAGATTTCTGTATTTCAGAGGGACTAATATTTGCATGTACATGGTAGGAAAAAAATGGCTACAGGTCCTTTTGAAGCTGAATAACTTACTAGATTTAACTAATGATTGTTACAATAAACAAATGCCAACTGAAGCAATAATCTGGTTAAAACCAGACCATATTTTTATTCTTCAATAAAATAAACTAACTTTATAATAACCCCTGAATGGTGTTTAATTGCTGATGTACTGCTGCGAACTGTAATATGTATTGCTTAGGCCATTTATATTTTAACCTGACATTTTAAACGGGATGCGTGTATCTATACAGTAGAGTTAGCAGTCTGATACCATTTTCAACCTCATTGTTCTCTCCTGGGTTTTATAGTTTGGTGAGAGACTCAGGCCATTTCTGAACCCCACTGACATAGGCCCTTTCCACAGGGCGACCTCTCCAGGAGGTCTTCTTCACTGCAGGGTGTGCTAGAGCAGTTTGAAAAAGTGAGGCTCTACACCTCAAACTGCTCTAGCTCAGCTGCAGGGGTGGTGCTGCAAGTTTTATAAAAACCACCTTCGCAAGTGGTTTTTATGAAACTTGCCCGCGCTGCTCCGTGGCAGCCCCCGGTGAAGAACTGCTGAGATGCGGTAGCGCGTCCCTGCAGATCTACCTGGGGGTGGGCTTCCGGCTGGTGCGCTGCCCTGATTGGTGGAGTGCTGCCGGAAGCCACCAGCCACCATTTTGGGTGCTGCCGAGCGCTGCCGAGCGCCGCCAAAATTCGGCGGTGTTTAGAACGGCGAATCTGCGCTCCCCGCAGGGAAGGGGCAACCCGCTACGAGGTAAGCTCTGCCCCTGCATACGCCTTCCCATTTCGCCCCCCCGGGTGAGGAAAGGGCCATAATTTCAACATCCTGTGGAATTCTAGGGTTTGTAGTTCACAGAGGCCAAAGAGCTATCTGGCTGAGAATTCTAAATGCACCTCCCTGAACTGTAAACCCCAGGATTCCATATAGGATGTTGGAAATGGAATAAGAGCACTATAACAGCATAGTGTGGAAATGACCTTAGAAATCTCTGCTAGTGAGCTCTAGTACTATAATGCAGGAGGTTGGACTAGATTTCTTTTTCAGGCAAATCTTACAAATTTTAGGATTCTATGGGAAGGAGTCATGACTGTTATCAAACTTCCATACCCAGTGTTTCTGATGGAAAACACATAAACTTTGGAAACTTTCTTTTATTTTAAATAGCTTAAAAGAAAGAATTCAAATATACTATCTTTTTTTTTTGCTAAACATTTTTTAATTTCATAAAAATTTCATTGACTGATTACCAAGCAATTAGATTCTGTAAGACGTGTTAGCATTTACTTAAGAAGACATACACATCTCAGTTAATTGCGTGGACAACTGATGATTCTGTGAAATCGGGATGCAAGCTCATTATCTTAGAATCTGAGCATAAGTGAAGGACTGATCATTTGTAGATGGTTACAGAAAGGCACCAAAGATAAGAGGTGCTTCTGAATGGACGACGGTTGTTTTAAATTCTTAAGTTGTTCTAAATTGTTTTAAACTGCTTTTATGTGTATGCCACCCTGAGATCTTGTAAAATGAAGCGGGATTTGACTACTTTAATAAGTAAATATATATACAGAGACTGTACCTGTAGAAGACGTATCTGTTTTAGCTTCAAAAGTCATGTCTGAATTCATGTTATCATTTATATACTTGCATACATTCCATTAGGGAGCTAGCATTGTATATTAATTTGAGCATTGCACTATGATTCTGGAGATCAGGGTTCAAACCCCTGCTCAGCTATGGAAACCTGCTCTATTACCTTGGGTAAGTTATATGCTCCCAGGCTCAGAGGAAAGCAAAGGCAAAACTTTTCTGCTCAAATATTGCCAAGAAAAATCCACGATAGGTTCACCTTAGGGTTGTCATTAAGTTGGAAACAACTTGAAGGCACAAGTATCTTCCAAGTGTCCTGCTTTGGCAAGGACAGCCCTGATTAATCTTCTATCATCCCATTTTTTCAGCTAATTTTTCAAGTGTCCCAGTTTGTGTCTTCTTCACCCACTTCCTCCTTTGCACTTGTTTTACTTTAATTGCTGCAAATTCAGTTTAAAGTGCAAAAGTAGTTTGTACTCAGTTTATGCAGCTGAGGAAGACGAAAGAAGGGTGTGGAATTTTGCCCTTCCCAGTATGCTCAGGCAAAAGGAAACTGCTGTGTCCTCTGATAGCTTGTGTGTTCTTCTTCATTAATAACTTTTGGTATCTTGATCACACTGTAATGTTGCTTGGCCACACTATGCATGAAATGTTGAGGGATATGTACTTGTGAGCCAAATAATGATTCAATTCATAGGATTCCTATAAAAATGCAGATTGCAAATCAGCTATAAGCTTAGCCTAGCTTTCCTTCATTGTACTATATTGTTGAGCCTCCCTGCTCAGAGGAAGCTCATTCTGGCTGATGCACAGACTTTCTTCACATGGAGATCAGAAAGCAGGCTTAAAAATGACTGTTCAAGACTATTCTTTAAGGTCTTCCCTAACTCTACACTGCTTGCACAACTCACATTTTACAAATAAGTAGACACTGGCTTGATTCTTGTGACTTTGCATGGAAGAAAGTTCACAGAAGGGAATCAACGATACCTTTCCAAATCCCACTGAGATCATTAGGGATCTGATTAAAAAGAAATGATAGCATCTTCCCCAATGTGGGCCAGTGCCAACAAACAAACAAACAAAGCAAGCCCATCCATTCAGCTGCACCAAGCTTTGTCCCTGACAGAATACATTATAGAGGCTGTTTAAGTGCTGCCACTGGCCTTAATCCAATGGCTAGCCCTAAGTAGAGTGTACCTATTGAATCAATTGCTGAATCAACACATATATACACTACATTGATTCAATGTGTCTGTCCTAGAAGTAACTAGCAATTGGATTTAAGCCCATGTATGTTTAACTGCTAGAAACTGGGATTCTGACATGGGCTTTGTATATGTAGCTGCCATGATTTGTGCAGTATTCTTTCTTTAAAAAATGATACATATCATGGTATTCATGTGTAATAGATTTCAAGCAGAGACACAGTTTCATACAAATGTTATCTCTGCGCAATGCTGGCAGTACTGCTGCTCAGGCATGTGGCCAGAAATACTGAGGGTGACCTCAGCGTAATGATGGTAGCCAACACAGTTACATGAAAATTAGCTGAGGCACATCTATGCATTAGCAAGCAGGCTTCACCTAGGCCGTCAGGAAATAAATATGTGGACAGGTAGGGCAATCACAGCCCAATGAAATCAGTTATCATTCCCACCCTGCTCTGGAAGGGAAGTCCAAAGGGATGTCCATCTCCAGGAGTCCATCTGTATCACTATAGGTTGATGAAGCTCATGGAGACAGTCTTGGCATAGACAGCTCAAAGTATCTATGAGCTAGCCCAGTGTTGCTCATTTCTATCCAAAAGAGTTTCTCAAAATACAAAGAAGAAAAAATATTTTATGTCATAATTCATTGATGTTGTTTCAAACTGTCAAAGAGACTGAATTTATACCTCTGACACTTAACACTGTACCCTGTCCCTGTAGAACACAGTATTTTTTTTTCTTGTATTTGCATTAACTGTAGGTTCTCACTGAGAGAATTTATGCACCTTGCTGTTTCATAGAAAATAGTTGAGAGATGTGAAGGTCAATCAGATTTAAGTTGAGAAATAGGCCAAGATCCTATATGCTTTTAGCACAGCATAAATCTAGCCAATGAAGTTATGCTGGATTCCAGAGTTGTGCCTGAATTGCATAATGGCCAAGGCCACTATATAATGGTCCAATAGCTCCCCATCCACCCTGTTAAGATTAAGGTTATAAATCTTAGTTTATCTCATTGCTGTGTGCAAGAACAAAAGATCTGATCAGTTATCTTCCCCTCTTTGCCAGAATACAAGGATTTCTGCGCAGTTTTTGTGTGCTGCTCATGCTAAAGGACATTGTTGTAGAAAACTCATTAGCATAAAAACGCATAGGATTTTGCTACAAAAAAAAACATATTTGGAGACAGGAAATTTGGATTTCACTAAAAATTTACAAATTCTTCCATAGAAATTCTGTGTTTTGCACAGAAGCCAAGTTTAGAAAATAATATTTATAGTTTTTCAGTGCAGGAATCTGAATTATTGGCAAAATTGCATTAAACTGCTCAATCTGTGCAGAATTCATGATTTATGCAGATAACACACATTCCTGGGTGTGTGTGTGTGTGAAGTTTTCCTGCATATGTTTGCTATGCAAAACTCCAAATACTTTGGTGCAGTAATCAATGTATTTTCCAGAAAATATATTTTTCTTCCCCAAAATATATTTTCTAAAAAAAATATCAAAGTATTAGCAATAAAGTTCCAAAATGCAAAGAATCTTGTAGCTGATCTTGTTTTCCTTGATCTTGCTTCTCAAGTGTTGAGAGACCCCTTCCTTTTTTTTCATTGAGGCTGCAAATATTACAATTATTTTTCATGACCTTATTCAAAATGCGGAGAAAGAACAACCCCTTCCATAACTATTTTTATACTAGTATGGTGCCCCAATAGGAGTCCTGCCATGTCTGTGTATCTGTCTGTTGCAACCATCACTCACCAGGACTTCATGATAGATACAACAACATTTGTCAGAGTGTTTTTGTTTGTTCTTTGAGTTGCTGTGTCCAGTTCAAGCCAAAAAAACCAAGTCTCAGAAAGAGAGCTTCCTTCAACCAAAAAGGGGGCATGTTGAAGGAATTGTGGTAGGTATTTGGTAGAATTTTTTGGTTGTCATTCAAGCTGTGGTGACTAGTTTCAAGCTGCAGTTGGAAATGAGGGGTTTACTAGAAGCCCTCACTCTAAAGGTAATAATTTTTTAAAGGCTGGAAAACAGTTAGGAGCTCTAGGAGACATTGCTGTTAAGATTCATAAAGAAGTTAGGGGAAAGGGGAGAGAGCTAAGACACTGCTTCGAAGATTCCCAAGAAAAGGATGGAAAATATCTGGAGCACAGCTGATAACACCCCTACGGTCTTAAAAACGGGGCGGAGGGTGAAACAGGGCCAAGGAGCATGTCGGCAGTATGGATCAGAGCAGCACCAGCTGCACTTAGCAGATTTAATGACATAAGAACAACTCTATCATTGAGAGCTTTCAGATAAATATTCCATCAGTAACATACAAAATATACACTGGTACTTCAGATCAGAAATATCAGTATCTTAAGTTTAATTAATTACAGTTTTTAATTAAACGGCAACTACTTTTTAAACTACTGAATATTTTATTGCCATGCTTTCATGTCTACATTCCATAAATCTTTACATAAGCCATGCTTTAGTCTGTGTTTCAATTAATTTGTGACATTAAAGAAAGTTCTTCCCATTTCTGCCCCTTCCATCTCATTTCAGTACAACGTGGTCTGATCTATTATGCATTCAGGTGGATACATTATGCTAAAATTATATGGATTCTCCTACTAGAATCGCTTGAATTATGTGTTGCATGTTTATGATTTGTAATAAACCATTTATATTCTAACCATTCATCCAGAAACTTTCTTGCTGCTGTAGCAGGTATAAAAAAATAAAAGGAAGTAAAAAACATTTAAATACCAATGCCTTTAAAAAAAAAGTCTCTTTAACAAACTAGTTTAGCCTGTGAAAGTTTCTTCAGACACAAATAAGGATAAGGAACATCTCTTACCTTTTATCCTTTTGGTCATTTTTCATCTTATTGATAGTAACTTTGAATGACCTCTTGGTGGTGGTGTTTTTTAAAAAGATGTTTGATGTAGTATATTATTGTGGATGGGAAGAGTGACAGGATAGGCAGGGAAACAGAATCTGGTGCCTTTTTGGTGATATCCAAAGTAGGAGGGTAGTAATCTGAATCTTTGATTTGTAGTACAGAGTAGCAGTTTGTGTATGCATTAATTCAGTGGTTCTCAACCTGTGGGTCCCCAGATGTTTGTGGACTTCAGCTCCCAGAAGCCCTGAGCATTGACCATAGTGGCTGGGGCTTCTGGGAGCTGAAGTTCACAAACATCTGGGGACCCACAGGTTGAGAACCACTGCATTAATTTCTCAGATGATCCATAAGCTGTATACTACATCATGCTGGGTACTTAAAACATAGGCCATTTCTACACTATACTGTTATGGTGCTATTATTCCACTTTCAACATCCTGTGGAATTCTGTAGGTTACTGAGGCCAAATTGCTCTCTGTCTGAGAATTCTAAATGCCCCTCTCTAAACTACAAACCCCAGGACTTCACAGGATGTTGAAAGTGGAATAATAGCACTGTTATAGTGTACTGCAGAAATGACCATACATTCCAATGATGACGTTAATAGTTCCACATATGTGTCAAAATTAAGACACACACTCAATCCATTGAGGTGTCCCATTTGTGGCAGATGGACTCTACTTGACTAGGTGGTGAATAAGAGTCAATGTTATGTTCTGGTGAGATCATGTTAGATTAGGAATGGGATTATTGAGATTCAAATTCCCACTTAGCCTTGGAATTCAGTGGATGGTTTTGCTTTTAGCAATGTTGCTAATGATAGTATTGGTTGGTGAAATGGAAAAATGTACAGCACCATGAACTCCTTGTAGGAAAGATAAAATACACATGCGTCTGTTATTTATATTACATGTCATTATGTACCATTTATATTACAATATATTAGTTGATTTTTCAACTACTTTATATACACATATACACAATATATACATACATATAGACAGTAACAACCTTTTCCTCTTCTGTGCTTTGGGGATATAACTATGGTGGTGGTGGTGGTAGTGAAGACATTTGGCATAAACTGGATCACTGATCACCTACAAATGCATCTGTTCCAGTCCTTTGCTTCAGAGGTCCAGTACAGCAAATGGTTCATTGGATTTCTTTTCCACATCAATCTATTAATGATCATTCTACTAATAATCAATGTATTGTATTAGTACTGCTGCTTCTGAAAGAATTACCATTAAGAATTTTGCTATAACATGTCTTGGGTTTTTTAATTTAAGTGTTGATATCAGTTTTCTGTGGATGACTCCAAATAGAACCTCGAGGAGATAGACTCCGTCACCACCTTGGAGTGCACTTTGCAGCCACAGCACCTGCCACCGAGGGTTGGGAAACCCTCCAGAGATGTTTGCAAGTGGCTTGGTGAGCTGCAGGGGCAGTGATGGCAGCTGGTTTCCATTCCAGTGGCACATTCTTTCTACTCCTAATTTTAGTACAGACTTTACAGGAGCTGCCCATGGTACTCCATCTTCAAATTAGGTTCAGTACCTTGGGTAACTCCTTTAAATTTAGTCTAAAATGCAGAGCAAATTGTCCAGCCAACAAACATGGAAGGTGCAACTCACCACCTCTGTTTGAAAATTTGCTTCCTTCTCTTATGCACACGCGTATGCACACATACACAATAATCATTTCAAATAATGTTTAATTTCTCGTGCAATGTTCTTTATAATATTACCATGTACATATGATTTAGGTTCGAAAGGTACTTGATAAGTCATTACTGCTTGCATCCCATCTTGCTGGGTATTCTTCCCCCACTTGCTTTTTTGTTGGATATTAAGGTAGATTCTAAGGTATCTGTAGGGCTCCCTTCTCCCTTAGATATGACATACCTGCTGAACAAAATTGACTTTGCAAAGTGTGCATCATGTTTTCCAAAGCTGCACCACTTCCACAGCAGCCCTCACTTTATCTCAGGTAAAAAGCCACTGTGTTCATCTTCCTTATGCATTCATGCTCACATTGGTTGGATTGGATTTTCTAGCTGCTACTTCACGTCTGCTTATTTGAATGTGAGTAAATCTTCAAACCAATAGGTTTGAGAGGAAAAACAACAACAAGCAGAACAAAATGGAGTCAACATATCAAAGTTATTGGCACACAGAACTATATTGGATTTATCTGCATTTGCTGCAATGTTGCTAGAGCTAACATCCTTAATTCAAGGTGGAAAAGAGGACAGGACTGCAATATTGAGTGAAATTTCATTTCTGCAAATGAGTTGGTTTTGTAACATTGTCAAAACCAGAAATGTATTTTGTGATATAAAATATATGAATTATGGTTACATACCAACATAGTTATATTTACCAGTAGTCTTAATGTTTAGGCAACCACCAGTGGAAATGGTGTGTAAAATAACTGCATAAATTCCCAGCGTGGCACCATTTTATAGTAATAATAATGGCATTATTAAAATGGTAATTCTCCTGGTCTAAACAACATTGTGTAAGTGTAGGTATCTGTGACAAAATATTGGATGGAATTATATCCACACTGAAAGCCATTTCTTTTTTCAGCAATAGATTCTCACTATTAAAGATAAAGGTGTATAAGGCAAGACAGGCTGACTCTGATGCAATAGTAACAGGAACAAACTAAGAATGTATAAATGTAGAGCTTGAATGGAATCATGTTGATGAGAATTAACCATGTCAACAAGGCTTTGTGATGAAAAGTGAACCATTAACTTTGCTTGAATGAATCATGGTTGATGTAAGAATGCTACACTAACTTTCACACTGGTGCAGTCTGAGACACCAAGCAATGATGAATATTCTTGTCCTCTGTTTTTAAATTACTTTGCTAGCTTCGGAAACAAGTACCATGGTGTCCCTTGGGGGTCCATGCTGACCACGTGGCTTTGTACAGCATAACTGCCAAGCCATTAAGCCACTTTCAATCCACACTTCAAGTTCAGACAGGTGTTAGCACAGTGGGTTCTGGGAGAGCGCTACAGAAAGCACTGGCATCTGCAAAGATAGATACTTCGCATGTCACATTATGAGAGGCCTACTGCAGGCTTTCATACAGCTGAGCCATGTTGCTGCCAGCCATTGATTTAGTGCCTGAATACACCAATTTTTACTAATTCAAAGCAGCAAGGTCATTTTAATTCACTTCATCTGGTCTTTCCATTATAGCAGCAAAGTGTTCCAAGGAAACCTTGAAGAATGTTAAGTATTGTTGTTACCTCTTGGCCTGTCTCAAGCAAATTGGGAGCACAGATTTCCTAATACAGCAGATGTTCCAGGCAAGCCCTTTTGCTTGTGAAGCCATTGACATCATTACAAATTTGATTAAATAAGGATTTCTCTCTAATGCACTAAGATGTGAAAATAGATTCATTCTTCCTGTGATAGCACTACTCAGGGGCTTTACAGTCTAAGCTCATTTGCTGTGCCATTTTTGTTAGAATATTTCCTTAGGCATATTTATGGATTGATTTGATGTTCACAAGGAGGAAAATTTGCTGAAAGTCCTGTGAGCTGGGCAGAACAGAATACAGCACTATATAGGTTGTTTCTTCGATCTTCTGGCCAAAGCATATGCCTTGTCAACTGAAAGGTCATGTCTATTCCAATAACAAGCAGAAAGCAAGTGTGATTTAATGAAAGGGACAAAAAGAAATAAATAGAAAAACCTCATTCATCTGATCAGTCCTTTTATTCTAAATAGACATTATCTGTTCCATGGAAGTGTCATAAACTGGCATTGTTGAACAGAGGAACTAGTTCATGTAATGTCCATTATAGATCTACAGTAGGATCATACACCTAATTTACCTTTCTTATGTACATGAATCCTAATCTGGCCAAAATTAGTTCCATGCTGAGTTCACTCTCACAAACAGAAGGAGTTTTGATCCAATGGAGGCTTGAGTTGGGGAAATAATTGGGTGAAGTAATTTTCAGCAATTTCCCTTCCCACTTGCAGTTCCCTGTGCAACCTCTGTTTCATATCCCCCACCTTCTTGAGAAGATTTTCAGGGGTACTGCACACTAGAGGCTTTTCATTCTTCCACTGAGCAGAATTTCATTGAGGAAATATTCTTGCTGACAGCACTTCCAAGTCCTTGAAACTAATTCAGCTCTCCTTGGTGTCAATGGGAACAATCTGAGTTGCTCTGGAACCAGATTTTTTTTTTTTTGATTAACCAGTTCTAATCATTCTCAGGCACATATTCACAATGAGAAAATGGGGCAATCATGGCATGCAAGTCTGAAGAAATTTCCCTAAGGTGGATCACATTTCCCCCACTATGTTCACAGGAAGTGTTGCCATCTGAGAGATGATATGGATTCCAAATCTGGTCTTAAATGATCAGTGGGACCTATGATGAACTAGATTTCTCTATAGCACCTGAATTATGTAAGTTCTACATCTGTTCCTGGGTGCCAATGGTGGGGGAGGTGGCATTTGGATGAGACCAATGAACTGAGCTTGAATTCTGGCAAGATTCAAGATCTGAGAGGGGGTGGTTTACAGGTCCACAGTGTAGGTCAACTTCCTGGGCCCTTTTCGCACCTTGCCTTTTCCCGGTGCCAGAGTGGGAGGCTCACGCACGAAGACTTCAGAGGAACACTCCCACATCCCTCCTGCTTGGGCTTTGCAGCGGCTTCCTCATCGTGCGAGTGCCCCACCTCTTCTGTTCGCAGTGCAGCCTGGGACCTCCCACGCTGCACTGAGGAGAGGATGCGCGACTGGCCCAGCTCCCGAGGCTCCGTACACCAGGTAAGTGAGCACGGGGCCCTGGAAAGATGTGTGACTGCACAGCATTTTTGGCTTTGAGCTGAAAATAAAAAAATGCGTGTGCGGTCTGCCTCAGGCCCTTGAGCATCACACAAATGTGAGTGCGTCATATGGACTGCTTCTCACATTTACGCAACGCTCAAGGGGCCCTTTCACTTCAGAAATTCCATGCAAAAAGGGCCCTGTTCTAAGTGTAACCATGCTCCTTTTGAAAGAGTAGTTGCAGAACCTGGGTAATTTATGGATTCATTTTTGTCATAGGGGGAACCAAGACATCTCAATGACTAGGAGCATCTTTTATTAGCATCAGCAGATAATCAGCTATAGGCTATTTTTGAATCAGCCTGACTACAGTAAGCCAGGAATTAGTAACCACAGGACTTGACTGTGAGTTTTCCCTTGGAGGTGATCCAGAATGGCAACGGGTACATAACGAAACCATTAAGGAGTTGGTTGCCACATCTATTCAACATCATATAACACTTCTGATGAATGAATTGCATGACTCCAACATGCTACCAAGTTAAGGCTCTGCTGTGGGTGTATAAAGCTCTAAAGTCTTGAGGCCAAGTTATCCCAGGGTTTGTTTGACTACTTATACCCTCATATGTTCACTGAAGTCCTCAGGATAGGCAGTGGTGCCATGTGGTCCAAAGATCAGCCTTATGGATACCAAATAATGAAATATTTAAAGCTGCCTCTCTCTCCCTATTAGTATTAGGCAGACACAGAAAGTGTTAACTTTTGGGCTTAAGTCATATCTTTTCAGTGAGGCTTTCTCTGAAGTGTTATCCAGCTATGTGATTTTCAGAATGCTTTTTGTTTCTTCTTTTATTTATTTATTGTAGGGGCTTATGCAGCACTCTGAAGTATTTTTATGTTCAGACATAAATAAAATCTGTGTAATAAATAAATAATAAAGAATAAGTTAATATAACTCCACTCTTTTATGGAATGCAATGTCTATCAAGCAAAAGTTCAGAGAAACTCCCACTCTTACAACTGTTGGACGTGATAAGCCTTGGCTCTGAACACTAGGGCAGGCTACAACTGATACTTCCCACTGTCTTTACATATAATGGGGCATTGAAGATGCTTTTAGTGCATTATCACCCCTGAGCCAGTCAGCTTTATGGTCAATGAAGCTATCAAGTCACCAGGCTGCCTTCATTCTTCACTTGATCAACTAGCTGGAATGAGTAGTGACCTCAGATAAGTCTTTCTTTACTCCTGGTGCCTTCTTTCACCATTATTCACCTCATACTCCCCTCCCTGTTTTTTTGTTTGTTTTTAATAAGTGCATTCAGCAATTATAACCGAGCCAAACTGTTCAACAATGCAAAGCTGAGGGGAAAAGATTTGCTCTACCAACTAATATTGAAATGGAAACAAAACAACTCAAACTCTGCCTTATGTTGCAGCCCGCTCTGTAGATAGCTGGGTGAGTATCTTGAAAGTTGCTGTCAACCCAGATCTTGGAAAAGTTTCTTTTTTGGAGTACAGCTTCCATAGTCTTCTGGCCGCTGGACGTGAAGGCTGAGGGAATGCAGAAGGTGGAATCCAAAAAGATAACATTTCTAAGTTATGGGACTGTTATACCAAGAGAAGGCACATCCATTTTTAAGGGGCAGCTAGAGTATATCCACATTTCTGCAGATCACAGAGGAGCCAGAATATACCCACATGTCCACTCTACAAAGGGAAGGAAATGAAAACAGCCATATTTGTCTCATTCTCATGTTATGTTTTTTTGTTGTGTGTCTTCAAGTTGTTTCTGACTTATGGTGACCCAAAGGCAAACCTATCACATGGTTTCTTTGGCAAGATGTCTTCAGAGGGGGTTTGCCTCGGCTTTCCTCTGAGGCTGAGAGAGTGCCAGGTCACCCACTGGCTTTGCATGGCCAAGTGGGAACTTGAATCCTGGTCTCCAGAGTTGTAGCCCAATGGTCAAACCACTATACCATGCTGGCCTCACTGTGCTTCTTTACTTGACTAAAAATCCAAGGACTTCTTGTACAATTTTTAAAAATTGCCATAAAGCAGCCAAAAACGTATTATTCCAAATCCACTAACTTCAGCATGGAACCATGGGCTCCCTTGAGAGTACTGCTAAATAATCAGAATTAAGCAAACTGAACCAGCATTCTTTTGTGGCAAGTGGTTGGACAATCTCTACGTCAGCACAACTGCTAGAGGTAGTGGTGGTTGAATGATGGGAAGAAGAGTTTATGACCAGCTAATTATTTCATGAATGAATGGAAAATCTCTGACACACGTAATTTTTTGGGCCACTCATCCCATGCTGCCTGAACTTTGAGGGCCGTGAAAGCCAGAAATCGATGAAATACATGGCTCAAAGAGGGCTGCATGTTCTTATGCCACCTCATAGATAACTATACCTGCATATGTATAAGATTGTGATCTTAATTGAGAACCATCGATACAGAACCACACTTTAAAGGCCTTTGACACAGAGCAGGATGGAGACATAAGGCTAGGCCATATTTTGCAGTGTAGAAGGATGCAGGCTTGAACTTTACTGATTGATCCTAAGTAATGTAGACCTAAAGAATCAATATGTGAATTGTGACTCAAAATGTAGGTAAATCCCACTGACTCAGTGAATCTACCATAACTGAGACTGGATTCAAGATGCAGCTTCAACTCTTGAGTTCATTTTTCTTTGCATTTCATTGTACTTTCCCCCTCTTCCTGTTAAATAATCTCAGTGAAAGGTTAAACAACTTACATTAAACAAGGCTTTTAATCCTGACTCGTTTATAGCTATTCTGATCTAAATCTAAACTCCCAAAACACTTCATTTATTTTGGAGGTAATAGTGCTTATATTTTAAGATGGGCAATGCTAGTGATGTCTGTGACCTACAATGTACAGGGTTAAGGTATTGATATATTCAAAAGAAATACAGCATGTCATAAATATAGGAAAATGTAAGTATAAGGCAGGTGTAAGAAGGACCATTTCAAGTGCAAGTCAGAGTACATACAACTGAATGCTCCTCCACTCCAAGTAAATTTATATATGTAAAAAAATCTATACAGACAGCAGCCATGTTATGTGTGCTCTGATTTCTGATGTAGTGGTTTTCTGTGTGCAGGGTCTCTGTGAGTATAGTGTAATATTCAGTCATGCACTATGATTGATGCTTCATCTGAAGTGGTGCAATCCAAATGGAGGACAAGTCAAGAAAGAACATTGGTAAGGCCTGACCTGTAACTTGGCTAGCAATATCTGGATATATTCTATTCTATTTAATATATATATTAAACCCCTCATAAAACTATTTCTCTAGAAACTATGCAACAGTTAGAAATAGAACAGAACAATAAAACAATGAGAAATTCCTTAAATTTGTGAAATCTATGGCCCTTTTTGCACGGCATTTGTCATGTGAAAGGGCCTCCAGAGCATCACGCGATTGCGAGGACTGTTCCACATGACATCCTCGCAATCGCGCGACACTGCTGGGGCCAGCAGGTATCGATCACACAATATATCATTTTTGGCTTCTGGCTGAAAATGATGCATGATCACGCATCACTCTGAGGCTCCACATGCACTTACTGTCCGTGCAGAGCCTCTGGAGATATGGCCCTCCTGCTTCCTCCCCCAGTACAGCCTGGGAAAGTACCCAGCTGCGCGTGGAAGGATGAGGTGGAGCCCTCATGCTGGCTGCTGACCAGCTGCGGAGACAGAGGAGAGGGGATGCAAGTGCCTCTCGGAAGAGACTGCTCATGTGATCTCCACATGCCCACGCTGGAAGCAGGTAAGCTGCGGAAAGGGCCTATGTAACATAACAGCCCAGTGCACAGGTATTAACACAACATAATACAATGCAAAATGCCCAGGTAAAAGAAATAATCACCCCCCTTGGTCTAAAATATTTAACACCAACACGCATATCTGGTGTTGCCCGGGATTTTATTTTCTTATAGGTAATACTTGTTAGGAAGATTTGAAATCCTGTGTTTCTGATTCCCCAAACTTTCCCTCATATTCCGCAGTCCAATCTGTATTCAGAGTTATTAACATATACAGGTTGGTCTCCTGAGGGAATACACTGCCCTCCTCCTTCTTGCTGCTAGGCCTCATCTCCATAGCAACCGGTCAGAGGCCCAAGAGCTCTCTGGCTGAGAATTCTAAAGGCCCCCCCCCCTAAACTGCAAACCCCAGGATTCCATAAAATCTTCTCAGGCAGCCAATCATATGAGGTCTTTGCCTGACACAGACAAACAAATATACAAACTTTGCCTTTTATATAGTAGATGTTTGAAATGTCTTGTAGGGTAAAGAAATTTTGGCCTAGTGCTGAAAAGGCAAGTTTTCCTAGGAGCTTCTTGTGTAGATTATGGAAGGATGTGAAAGGAAATACACTGAAGCCCAGAGCCATGACTAATAATAGTACCAGAATAAAATGGAAGCCAGTATAGTAAGAAAGGACGGGTAAAGTAAAGGATCATAAAGCCTAGTCCCCATTAAAATTGTTCCAGTCATATTTTGTGTTAGTTGGAATTTCCTAAGCATATCCATCTTCCAAGGCAGCCCCACCTGGAACCCATAGGGAATGAAGGTACATAAAATGACAAATAAATCTAAAGTAGTTTCTTTCACAGAATTTAGAGAAGGGCTGCTATGAAGAAGACTATAAAGCACTTTGGTTTTACACAAAGATTTAGGAAAATACTTTGCTTTCTGCTCAATGCATTCTGGCTTTGACATTTAGTTGTTTCCAAGTCTGAAAAAGTGGTTCAATGTTCCTTAGGGTGTCTCACGTTCAAGTATCACTGAACTGAAAGGAGCTTACTTCAACTGTTCCTCTAAAGTTAATTTAATGCACAAATTAATATGTGTCATTTTTCCTTCTTAAGTATGAATACCAGCAAATGTCCCTATTTGAACAGCCACACAAGTAGCAATGATATATTATTCCCACCCCATGATATTTCTTTTTTTATTTTTTCTATTTTATTTTTATTAAAGTTATAACAAACAATATTTACAAATAATCATTCTTTCTTTTTATAACTATATAAGAACCAGAAAGCAAAGAAATATATACAATCAAATTTATATACCTATATACTTATAAATTTATATACCTATCCAACATCTAAATCTATTTCTATTTCTTGTTCTTCTATTGATCTTCTATCTTAATCTACATAAATAGATAGATAAATAGATCATTTCCCTTTTTATATGACTTGCCATATCTTTGCTTGTTTTCATTCTTTTCATGTTTCTTTCTGAATCGCCCATTTTCTTCGTACGTATTCTTTAATTGGTTTCAATTCTTCCCTATTTTTCCCTCTTGTTTCACCCTTAAATGCCATTGTCAAATCATCCATCATTATCATTTCTGATAGTTTAACATCCCATTCCTCGATATCAGGTATATGTTCACACTTCCAGTACTTTGCATAAGTAATCGTTGCATTTGATACCATATATAGTATTATTCTCCAATATCTAATATGATCTTTTTCTATTTGATGTAACATATTTAAAAGAAATATTTCAGGGTGCAAAGGAATATTAATTTGTAATATTTCCAATATTTTCTTTTGAATGCTTTTCCAATATCATGATATTTCAACATCTTTTTATGTTCAGTTGCAGAAGTAAGTGATCCAAGCTCTTTCTAGCATTGGAAGGTCCAAATGTTTAAGGTTATCCTACAGATAAATTGGCTTACATTTGAGTAGAAATGCATGGGATAATGGTGACAAGCAATTGTTTAATCCACCTGTTCTGCCATTTGCTCCCTTCCAGTTCTTCACATTTCCCCAGCTCCACATTGGAGAAGATGTGAAACATGAAGCTATGATAAATCACAGATGTGCTGGGAATCCTTATATTAAATTGCTTAAAATATATCTATCAAAGGTCAAAGATGGTGAAGATATGGGGAATTGAAGGAGCAAAGTTCTGTGCATTATCTGCCCAGCTAGGACTGCCACATACCATAGGATTCCACTAAAATTATGCATTAAAAAACTATTCTTATATTTGCAGCCCAGATGGGATTCTCTCAAGTATATAATGCAGACAGTTTGGCAGACAAATGGCATTGCAATTATCAGCAAAGATGACTGGTGAATAGCACATTCTTCCTGTCACTTAATTTTATTCTATTTTTACTTATTCCTTATTCTTATATGATTGCAAGCATTTGGTACATTTTACAGGTATATTTCTGTATAATAAGTATTTTATGTTATTTTTTTTTGAAGCTGTGCAACTCTCATTTTCTATTTGTTTGGCTGGTGCTTTTGAATTTGGCTTATTGCGAGGTGGTTGAGCATGCTTTTTTTGGTTCTTACTTTCTGCTATACCTGTCTGTCTTATGCTGCAGCCTCCCTGCCATCCAAGCTGCCTGATTTGGAAAAGCCTTCTGGAAGGAATTGTTACCCCAAAAGGTGGATGACTCAGAGGTGTCAGTGCCTCTCTGAAACAGTGGAGAATTATTAGCTCAAAGGGAGACCCACAAAAGGGGGGTAATCTTACAGAATCTTTCCAGTTATGTATACCAGTACCAATGCAGGGACATGAGTTGGAGTTTAAAATAATATTGGGGGAAAAAACAAACACAGACAAGATTCAAGTAGTCTAATAACCACACAAGGCTAAATGAAGGAAAAATCGAATAATGAAAAGTTGGGGTGAAGTGGGTGATATTGACCTACCCTGCAGAGAAAAAAATGAAGCGATATGGCCCAGACTGAGGCCATTTCCGCATGGCTTCACGCCCTGCTATGGGGATGAGATGGCAGCAGTCTGCAGGTTGTGCTTTCTCATGATGTCATCATGGTTCCGTTGCTGGCCCATTCCCAGGTGTCGTGAGCACAGGATATTCACTGAATAGATTAAATTCATTAAGCACCCACAATTGTGTGACACTCCCATACTTACCTGCCATGCAGAAGGGCAGGAAGTGCTTCCTTCCTTAGCACAGCCTAGAAAAGAGCCCAGCTGTGCTGTGGAAGGCAGACACATATCCTTCCCACTCCCTTCTGCAGGGAGTTGGTTGGGTGAGGAGGGGAGCATTCCTGTCACACTCCCTTCCCGACAAAGGCACTGCAGGAATTGCAAAGGGGTGATTTGAGAGAACGTTGTCATGCAAAGATGGTGTAACAGTTCGAGGGGAGTATCAGAATGGGAATCTGAGCAGCAGAGTGATGGCGTATGTCCAGAGTACTATGAGTTATCTGGCTCAGAGCCAGGATTTAAATACTCTATTTCTGCTCTGAGAGAAGATGTTAATGGGTCTCTGGCTGAGCAAACAATGGGATCTGGAATGGGCTAATGGATTTAACATTAAGTGACAAAGCATTGGTGGAAATCATGATAGCTCCTGAATGTCTGGGGAAACAAAGGAAAGTTTCAATGGGAAGAGGGAACAGATTGATGACATTCAGTTGCTCTATTGACACAACTTCACGTGCTTTTGTATTTGAAGGTTGAATCATTGAGGAGATTATTGGAAGCTCAGCAACACGGGAGCTTGCTGGCTGATATGACCTGGCCATGCCTTAAGGCCTCATCTGACCTACTTTTGCACATGTTCAGCCAGTCCTTTTTGCCAGCGTGGCTTTTCAGCTGTACAGTATATGATATATATTTTGTGTCAATTAAATAACATTCACTGCCAATCATATCGTGGAGTGGAGGTGTATGGCATGGTAACAGAACTATCTTATGGTATCTGTATATTAACTGAAGTGTTGGAAATCAGGGATGCTAGCATCTGCTGGAGAAATGGTTGTATAGTGAAAGTTTCACTGTACATTCACACACACTCCCTGGCCACTTCAAAAGTAAAATAAATCCAAAAATGCAAATGCCTACCCATAAGAATTTCTTCAAAATTATCTCTGAATGTTTTCTCATTCTCTGTACATTATTTGAAAGAAATTTCTTTTCTATGAAATGGAATAATGAGAATGATGGAAAATATGGAAGAATTTTCAAGTATACTATTAGCTCAGATCATAACTTTGCAAATAAATCCTAAGAATCCTCACACATGAAGTAAAACAAATTATTTGATACATTAGCTCCTCCTTAAAGAACATCCTAGTTTCTCTGTTGAATCTGGGCTGACTGGTTAAGTATGACAAATTCTTTTCTATGGGAAAGATGGTTAAAGTTCACAGAACAAAAGATACAATAATGGATATCCAGGTGGGGTGATATTATCTCATAGGTTGCTTGGATGGTAACACCTAAGTTTAAAAAAAGCATTTGGATTTTTCCAAAGTTCTTATTGCTTTTCTACCCATATGGCAACAATTACCGTTTTGGAGATGATGCAAAGGTGACTGCTATACTGCTATTTGGATCCCCTTGTTCATCCTTGCCATGAATCTCATAGTCATGTGCTCTTTCCCTGAAAACTGGGCAAGATGCTGTCAATTAAAATAGATAGAATCATAGAATCATAGAAATGTAGAGTTGGAAGAGACCACAAGGGCCATCCAGTCCAACCCCCTGCCATGCAGGAACACCCTCAAAGCACTCCCGACAAGTGGCCATCCAGCCTCCGCTTAAAAACCTCCAAAGAAAGAGACTCCACCACACTCTGTGGCAGCACATTCCACTGCCGGACAGCCCTGACTGTCAGGAAATTCCTCCTGAGGTTCAGGCAGAATCTCCCCTCCTGCAGCTTGCATCCATTGCTCCTTGTCCTGGTCTCAAGAGCAGGAGAAAACAAGCCCACTCCCTCCTCGACATGACACCCCTTCAAATATTTAAACATGGCTATCATGTCCCCTCTCAACTTTCTCTTCTGCAGACTAAACATACCCAGCTCTCTAAGTCTGTCCTCATAGGGCATGGTTTCCAGGCCCCTCACCATTTTGGTTGCCCTCCTCTGGACCTGCTCCAGCTTATCCATATCCTTCTTGAATTGGGGTGCCCAGAACTGGACACAGTATTCAAGATGAGGTCTAACCAATGCAGAATAAAGTGGTACCAATACCTCCCTCGATCTAGACACCATACTCCTATTGATGCAACCAAGAATTGCATTGGCCTTCTTAGCTGCCGCATCACACTGCTGACTCATGTTCAGCTTGTGGTCTATGAAGACTCCTAAATCCCTTTCACACGTACTGTTAGCCAGCCACGTGTCCCCCATCCTATATTTCTGCATGCCATTTTTTCTGCCTAAGTGTAGGACCTTACATTTCTCTCTGTTGAAATTCATTTTGTTAGCCTTGGCCCAGCTCTCCAATCTGTCCAGGTCCTTTTGAATTTTGATCCTGTCATCAGGCATATTAGCAACCCCTCCCAATTTGGTGTCATCTGCAAATTTGATCAGCGTGCCCTCTATTCCTTCATCCAAGTCATTAATGAAGATATTGAACAGCACCGGGCCCAGGACAGAACCCTGTGGCACCCCGCTAGTCACTTCTCTCCAGGATGAGAATCTGCCATTGGTGACCACCCTTTCGGAACGGTCAGTCAACCAGTTACAAATCCACCTGACAGTAGCCCTGTCCAGTCCACATCTTACTAGCTTCTTTGCAAGAATGTCATGGGGAACTTTGTCAAAGATAAAAGGTCATGATAAAGCATCTCAGTAAGAGTTGGCAGATACTGAGATTTTCATACCTTAGATTTCATGTCTGTCTGTACCTCCCTCCTTTCTGATCTTGTGCTTTATGGCTGATAGATGAAATTACAACAAAATTTTAAATGATTGTTGTGTGATAAGTGTGTGTGTTTACACACATACATAGATATGAAGTCATAGAACAGAATAATAGAATCATAGAATTGTAAGGAATAGCAATGACTGTCATAGTCTATTCCACTGTTGAACAGTTCTTATTGTCAGCAAATTCTTCCTAACATCTAGGTAGAATCTCCTTCCTTGCAATTCGAATCAAGGTACTGGATTCATAATCTAGTGCCTGGAGCAATAGAAAACAAGCTTATTCCTTCTCCTATATGACTTTCCTTCAGATATTTAAGATGGCTTTTATTGTCACCTCTTGATCTTCTCCAAGGTAAAGCTACACAGCTACTTAAACTGTTCCTCATAGGATTTGGATTCCAGCTGTTTTACCATCTTAGTTGCCCTCCTCTGTACGTGTTTCATCTTGTCCTTCTTGAAATTTGGTTCCTAGCACTTGACACTGTATTCCAAATGAACTATAACCTGAGTGGGACTATTACCCTCGTTGTGGGCAGTCAGTTTGTGTTGCTGAAGCCTATAACTGCATTGGCACTTTTTGCTGGTTCATTACAATGTGGACTTATATTTAGCTTATGGTCTGTTAGGCTCCCTAGATCTTTTTCACACATACTGCTGTCAAGTCATGTGTTGCCCTTTCAGTATTTGTACATTTCATGTTTAGATTTTCTGACTTTCTCCATATAAACACTGACTATTCCTTTGAACTCTTCTTTGGTGATTTCCCTTTTCTTGGGTTTGTTGTACATGTCCCATTAAAGCCATTTCTGCACTACACTGTTATAGTGCTATCACCCCACTTTCAACATCCTATAGAATTCTGGGGTTTGCAGTTTAGGGAGGGGCATTTAGAGGACCTTAATAAACTACAAACCCCAGAATTCCACAGGATGTTGAAAGTGGAACAATAGCACTATAACAGTGTAGTGCAGAAATGTCCTATATCTTGGCTCATCTGAAAGTTCTTAATGCATCCATCCTGTTTTTTAAAGACACCTACCACTTTTTCTTTGCACTGGAATTGATTGAAACAGTACCTTAAATATCTCACTTTTCAGAAACTTTCCTTCATCATGCACTCCATTCCCTTTGAACACTGATCATAGGATCTCACCAAGTATTTCCTTACAGTTACCAAAACCACATTTGTAATCTATTTGTAGTACAGAGTGTATGTCTGAATACATTTGCATTCAAATTCTAATAGAACATGGTCACTCTTACCCACACTTCCCACTGCTTCCATACCATTATTGGTAAGGATCAAGTTGAAGATAATAAATAGATCATAGAATCATAGAAATGTAGAGTTGGAAGAGACCACAAGGGTCATCCAGTCCATCTCCTTGTTGTCTCCATGACATTCTGGAACATGACATTATCAGTAAGAAAAGTGAGGAATTTGTTAGAGCTTCTTCTTGGCAGATGTTGACTTCCAACAGACATCAAATTGGTTGAGTTTTCCCATTGTATCCCTCCCTCCCTCCCTTCTCAGTATGCACATATAAGTAATTTGTTTTTGTGAAAGGAACCTTTCTTCTAAATTCAATTACCAAGTAAGGATAATTACAACTGTTGACATATGCTAAAGAATTATTGATGTAAAAATTCTATAATTTCACTACCATTTAAGAAGAGAGGGTTGATAGATAAACAAACAAACAAACAAACAAACATCTTAGGATTGGAAAGTTTTTTGTTTTTTTTTGCCTTTTCTCCCTGAACAGTCAATGAATGTAAATTATTTTCAATGCTGAGAAAGTTCACAGAGCCTCAGGAAAAACAAAGGAAAAAGAGAGAAAGAGAGGAAGGAAGGAAGGAAGGAAGGAAGGAAGGAAGGAAGGAAGGAAGGAAAGAAAGAAAGAAAGAAAGAAAGAAAGAAAGAAAGAAAGAAAGAAAGAGGAAGAAGCTTATTTCTCTAAGGAAAAGAAAAGACTATGCATGATTTTATATTTCTTTGAGTTGCAAAGAAAAGCAAGACATTAGATAAATAGATTTATTGTACCTAAAATGAAAGGTCATGATTTTCAGATTAAGGTAAGGTTAGGAAGTTAGGATATTGACAGTTAACATACTAACTAAAAAGATGACAAATAAAGTATGTCACAAACAAAATGAGCAAGATGTCACATGTTTGGGACTCATCTTTTGTACACTAGAGAACTTCTTTAAGCAAGCTTCTAGCAGGGAAGGAAAGTTTTGGAGTATAACCAATGACCCAGGTGAGAGCTAGGGTTAAGCACAACACATAGGCCCTTTTCACATGCCAGTCCTGTTGCGAAATGGCCTCAGGAATGTTGCGCGATTGCGAGGACCATTCCACATGACATCCTCACAATCGCGCAATGCTCCCAAGGCTATTAGGGGGTGATCACGCATTATGTCATTTTCGTCTTGTTGCTGAAAATGATGCACAATTGCGCATTCTTCCCATGCTCCACATGCACTTACCTTGCATGTGGAGGCTCCGGAAACATGGCCATCATGCTTCCTCCCCCAGCACAGCCTAGGAAAGTACTCGACTGTAGTGCAGAAGGAAGGCACAAAGCGCTCACGCTTCCTTCCGGGTAGCACAGAGCTGGTGCAGAGAGGAAGCGGAGGGGACACGATTGCCTCTTGGATGAGGCTTTTCGCATTAGCCCCGCGCGACACCAGTGGCACAAGGTAAGGTGCAAAAAGGGCCATAGTCAGGAAGCACTATCCAGACCATGAAAGACTAATGCTACAATTCAATTTATTCTTCAGATGTAATTGCAACATGTACTTCTTAATGCACAGAGAGTGCTGACTATAACTTTATGCCACAAAAGAGGCTAATTACCAAATAATATGTTTGTTTGTTTGTTTTTGCAGCCTACTGTACATCTTCAGCAACAGAATTGATTAGTCCTCCAACTTTTGGACAAAAAAGATAGCTGGATGGAATCAAGAGACTGATTGTGGATTCTATTGACTATGGGAGATACTACCTACAGGACTTGTTGAATCTTGGATATCACCTTGATTTGAATCACCACAACTGGAAGTGGTTGTGTTGTCTGGTAGAAACTCCCATTTATCATTGGGTTGTTTTCACTTAACCTCCCTTTCATATTTTCTTGGGCAGGATCCAAATCTGGACTTCTGCTAGTAGAATATTGCAGAAGCAGGAGGAGGCAACATTTGCTTCTCCACTGTGATATGCAATGCATGACCAACAGTAGGTTTATTTTTGGGGGGTGGGGTGGGGTTAAAAATCATGTGGTACTGAAAGGGTTAAGTTGAAGAAGCTAATGCTAAGGTAGAAAAATATAGAAAAATAAGGTGAGCAGATGCGCCCTTTATCTTATCAAGAGGCTTAGGTATGTGCTTAGCAGTGCCGGGAACCTAGGGAGTTTTGATGTTGGAGAAATACTCCCTTGGTACCAAAATACATCATTTTTGAAAGATGTAACCCAGGTCTGCCTGACCTGTAAACACTTCATATATGGTCATACGTAATCATTTCCTGTAACCTGTTTACAAGAGGGTATAAAAAGAGAGCTAATACCTGGATCGGGGCTCTCAGGCTTTGGAAATCATTCCACTGAGATCTCTGCAGTAAAATAAACTTTTATTTTTGCTTTCTAATCTGGTGGTCTCAATTCTTGGCGAGCTACTTCAATTTGGGGGCTCGTCCGGGATATTGAGGGGCGTTTTGCCCACTTTGGCGGACGCCAGGGCGTCGGGGCCGTCGCCTCTTTCCGACGCGACCCAGGGCGCCCCTGACTTACTTTTGTCAGAAGGATTGACTCGGAGTGAGGCAGCGGCTCTGGCGGTGGTGTTCCAGCCCAGGGACCCGAAGACGGAGCAGAAAGCAGAACCCTCCCACGACTGTTGGTGAGTGCCCTCCCTGCAACTTCAGGGAGAAGAGGGGCCTGATCAACCCCTTAAGTCTTGCCTTAGTACCCCACTGTTGTGGGTGAAACCGCGAGGCTTTTTGGAGGTGGAAAAGAGGTGGGAGGTAGTTTGTTGGCGTGAATGTGGTGTGAAAGGAGGGGCGCAAGGTGTCGCAGTTCCCATTGCATACCGTTGAGAGTCCGGGTGCGTGGGTCGGCACAGAGAGAGTGGTGTCTATCCCCCTTCGTGTTGGCGCGTGAGACCCCTTACTCACGCGCCAAATCCCTTTCTCCTAGTGTGTCTTGTCCACGTTGGGAGGAAATGGGTGGGGAGCAAAGCCGGCAAACCCCTTTAGGTTGTATGTTAAAGAATTTCAAGAAAGGATTCAGTGGGGACTATGGGGACCCCCCGATGACACCAGGGCGTTTACGGAATTTATGTGAAGTGGAGTGACCTTCTTTCAAGGTGGGGTGGCCTCCGGAAGGGAGCTTAGAACCCGCTCGAATCAAGGCAGTGTATTCAGTAGTGGTGGGTGAGCCTGGCCATCCTGATCAGTATCCATACATAGATTCATGGGACACAGTGGTTACAGAGAACCCCTCTTGGTTGCAGAAGTGTCAGGAACAAATTTGTAAGGCTATGGTGCTGAGGCAGGACAGGGCCAGACGAAAGCTTGGAAAAGCCCAGATTTTGCCTGATTCAGCTCCAGAAGAGCCCACTGCCCCCCATCCACCGTATGTGGTGATGCAGCCGGCCCCGCCACCACTGGCTTTGGAAGTACCACCGCCTGCTCCACTGCCGCCAGTACCTCAGACAGCCTCACAACAAGAGGGAGTGGCTGGGGGACTGGCGGATTTGGCCCCAGTTACCCATGAAGAGGAAATGACAGAGGAGTTGCCAGGTTCCAGTTTGGCTGTCCAGAATAAGATGACACTCAGACCCAAACCCGAACAGACTGGACCAAAAGAAAAATCCAAGAGTAAGCAGGTCAAGAGTAAACAGACAAAACCCCAGAAGGAAGTAGAAGAAGTAGATGATTCGGATGGGGAAAGTGGAGATGTGATTGCACCATTGCGACAAATCAGTCAATTGGTGCCAGATCCCACCCAAGAGGGTGGTTATTGGCGAGTCCCGAGTTACCAATATACTCCCTTCACCACGTCTGACCTCCTTAATTGGAAGACCCATTATGCTACTTACACAGATAAGCCACAAGAAGTAATTGAACTTTGTTCCAGTATTATGGCCTCACATGTCCCCAATTGGCAAGATTGTCAGCAGTTGCTCCTGACTTTGTTCACTACTGAAGAGCGGAGGAGAATAATTCAGCATGCAGAACGGATAGCTAGAAACAGGGCACCTCCTGGAGAGGCGAACCCTGAGCAGTGGATGAGAGGTAGGGTCCCCTTGGCGGACCCAGGATGGGACCCGAACCTCCCAGCACAGTTGACTATGCTCACTGATTATCAAGCTCTACTAGTGGAAGCTATGAGAGAAGGAATGAAGAGGCCTGTTAATATGTCCAAAGTATCAGAGATACTTCAGGGACCCACTGAACCCCCAGGAACATATTTGGAAAGATTGCTTGATGCTTATAGGCAGTATACTCCTGTGAACCCAGAAGACCCAGGCAACCAACAGATGGTGAATTTGGCCTTCGTGACCCAAAGTTATCCAGATATAAGGAAGAAACTCCAGAAACAAGAGGGATTTGCAGGTATGAATTTGAGCCAATTGTTGGAAATTGCCCAGAGAGTATATGTGAATAGAGACCAAGAGGAGAAACGGGAGAAGGACAGGCGGATGCATAAGAAAGCAGAATTATTGGCTGCAGCTTTGGCGACAAAGGAAGGGGGGCGGAAAATTGGAAAAGGAAGTGGACCTCCATTGAGACGCAATGAGTGTGCCCTCTGCCGACAGGTTGGGCATTGGAAGAATGAATGTCCCAGACAGAGAGGGATGGCGAACAGGGGAAGAGGAATGGATCGAGGAAGAGGAAGGGGAGCAAATCGAAGAAGAGGAAGAGGAAGAGTAGTGGATGGAAGATATGAGCAGGGGATGGACGAAGGGTTCGAGGACTTCATTGGACTAGCTGAAATGGAACATTACGATTAGGACAGACCGGGCCCCCTTGCTCTCGGCCCCGGGGAGCCTATGGTCACAGCACAAATAGGGGACCGAGCCATCCCCATGATGGTAGATACGGGAGCCACCCGTTCAGTATTAAATTCTGCAATAGCCCCAAAAACTGAGAAAGCCATAAGAATTGTGGGGGCCACAGGGAAATTGGAAAAACACCCTCTGTTAGAAAAAAGGATTGTGGATCTAGGAAGACATCAAGTCACTCACCAGTTTTTGTATTTGCCAAGTTGCCCTGTGCCCTTATTGGGTCGAGATTTGTTGGCTAAATTGAGAGCTCAAATTTCTATTGAAGAAGATGGGACGATGGAAATAAATTTTAGAGGACCAAAGAATATCTCAGTGACTTATCCAATGGAGGAGGAGTGGCGAAGGTACCAGATCATGGTTTGTCAAGAGCAACCCACTATATTTGGACCCCCAGGCGTGTGGGCTGAAGACAACCCACCTGGGTTAGCCCGGTTCGTGGCCCCCATAGTGGTAGAATTAAAGCCAAATGCTATGCCCACTCGTGTAAGGCAATATGATCTACCCAGAGAAGCCCTGGAAGGGATCCAGAAGCATTTAGAACGGCTGAAGAAGTACAATATAATTCGGGAATGCCGCTCTCCCTGGAATACTCCATTACTCCCAGTATTGAAACCTGGGACGAAGGAATATCGTCCAGTACAAGATTTAAGGATGGTAAACAAAGCTACAGTAACCCTACACCCAGTGGTACCAAACCCATATGTCCTGATGGGACTAGTTCCATCTGCAGCTACTCATTTCACTGTTTTGGATCTCAAGGATGCCTTCTTCTGTATCCGAGTGGCCCCCCAAAGCCAGGACATATTTGCCTTCCAGGTGGAAGACAGCATTACAGGCCAGAAGACCCAGTTCACGTGGTGCCGCTTGCCTCAGGGGTGGAAGAACTCGCCAACGATTTTTGGGACATCATTGAGTCAAGACTTGAGAAAATTCCGATCTGAACCCGAGAGACGAGTTTTGCTGCAATATGTGGATGATCTACTGTTGGCCGCCACCAGTGAGGAGGAGTGTAAGGAAGCCACAATGGAGTTGCTCCAGCTTCTGTGGGAAGCAGGCTACAAAGTATCTAAGAAGAAGGCCCAGTTGTGCCAGACAGAGGTGCGATATCTGGGATTCCAAGTGACTCAAGGGAAACGAGCGCTAGGTCGAGAAAGGAAGGAGGCTGTGTGTGCTCTGCCTGAGCCCCGGAATCGGAAGATGGTGTGAGAATTCTTGGGTGCAGCTGGGTTTTGCAGAATCTGGATTCCTAACTTCGCAGTAATGAGCAAACCATTATATGAAGCTACCAAAGGTCCGGAGAAGTCTGAATTTGTGTGGGGAAAAGAACAAAAGAACGCCTGGGAACAGATAAAGAAGGTGCTGATGGAAGCTCCGGTGCTAGGTCTGCCAGATGTAACAAAGAAGTTCACCTTATATGTTGATGAGAAGAATGGAATAGCCGTGGGAGTACTGACACAGATGTTGGGATCCTGGCATCGCCCAGTGGCATATCTCTCTAAGCAATTAGATCCAGTCGCTAGAGGATGGCCTGGGTGTCTCAGAGCTATAGCAGCAACAGCCTTGTTGGTAAAAGAAGCAGATAAGTTAACCTTAGGCCAGAATTTGATGGTAAAGGTTCCACATGCTGTACTGGCCCTCATGGAGTACAAAGGTAGCTATTGGTTCACGAATAGCCGAATGTCCAAGTATCAGGGAATGTTGTATGAAAACCCTAGAGTGAAGTTGGAGTTGTGCACCACCCTGAACCCTGCAACACTGCTCCCAGCAGAATCTGGAAATATACACCACGACTGCCTTCAAACCATGGATGAAGTATACTCAAGTAGACCAGACTTGCGGGATACCCCATGGCCCCATCCTGATGTCACTTACTATACAGATGGAAGTAGCTTTGTGCGAGAGGGGAAGCGAGAGGCCGGCTATGCAGTGGTCACGGCAGATAAAATAATAGAAGCCAAAGGGCTACCTGTTGGTACCTCAGCCCAGAAGGCGGAACTTATCGCTTTGATCAGGGCTTTAGAGCTGGCCGAAGGACTTACTGTAAACATATACACAGATTCAAAGTATGCCTTCACTACCCTGCATGCGCATGGAGCACTGTACAAAGAAAAAGGATTGATCAGTTCTTCAGGACAAGAGATCAAATATGGAAAAGAAATAGAGCACCTATTAGAAGCGGTGTGGGCCCCTAGTAAAGTTGCTGTGATGCACTGTAAAGGACATCAGAGAGGGCAAGATCCAGTGGTCCGGGGAAACCGGAAGGCAGATGCTGCTGCAAAGGAGGCTGCTGAGAGTGAACTAGTGAGTGGGAAGGAGAACCTGCCCAGAGAATTGGTAGTACCACTTTTCCAAGTCTCCTTGAGTAACCAGACCCCTAGATACACCCAGCAGGAGAATGAGAGGGCTGAAAAGGACCTGAAAGCTATAAGCGACAAAGATGGTTGGTGGGTCCTACCAGATGGAAGACGGTACATACCCCAATCTATGGGATGGCCAATCGTTCAGAAGGCACATGAAGCCACGCATCTGGGAAAGACAGCGTTGGCCCAGTTGTTAGCAAAGGATGTGTTTATAGATGGAATGAGACAGTACACCATGCTGGCGTCATCACGGTGTCAACTCTGCGCTCGGAACAACCCGCGTCAAGGACCCAGATTGGAAGAGGGAACCCAACATCAAGGATCTACTCCCTTCGAATCCCTAGTGGTGGACTTCACCGAGATGCCACGGATGGGACAATACCGATATATGTTGGTAATGGTGTGCACTCACACTGGGTGGGTTGAAGCATATCCTACTAGAACCGAGAAGGCGAAGGAAGTAATACGAGCTCTACTCCGAGACATCGTACCTAGATACGGGTTACCCCTTCACATCGGATCTGATAATGGCCCGGCCTTCGTGCACGGAGTAGTTAAGAGTTTGGCAGAAGTCTTAGGAATTACTTGGAAATTACATTGTGCGTATAGGCCCCAAAGTTCTGGGAAGGTGGAAAGGATGAACAGAACATTGAAGACTCAGCTTGCAAAATTGTGTCAAGAAACTAAGCTCAAATGGTTGGATGTACTCCCAATAGCTCTTTTGAGAATAAGATGCACCCCTCATCGGACGACTGGGCTGACTCCATTTGAGCTGCTGTATGGAAGACCCCCGGCCATCCTGAAGGGATTGAGAGGGGACATTCGAGAGCTGGGGAACTTAACCCTCCAAGAAGAAGTACAGGCATTAGGGAAAGCTCTAGAGAAGGTAAACGCCCATGCTTTGGAGGTTAGACGAGTTCCTTTCCTCACAAAGGCCCATTCCTTCCAGCCTGGGGATGAGGTGTGGGTTAAAGATTGGAAAGGGGAGCCTCTATCACCAGGCTGGAGGGGGCCGTATCACGTGCTGTTAGTCACCCCCACTGCAGTAAAAGTAGCAGGGCTGAAACCTTGGATACACTACACCAGGATAAAAAGGGCGTTTACTGATTGGGCTGTAATTTCATCACAAGAAAACCCTTTGAAACTGAAATTGTCCAGAAGAAAAGGGGGAGAGAAGATTCGGACTAGACTCTGCCGTGGTCATACCAGGGAATTGACCACTCTACGCACAGTCAGATCCGCAACAGGTGAATGAAGACTCTAGGCTAGACCCTACTGCTGCCACCCGCTGGACGCTGGTAGCTCTACGTACGGTCAGACCTAGCAACTGAAGAGGAGGAAGATTGGGACTGAGCCCTGCTGTAGTCACTCCGGAGGCTGACTATTCTACGCACGGCCAGATCCCCTACAGTGGATATGGGAGAGAAACAATGAATATTAGTATTAGTGATCTAATAATAATAGTAGTGTGTATATTTTTTGGTATTTTAGTATTTTTGTATATGTACAGAAGGAATTTGTGTGGAGTAAGTAGATTTGGGTCCCTGAGTGGCTCCGAAAATGAAGTGGGTAATGTTGATCGGGATGTGGAGCGTGACGGGTGGAGTAGTTGAGGCTAACTGGTTCAAACGACATGCTGCACATATGTTCCAACAACACGGACCCAATGTCACCCTGATCTATGAACATCCACAGACTGTAGCAGATTTCGGTTTTATGCCCTCCCTTATTAGTGAACCGGGAGTGGTTGTAGGAGCCCTACAGTCAGCATTGAGAGGGAATCCCAATATGTTTGCCAAAGTTGATAGTAATATAAACAAGACTCGATTTAGGCGGTTGAAGTTTTATACTTATTCCCCCGGAATGTGTTTTTGCTGTCACCATAGTGGATCTTGGAATTCTAAGTGGAAAGGATATATAAAATATTCCTCATTTTATGGTAAACTGGGAAATTATTCAGCATGTAGTGATAGATTCTATTTGTATGGCACATATAATAACTCCTATCAACCCAAGGGGGACTTAAATGAAACTAATTTTGGAGATTTATACCCAGAATATCCCATGTTCACTCCTAATTATACAGGGTCAGGTAGTATATGCTCTGGATTGATGGCTAGAGACCCGCATTTATGGTTCTACTTTAATGGGTGGGCCACCAACTACCACCCAGGGACTTACCAGTGTATAGGAATAGGATATATGACTATACCTGTCCAAGTTTTCCTACCAAGACAGATCAAACGAGTTGGTAGGAAGAAACGGCATTTAGTGGGACCACTGGGAAGTCAATGTGAGGATCTGGTCATCGTGAGGCCACAGTTGTCTGAGAGTGAGGGTAGTAGAGTAGGAGGAGGACTGATCACAGGGGTCCTCACTTTGGGATCCTACCCAGGAATTATGGCTCAAGAAAATCGTAGGAGCATAATAGGATTGACTTGCAGATTGGAGAAAACTATAAATGCGACTGGGAAATTGGTACAAGCCCTCCAACAAGAAATTGAAGAGCTAAATCAGCTATTGTTACAACATCGAATGGCCTTGGATTACTTGTTAGCCAGAAAAGGGGGGTTTTGTACCATAGTCAAAGGAGGATGCAAGGTTGCGTTCCATGATTTGAACAAGACTATAGAGGATGAGATACAGCAGTTGCAAGAGTTGATACAAAATAATGACAGTGGCGTTAGTAACCCCTGGGATTGGTTAACTTCTTGGCTTCCAGATCTTAGCTGGTTAAAAACCTTGTTTCTAGGTATTGTACTTTTAATTGTAGTAGGGTTCTTAGTAATGATATGTATTTCTTGTGCTATGAAATGTGTACATGCCTCTCTCTCCCAAGCTATGGAGGGGAAGGCAGCTCATTTTGCTGTTATGGCCCAAAAGCAAGCTTAAGTATGTCAAATTGTGTAGAATTTGGCATAAAGGGGGGAATGAAAGGGTTAAGTTGAAGAAGCTAATGCTAAGGTAGAAAAATATAGAAAAATAAGGTGAGCAGATGCGCCCTTTATCTTATCAAGAGGCTTAGGTATGTGCTTAGCAGTGCCGGGAACCTAGGGAGTTTTGATGTTGGAGAAATACTCCCTTGGTACCAAAATACATCATTTTTGAAAGATGTAACCCAGGTCTGCCTGACCTGTAAACACTTCATATATGGTCATATGTAATCATTTCCTGTAACCTGTTTACAAGAGGGTATAAAAAGAGAGCTAATACCTGGATCGGGGCTCTCAGGCTTTGGAAATCATTCCACTGAGATCCCTGCAGTAAAATAAACTTTTATTTTTGCTTTCTAATCTGGTGGTCTCAATTCTTGGCGAGCTACTTCAGTACTAATTTTTCTAGTAGATCCAAAAACTGCATTGGAATTGATAGCTGCAAGAACTGGAGGAGAAGAAAGTTCCTTTACGTTCACAACAGAGGTAGGTCTCTATTTCTTTACTTCTTTTGCTATCAACTGTATCCCTCCTTCTAGTTCTTACACAAACTGATTAATGATATAATATCTTTTTGTTATTTCATATTGCATAGGATGAAGGACACCTATAAATGTCTTGGTAAACATCTATGGAAAACATGGAAGCTTCCTTATGAGACCAAGGCCATTTCCACACAGCACTGTTATAGTGCTGTTATTCCACTTTTAACATCCTATGGAATCCTGGGGCTTGCCTTTGAGCCCCTCCCAAAACTACAAACCCCTGCAGAAAGGCCCCAAGGCCACTGCACTAGTTTTAGTTACACAGCTCTTTCCTATACCAGACTTTCAAAATCTCATCCCACATTTTTACCACTTACTCGTTTTTTTCTTCAACTTCCCTTATGAGGTTCAGAAAAACAACTTGCTCTGGTTCAAGAGAATTCTGTCCTGTAAACATGTAATTTAGGAAGCATTTTCAGCTATTCCTTTGTGACATACCCATGCTTTTTTGTTTGTTTGTTAGCTGCATGAATTAGCATATTTATTGTTTATTTATATAAAGCATTTATTCATCATTTCTCAGCCTGCCAGGGCCAGCAAGGCAATGTACAGCAGATAAAAACATTACTTAAAACATTAAATATAAGCAAAGACATTTTTCTAAATAAAAGCCATGTACAGCTCAAACAGTCGGATCAACGACCTCTGGGCTTAATGACTGGAGACTGTATGAAACCATGTTAGCTTCCATGAACTCAAGAGGTGTGGCCCCAGCATGACTTCCATTGGGATGGAGCTCTACAGCAGACTCCTAGGCCATTTCCACCCTACACTGTTACAATGCTATTATTCCACTTTCAACGTCCTATGGAATCCTGGGATTTGTAGTTTAGGGAGGAGCATTTAGAATTCTCATCCAGAGAGCTCTTTGGCCTCAGTAAACTACAAACCCCAGAATCCCCCCAGGATGTTGAAAGTGGAATAATAACACTGTAACAGTGTAGTGTGGAAATGGCCCTACACAGAGAGGGCCCTATTATGTGTAGGCACAAATCAGGCCTCTGGGACCTGTGACACAGTGTTCTCAGATTTTGGACAGGTTCATATGGAAAAAGACAGTCTTTCAGACATCCTGGCTCCAAGGCAGGATCTAGTGTTTGCCTAGTGTTTCACACAATACTTGGCTTCTCTCTTGCCAAGCAAAGAGCTTTTTCTTTTGTTAGCCGAATAAGGCCCTGGAGATATACTTACTATAAATCATTGTAGGCTCATTCATTTTGGTATATATTTAGTGGTTGTGACTTACATATAGCTAAGAGGGTATGATGGGACAGGGGTACTCTACAGATTTTTTTTAAGGCTGTCTGTTGACCCCCAAGGCTGCTATGCTACTTGTTAAAGAGTTCCCCCTCCCTTCAATTAAGTCTTAATCAGGAAATTAACTCCTGTCCATTAAGCTTTCCCAGGGGCAAAAAGAAACCTAAGCCTTTTAGCACAAGTTTTCTTGTTCAATATGCTGTTTTCTACAGTTGCAGCTTTCTGTTCTGACACCAAAATGGAAGACCTTTCACAGCCAAAAGAAACTGCCTCACTCTGTGAAAAGGGGTTTTTCTTTCTTTCTTTCTTTTCTTTCTTTCTTTTTTTTAAATCAATCTTCAATTATCATTACGACCGTCAGTTCCATGGCCTGTAATGTCAGTCACTGCAATTTATATAATGGTTTCTTATCACAATTCACAAGGAAAGTGCTAATATTCTCATTATGCACACTGCAAGATTATTTTATCTACCGCAATCACTCAATGAGCCTCTCTTTGAATGAACTCCTAAACTGCAATGCCTTGTCTACTCTATTCTGTTTTTCATATCTAGAAATGTGAACATTTCAGTGATACCATGCTGCAGATGCATAGCGCTCTACTGTGACATCATGTGTTTTGATTAAAGGTGTTTCAAAGGTAAGCAGGCAACAAGCAGAAGTTCAGGAAAGTTGCTGCAGAAATGTACTGTCACCACAGTGGGGGCTGGTAAGGTAAGGTAAGGTAAGGTAAGGTAAGGTAAGGTAAGGTAAGGTAACATCAGATCTTGAGGGAATTAGGACAACAGTGTCACCCTCTAACCTATTTTATTTTAGTATTAATAGAAGTATGTGACTTTATATAGCTCAGCAATATCTCACTTAGGTACTCTTTCTTTCCTTTCATCCACCAACTAGACCAGGTGGTCTTCCTTTCCTATAACACATGTGTTTCACCTTTTGCTTTGTGCTCCCCCCACCTTTAACCTGTATCCTCTTTTGCTTTACCCACCTGACAGCGGACATTGTTTTTCCTCTTTTCTCTTTGTCTTCCCTCTCTTTTTTCTCTCCTAACCCCTCCATCCATTTTCTTTCTCTCTAGTTGTTCTCTCCCTCCAACCTTGTACTTCTTCAGCTTTCCCTCTGTATTATTCATTGAAGCTCCCTCTCTGCTGGTCAACAGGTAGTGACTGAAGAGGTGGTTGTAGGCTGCTGATAAATTTCAGTTAATAATCCCAAAGTGCTCACACCTAGCTATCCCTTTAGTAGATTTAATAGACTAGATTTCAGGTTTCTTGAGGTCATATTCTTGGAGCTCTGGTTAAGAATGACAGATGCATTGGGCCAATTCACAGTATTCAGTTATAGTGCTACCTTCCACTTTAACTGTCATGACAACCTCCCATGGAATCCAGGGAACTGCAGTTTAGGGAGAGGTACTTACAGTTTTCTACCAGTGTGCTCTAGTGCCTCACCAAGCTACAAATCTTCAAATTCCATAGGATGGAATCATGACAGTTGAAGAATAATAATAGTGTTATAATTGTGCAATGTGAATGGGCCCACAGATTCTTCTTTATTGGTATAGATAATATTTATATCCTGTTCTACAGTATGGAGACTGTCAGAGCAGATGGCAATTAAAACATTTTAATAATAGCAGTCATAAGATTAAAGAGGTATGGATTCAGGCCCTTTCTGCAACTCACCTTTTTGCAGAGCTGGGGTGTGGGGATCTTGTGAGCACCCTCTAGCGAGAGGCTCTCGTCTCCCGGTTCCTTCAGCTCTGCAGCTGCTACCTGCTTGTGCGAGAGCCCCTCCTCTTCTTTCCACAGTGCAGCCTGGGATTTTCCTAGGCTGCACTGGGGCAGGAAGTGTGAGCGCTGTGGCTCTGGAGCTCCACACACACAGCAAGTGCGTGCGGGGCCCCGGAGCAATGCACAATTGCACACCATTTTCGGCTCAAAGCTGAAAATGAAATAGTGCGTGATCGGTGCTTGCCAGGCCCTGGAGCGTTGCACGATTGTGTGTGCATCATGTGGACCTCTCCTCGCAGTCGTGTGATGCTCCAGGGGCCCTTTCACATGGCAAATGCTGTCCAAAAAGGGCCTCAGTAGGGCTATTGACTGGACTAGGAGAGCAGTGGTCCCTGTCTTCTTACACTCTCAACCCTTGTTTCAGAGGGATAGGAATAAAATCCTACTGTACAATAAATCACTAGCAAAACAGTGGATTTAGGTTGGTAACAGGATTCACAAAGAAAAAGAAAAAGAAGAAGAATGAAAAATAAAAGAAAAAAGACAGCGATAAAACCAGATCATTGGTGTGTGGAGGGAAGTAGCACTAAAAATTGAAGCAAATCAGAAGTTCCAGAGCTTGCACAAGAGGGAAATCAGAGCAGAATCAGAGGCATTCCCTGGCGAGAATATGCATCACTGGGCACTCACTTGTTCACTCATTTCCTACCTTTCCCCCCAAAACTGGTAACCAAAGCTGCTTACAAAAATTTAAAAAAAATACTGAGAAAAACACATGCAAGAACATACAAAGAGTTGTGTTAAAATGAGATTAAACCATCTATAAAATTGAAACCATTTGAACCAAATAGTTTTGACTGTATTTTATTTATAACTCCAATTTATGATCTGCTTTGGGGCTCATATTGGGAGAAAGGCGGGCTATAAATAAAATAAAGTAAAATAAATTGAATGAAATGGAAAAAAGATAACAATCAGCAGAGAAGTATGTAAAACCTCAGCTTCTCACCTGCTGACAGAAAGGCAGCAAGGAACAGGCAAGGAGGCTGACAAGCCTAGGAGCAGCCATCAAGAATGTCCCATTTTGTAGTTCCCACCAGACATGCTATGAAAGTGGTAAGACCAAGAGAATGCCCTCTGCTAAATATCTCAAAGTTCAGACAGGTCCACAAAGTTCTTCAGACCCAAGCCAGGTATGGTAATTCTTAGAATTTGTTAGGTTCCCTCATGAAGGGTGGTGGCTTCATAAAGGTTTAGTCTTCTTTTTGCACTGTAGGCTACCTTGATTCCCATATTTAGATAAAGAAAGGAAGGAAAGAAGGAAAAAAGGAAGGAAGGAAGGATGCTCGAAGCTGGCATTTCCTTATCCAAGAAATAGCTCAGCACAGTGACCACTTTGCTGATACTCCACTCACTTGTTGCATTTTCTCAATGGTCACTAAAAAGCCCCACCTCTTTTTAAAATGGTAAGGTCTGTTCTTTTGACAAACAAAGATTATTTTGCCACCCTTGTTTTATAATTACAATTAGAACTCAATTGACATTAGAACAGTTCTGCTGATTTCACACCAAAGTCTATAGGAATCTTCCAGCATACCTTCAAGATAGTGGTTTTGGCAAACTGCTTGAGTTCATAAACAGATCCCAAAAGTCAGACCTCTGATGCTTTGCAGTTGAACAGTAAATGGAGGAAAAAAGGAACCAAGAGAACTCAACTTTGGTTGGCTAATCATGCATCAAAAGCATTAGGAGTTTTGTATACCCTGAAGGTACAATAAGAACATTATTATCCCCTGAGAAGTACAGCATCTGGGATTGGTTCTGTGCTGCTCTGAAAAGATTTTATTTGGAAGTGAATAAAATATGGTTTTGTACACAATACGCAAAAGTGCTATTGGCCAGATCAGCTGGAACATGTACAACAGTTCAATAGACAGAATATTAGGTGAAATGTCTGACACAAAAGATAAACAAAAAGCAAAGAAAAAGTGCTAAAACTGACGCTAGCTCTTCTGAACAACGTCCATCATCCTGCCAGAAATGATCTATTACATATCCTAAATATTTGGCTCTTGACCGAAAAGAAAGAACTGAGAATGTAAATCATTTCATACATATTTCAAGTTGTTGAAACAAAACAGTATTTTGGGTTCTTCCACACACAAAGTAATACATTGGGTCTTCCTCTCATGCGACCTCTGCATGCATGAATGTGAGTTGCACAAAGTGTTGCATCCCGTTATAGTCAATGCCTGCACTGCTGCAGTTATGCACACATTGCATCCATTGACTATAACGGGAAGTGACACTTTCTTTTTGTTTTATGTAGGGGTTCCTGTATCAGAACCCCAGCATATACCGTGGGCACCCTGTATACACAAGTCAGAATTTCCTAAAATCAGATTTTTTGTTATACACCTGTTTTCTGGATCATTCTAAAAACATTTGTTATTCAATTTCCCCCTTACTTTCAGTACCAAGCAGGAAAATGACTGTCAGCTATAAACACATTGCATTGGCCAGAAATTAATCCATAGTAAATGCATCAGGAAAGGTTTCAGTTTCTTAGAAAGCACATGCTGATGTGTGTGTTACAGGACATCTTACATTTCTTATCAGCCTCTCATAGTCATCTCAGGCTAATCAGTAGAGAAGACATTGATCTAAGTGGTATCATGACCTACTCTTGATGGTAAAATGGATATTATGAAAGATACCTTACCCTTGTGATCACTCTTCACGTTGTAAAGAACCAGTGCTTATCACCTGAAACTCTTTCAGGGTAAAGGGTTATTTTAAAAATAAAATGGCAATACATAATGCATGTGCATTGGCCCAAAAAAACCCCTCTAACATCAAGAAAATCTAGGGTTACAGTGACTCCATCTGAATCTCTAATAGTCCAACTTGGTGTGTGTCTTTTAACAAAATCCAAAGTACACATTCTGGAAATATAATGCAAGGTTTGTCATTCTGGTTTTCAGATACCACTGGCTTCTTCTTCAGGCATTTTTTTTAGACCTCTGTCTAAGGTCTAAAGTCACAAGTATATCCACTGGGTATCTACTGGTTTCTGTTGCATTCAGCTTTTCCCTTAATTTCCTTCTCAAGTGATATCCTGCATTTACACTGCTTAGCTGGGTGTCTCAGAATAAGAGAAACATTCCAAGCATATGTGGTTATTGTGTGTGATCAGATTTCTGTAATTTCTGTAATTTCTATGCCAGATGGTATCCCTCATTCCCATATACAGGTGTCTTGAGCCATTTCCGCACTAGACTGTTATGGCACTATTATTCCACTTGCAACATCCTATGGAATCCTAGGGTTTGCATCCAGACTGCAAACCCCAGGATTCCATAGGATGTTGCAAATGGAATAATAATGCTGTAATGCTGTAACAGTCTAGTGCAGAAATGGCCTTGGTAGTTTAAACTTCTTTTTTAAAAAATCTATTTCATTTTCCCCTTAATCTGTCCGTTTTGTATCTCCGTTGTCCCTCTTCTGTATGATACACCAAGAACTTGGAAAAGTTACACTTCTGGATTACAGTTCCCAGTATTCCCAGCCAGCAAGGTCTTTGGTCTTTCTAGCGGTGAATTTTGAGGGAACTAGTCTAAAAAGTAATGTTTCCGACATCTGAGTAGATTTACAACTGTTTACAGATGTTTGCCAGATGGTTCACTTGATCAGTAGAAAGACAAACCTGGAGGATAAATATCCAAAACATTTTCATGTTTCAAAAGTGACTGCCTTTTTGGTGGTTTTGGGATGAAAGTGTCTTAGAAAGCATGTTAAGGTGTTCTGGGGTGGGGAGAATGAATCACCTTGCTCCTCTGACAGAGATGAAGGGCCTTTCCACACTACACTGTTACAGTGCTATTATTCCACTTTCCACATCCTATGGAATCCTGATTTGCAGTTTAGGGAGGGGAATTTAGAATTCTCAACCAGAGAGCTCTTTGACCCTAGTAAACTACAAATCCCAGAATTCCACAGGATGTTGAAAGTGGAATAATAGCACTGTAACACTGTAGTGTGGAAAGGCCCAAAATCTTCTGTTTTGTTGCTGCACTGTGGTAAGGAAATTGATACAATATGGTGCAGTGAGACAGTGCACATTTGCACAGGTGCTCTTTTGAATGTACAACTGAATGTACGCCTGTGTGTATAGCCAAACAGGTATCCCATGCACTCAATATGATGTGTTCCCAAATGTCTGTCCAAATGTGGAGTGGGGGAGATGAAAGTCCTCTCTTTGGTGTATGGATTGGAAAATATTTTTACTTTTGATTTCTCCCACATCTGATTTTCAAGTTAAGTTCTGTACGTACTAAATGGTAAAAAAAAAAAGGGGGGGGGTTTTTTTTTTCTTGAGAAATGAATTGAAGTGTAGTTCTTCTTCATTTGCGCCAGACAAATTCAATACATGTCGCCTTTTTCAGCATGGAAGTGACCAATATCGACTTGTCTGCCATACAGATGGTAACAGTGAGAAACCTCTGTGAAAAGTATGGTGAACTTGTTCAGCACCATAAACATGATTGCACACACAAGGGTACAAATACAAACTGTTAAGATCTAACCATTCAAAACTCCAGGGCTGGATGGATAAATCTTTCCATTTTACTTTCCCTCGCATTTCTTTGTTTAAAATCTCAGGGGCTTTCAGTCTCAAATATAAAGAAGTTCAGGAAATTTGATGCACTCTTATTGTTGATGAACTGAAACAAAATTTTCATCCATCCTTACCTTGGCTGTATGACAAAGAGTGACATACAGTGAAGCTAGCATAGCATCTTATCGCCATGTTGCCAAGGCAACAGGGCAAAGCTCCCTGTCTTGCTGCAGTGTGCTGGGATGTAAATGCAATGAAACTGATCTCAGAGTGTGGTGTGGAAAGGCAGGGAAAGTTTCTAGCAACAAAGAGATACTTTCCTAGGAAAATTCATTTTCCTAGGGAAAGCAGTGCTGACTTGCATGCCCTGAATACCACTTCTTCAGTAGCCAAATCTGATAGCACATCCACCATTATGACCACACCTTCTTTTCAACACAACCCCTGATAGATTTGGATCACTGCTATGATATTGGGAGGAAGACAGTGTCATGGTATTACATAACCAGTCAAACGTGGCTGCAAAGAACCACACTCCAAGCAAACAAAACAGCAAAAGGGCTGCAAAAGTGGTGGTAAACAGCTTCACGTACATACATCAGGTGCTACCCTCAGTTATATTATTCTTAAAGGCGCTGAAAATTCTTGCCCTTTCAATCAGAACATTTTCATTGATAAAAGTTTGATGCGGAATGGCTTTCAGCAAGTATGTTAGTCAGTGCTGTGCAAGTTAGGTTTAACAGAAAACCTGAAAAGCAAGCAGCAGAAGTGACACACACAAATTGCTAAAATGTCATTGAACAGTTTCTGATGCAGTTGAGATTCATGATAAAATAATTATGAAACATTAGTTTTCATAAAACCGTATAGAGAATGCACAGGACAGAGGAAATGGCAGGATGGTTCACAACGGATTCTGCACTGCCTTTTGCTCATTCCTTTCCCATCCTTTTCCCTACCCATTCAACAGATCTTCTGAATTAATGAAGCCATTCTCAAATTCCCTGTTGGATGTGAAGCAACTGACTTCATTGAAAAACAAAATGAAACTTGACTACAGTAATTTATCTTTCATTGAATAAAACAGTTGTTTATTCATACTGCGCTGAAATAGTAGATAAATATTTCATGAATAGCACTTGAAAAAGTCTTTCAGTTATTTTCCAAGTCTCCTCATTTGTTAAACTTCCTGGAAATGTTTTCTGAGACATTTAATGACATCTGTTGTGCTCCAGGGATTAACTTTACACCTATATGATAGTTCCTATCTTCATTAAAGATGATTGCTTTTGTAATGGAAGAGTACATATCTGTCATAATAGTTGTGTGGTTAATAAAATAATTTTGTTAATGAAAACAAACAGTTTTGCATAAAGAAATAAGAACAATGTAGAATAGTTGGCATGTGATTATCAGCCTAGAAGGGCTTGGGGGGGTGGGGGGGTGGAATTGCAGAACCAAACAGAAGTCAAGCAAGCCAGAAGGCATGCATATCTACAAAATGGAAGGTTTCACAAAACATTACTGTCAGTGTGAAAAACATTAGTGTGAGAAACATTAAAGTCCCACATTTTGCTCAAGCCTTAGAAAGTGGTGGTGTTTTCTTAGAATTTTACCATCATGGTCTTTAGAGGGTAACATTCAAATTACAGGCAGGAATCAGTCCAAATGTAGACATGAATGGCTGCTAATATTCAGGAATATTCTGTAATTTTGCTGATCAGCAGTAGCCAAGACGTATGGACAGATATTGGGACTTTTTGGAAGAGGATGGTAGAAAGTTGTGTAAAAGGCATTAAAACATGGATTTATCTGGGGATGGATGGGAATTATGTGAAGCATTCTGGTGGTTTGGAGGGTTGGAGTCAAGTGTAATTACATAATACAATAAATTGGGTGGGGTTTTACCATACCCTACCACCCCTTCTATGAGTTATGCACTTTTCTTATATTAGACATTAATGACCAGAGAACATGATCGAGGTCACGCTGGCTGGAGAATGTGTTCAAGGTCATGTTGGCCAGAAATGTGCTTCGGGTCATGAAAGTTCACGTAAGATTATGCAGAAAACCTGACACTGATGAGTTTGTGCTAATCCCTTCACCACTTTAGGCTCTTGGCATTTGCAAACACAGTATAAGACAAACTGTCTAGATTGGTGAGCAATCAGAGACCATCCCTTCATCTTATCCTATGGAGATCTCCCCTGTACACACTACCTGACTGAACATTAAGAGATCATCATGAGTCCCGTCTCTGTTTTGTCATTCTGGAGTTGAGTAATTAGCCCATTCCGGACCCCTTTGTCAGTCCCATGGGAAAGCCATTACGGCTTTGTCAATGCACCCCTCCAGGGTATGAAGTAGGGTATGAAAACCCTAGCTTCAACCCCAGCCAATTGTAGTACATAGTACATAGTGCTCCAGACTCTTGTTCCTCTATGCTACCCTCAGACACTGTCTGAGTCCCTCTTTTGTGACCCCTTTTTCAGCATTGGTAACTATCACTCTTTCCACCCAATCTCTCTCTATCCAACCTTTCTTGCCTCACTTTCTGATAACCTTGTATGGTTCTTAAGAGTGTTTCATTTCTCAGTTGTTTGTCAATTCAAATAAAATACTTTGTTTAATTTTAATCGGACTCCTCTCTATATTACTGCTATACGTAGGTGAAGAGATCCTACCATTACCCTCCTCTTGCAGGCCTCCTTTGATCTACAATTTCTGCAGATTCTAAGGAGACGCCGGCACTGCAGGCGGACCCCAACATCCCCCACCTCTTAGGATAATACAAGGATTAATTCCACTCTAGATGTTGGATTCATGCCTTCAGTCAACTTGGAAGAGAGATGTCATTACAGTAATTGGGTTAAAGTAAATGTGATATAGATCTGGCAAACAGAAGATAAAATCGTCCCAGAGAGGGGATACTTCCAGGGGAGTATCACAGTTAATACTGGGGCATAATTGTATGTTTGAACAACTGAGGATGAGAGTGAGTTGTGTACAAGCATTTATTAGGTTATTAAGCAGCTAGAACCAGTTAAAAATTAAGTAGATTCTCTGGACCACATTGATAGGTTACAGGATCCTCCATACCTATGTATCAAGACATCTTTCATGCTTATTTTCAGAACAATCACTTTCAGGCTGCTTCATGCTTCAGACTGTCGGTGGTGAAGCTTCCTGGGATCTCTCCCTTGTTATACATTTTATTTAGCATGGTAAGGATTGAGAAGGTCCATGCTGGAATACTCTAACATGTGAGCCACCAGGCCTCATATCAGGGTGTTTGTTACCAATTGCCTCCAGGATTGGAGGTATATCTTGCTGGGAAAGTAATTTTATGCTTCTGTGGCTTACTTTTCACCTGGCTGGATCTTCATCCTACCCTACCTGCTCAGGCAGATGAGTATTAGACTAATCTGTTTTAAAGCCGCTCAGTGTTTTAAAAATGCCAATGGCTACCTGTCTGACTTTAGTGGTATGGATGCTCTACTTCTTTTGTTTCCTTTAGGAAATGGCTGTCTAACCATTTCTGGGAAGACTTGCTAGCTTCTCCATGCAGACTTTGCCTTTTTCTCCTTTTCACTTTCCCCCCTCTGTTCTCCAAATTCCTCCTTCTTTGGTCTCAAATCTCTCCCTCCCTCCCTCCCATCATTCCTTCCTTATAAAAAAAAGTGCTAAAGTGAACTTTCCTCCATTCCCCAATCACCTCCTCATTTTCTCTTGCTCTCTGTTTTCCTTGACTGGCTACACAAGCTCTGTCCCCTTGCTGTTCCCAATAGCTACAATAATAGCTTCACCTGGGTATGCCGCATGGCACTCACAGGTTGTATCATCAGTGAGCATCAAAGTTTACATCCTGCCTGCTCCACTTCATACTATGACTGGGAAAGAGGAGGATGTTTGGTAAACTGCTGTGGTCTTCAGCCCTTCATCATGGTTCCTCCTCGAAAAGAAAATGGCAACTGCTTTGTATAGCTGTGTTCAGATGAATAATGCAGCCAGTATTTTGTATCCAAGTGTGTCCCTACACTCACAAAAGGCCCTTTGACCTTGATGAGACCTCTGTGACCAACAAGAAGCATGTATGTTTTTCTAGCTAAAATTTCAACTTCTCTCTTTCTTCTGTCACTCTGCACACTGTATACCTGCTACAAAGATCCAAAGTGTCCTCCAGCACTCAAAATCAAGACTGTTACCACAGGGGATTATGAGAAAATTAGTAAGAAAATTTTTTACCTCCTTTCCTATTTGTTCCTGGAAGTCTTTGCTGGATCAAAGAGCTTGATGAACAGAAGGACACAATGGAAAACAAATCAACATATTTGGTGCGTCTGCATTTAAGATTACTCACTTTTTTTTTTGTTTATTGCAGGCCTTTTAAAATGTTATAGTATGCTTCTTTCCTCCCTAGGTAGAAAGCAACAAATATGACTTTCATTGCTTTCTTTAAGAGGAAAAAAAAATCATAATCTTTCTGAAACTCTTCCAAATTCACCTTTAATTTTGCTTTGGATGAAAGCTTGTGGCACATCTCATCACAATCTTTTGCTGCTCTGAATGGTGGGAAATAAGTCCTTACAGCCTCGCAAATTCTTTATATTCTCTATCTGTCTCTATCTTTATCTATAATCTTCTATGAGCTTTTAACCTTTCTGCCAGAAAAAGCCCAAGAGATGGGCAGAGAAGAACTTTGTTTAAATATCTCATCTAATAATGCCTCCAGGCATCTGGCATGTGATCTTCCATCTGCAGGCATTCAGCAGTTTGCCCCCTTTTTCCACTACATTGCACTCTCAGCCAAAACTGGGTACAAGTCAAAGTACTGGATGCAGGGATTTGCCCTCATGACCTACTGTCCCAAAACTTAAAATAGTTTGATCTGAGTGAAGGAGACAATGAACTCAAGAGAAGAGAGAAGACAGATTTGAGCTGTGATGAAATCTCTGGGGAATTCATCTTGCCATGTCAATCAAATTATCTGCAAATAGGAACGGATGGTCACAGGGGATTATAGTTTAGCCATGGAAATTGCTTCTGAAGTCAGGACGATGAATATGGCTGCAAATAAAAGAACAAGGGTCCTCTGGGAGTCAACGAATTGAATGCACGCGTGGAGAGGAATGAAATTTTACTAGCATAAGCTTCGATCCTAATTTAGGGTCCACTGGAGATAACTGTTATAATTCACACCACTTGCATATATTAATTAATTAGTGAAGCTTTGCAGTTCCTTACAAACAGCATTGAGGAAGACTTTTATTGTGGATGCCAAAAGCATTGGGTTATTTTCGTTTGACAGACTAGGAAATGGGGAAAAAATGACAACGATGATGCACTTTCATCTCGAATATCCAATACATTAAGCCCATGATCCATAAAAAGATTTGCAATTTGAAGATGCATAATAATAATAAAAAATTCTTAAACCATAGCAGGCAAATGAGTATGTGAAAAAGAAACTATAGAATAAGAGCCCTGTTACCAGGTCACAGCTAGCCCAGTAGAGAGTATACACATAGACATCATTTAAAAAGATAAGCAAAATTAAATAAGCAAGTAGTCTTCTTTATAAGGAATGTTTTAGAGTAATTTCTCCACAGAAGGCTTTACGTTTTGATGTCATGGAGTGAAAATGCTCTCTCTGACCATTTTCAGAACGGACAGCCCAAGCTGTTGGGGATGGGTTCAGGGAGATATATACATTACTTCTGAACTTAAACTTGCATTACAATTTTGAGAACATGATGTGTATTTTTTATAGTTAGCTAAGAGATAAAAGTTGCACACTTTGGTATATTTATGAAATGTAAGCCTATAAATTATTAACATTTATTTAAACATTTGTTGCCTGTGTAACTTGCATTAGGGAATGTAAGTCTTGAAATATCTATGAAATATCTAATTTCATTTTCACTTGTGAAAATGAAAAAAAATCAGGTTTTCTCTGCACTGGGAGAGACTGCAAAAGGGTTAATTAAATCACATTTTGAATTTATTTTTTGTTTTTTTTTCTGTTTCAGGACTTTTTTGCACAATTTCTTTTTTGTATGTGTTAAGTGCAACATCTGAGCACAAAGTGAATTTTTTAGTGAAAATACTGCTGTTTGTGCATAATATAATGCAATTTGCACAAAAACATTAATTATTGTTGTTTTTGCTGCTGCTGTTCATGTTGGAAAATTCCGATCTTTTCATGTTTGCTCAGGGGGAAAATGTCAGTGACGGTTGACAGTGTTTTATCCCTGGAGGAGGGGTGACTAGACATGTTGAGACATCCCATCTCATGAATGAGTAGCTTGGTAAAAAAAAAAAAAATTCCATTCCATTTTCAGATCACAGATGGAACTGTTGTCTGCTTTTCTTCAAGAGTAAAATCCCATGTATTGCTACGCAGATCAGAATTCCAATCTGCTCAGTGCACCATAGTTTCAGCATGTAGAGAACTACAGAATAATATGTATCTTACTCTTTGCCAGTTAATGATCTCAGAACATTTTGGACTGAGTATATAAATATTACAACTATATGTTCTCTATTATGAATTCTTCAGCAAGTAGAGTGTCTAAACTTGCTTTCTTGCTGGTGAGAGATGGTGTTCCCTAAGGAAGGAGATAGCAGGTATGTGTACATGGGCACCCAGATATCAGCCCCTAGATCAGCAGTTCTCAACCTGTGGGTCGCGACCCCTTTGGGGGACGAACGACCCTTTCACAGGGTTCACCTAAGACCATTGGGAAATACGTATTTCCGATGGTCTTAGGCTCCATTCCCTCCTCGGTGGTGGTGCGCAAGCGCGAGCCATGCGCTCGTGTCCTCCTGCCCCCTTTGAAGTACCTTACTAAAGAAAATTTTCTTGGCATCAAGCGAGAGTGAGTTGGAAGGGCAAACTCCGACCAGCCACTCTGAGGCTCAAACAAAGCTAAAAACATCTAGTATAAGGAAGTCTGAGAAGGCAAGAATTAAAAAGAAGGTGAAAGGAAAATTACCTGGTAATGCAATTAAGTCTCTTAAAGGCAGGGAAGGGCTCCCAACCGCTCCTTTAACTTCCGGTCGCCATGTTGAAAAGAGGCGTTCAGAAAGCAAGGGAGGGGGCTATGAGAGGAAGGAGCTCTCCTGACCAATCCAAGCTCACCAGCAACACAACCAATCCCACTCAAGCATGCGAGCAGCCTCTGCCAGGAGAAATGGCAGCCTCTCAGTCAGCAGTTCCTTGCTCTTCTGTATCAGTAAATACAGTAGCTAAGGGCAATTTAGCATTGTGTATGGTGCTGTTATTCACTAGCAGTCAAACTGCAATGCCTATGGAACGTAACGAAGTAAGATTTGAACCTCCTATGCCCTCAATGTCTTCCCAGGGGGATGTGTCTGAGTGTAGTAGGGAGGTGATAAGACAAATGATTGCTGAAGAAATGGAGGTGCCTGTTAATAGGCAAACAATATTAGTGAAATGATTTCACAAAATACATAACAAGTTTAAAAACTGTATTGCAAGTTGGACAATTCATTGAGTTTGACTGTAATGTCATTATTAAGCAGTCAACAAACTACTTCAATGAATCCTTCATTTGCACGTGGTTTTCCTGATGATACAAAAGTTGTTCAAGCTGAATCAAATGATGCTGGTGTGTGTTTACCAAAAAAGTCTACCTGTAGGTCCAAAGTGACTAGAGTTGAGGAATCTGCTTTGTCACACTCTGAACAAATCAACACTGAATCTGAAAGTGATGAGGAACCAGATTTGGCAGATACTCATGGGGATAATGACTCTAAATCAGATGGTTCTATTTCCGAGGAGGAGGATGCAGAAGATGATAATAAAATGAGATTATTTTCCTCAGATTCTTTTAAAAAATTGCTGAAAAAGGTGTTGGTAACTCTGGGACTGGACCGTCTGGACAGTGCCACTTCAGATATTGATAAAAACAAGAATGTTGCATCAATTGTAAGGAATAAGCCTACAAAATCTAGTGTTATTCCCTTGCCAGATTTATTTTTGGATTTAATTCAGTCTGAATGCAGTGAAACCAAATCTTCAAACTTTATATCATTTATGGTGGACTAAATATCAGATATTTACATTACGATTCATAACAGTAGCAAAATTACATTTATGAAGTAGCAACGAAAATAATTTTATGGTTGGGGGTCTCCACAACACGAGGAACTGTATTAAAGGGTTGCGGCATTAGGAAGGTTGAGAACCATTGCCCTAGATGATCCAGAAAAGTGAATCCCAAAGTGTATGGATATACAAAATGATTCATAAGAGTTCACTGAATCACTTGTATAAACATGACCATACTGTCATTTGAAGACAATAGAAGAAAAAGAAGTTCTTAACCCAGAAGAGTGAGAGATAGTCAGTTTCCTCATAAGCCATTAACTGACTTAACTGGAAAAACAAAAAAGCATATTGGAAGGTGTACTCAGTACCCTATTGCAGGAGAATGTAACATGTTGAAGTATAAAATGGGGGTGTTGCCATTAAACCTTCCTTCCATTTTACTTTTTGGCATTGGAAGGGTGTGCAGTCAAACATAGGTATCGATTGGTACTTTAGTTATTCCAGCAAGGATTTAGCATGCTGACTGATGTAAAATAAGGTGCAATTGCTTGATATTGATTGGGAAGTACATCAATTGGTAATGCCAAATCCTTGACACTATCCCAAGTTATAGCCATCCTTAATCATTCTGTGAAATATTTTACTTCCCTTTCAAATTAGAGCACTTTAGAAGTTTTAAAGTTTGAGAAATATATACCTTGCCAGCCAAGCTTTACACTCTTTACACTCACATTCACACTCACACTCAAATCTTATTACATATGTAAAATTGTAAACATGTGGGAAGTCTCTGAAAACGTTATCATTGACAGATAATGTCTAGTGGGCCCAAAGCCTTCTAATGCTGGTAAAAATTACCACCACATTTGTGTCCTGGCCTTCTTTCAGATATTTGAGGATTGGGTAGGGTAGGCTGAGAAATGAGGGGCGGCTTCAAGCTACTCAGTTTTCCTCATGGTTTCATAAACAAAAATTGAACCTGGGTTGTCATGTCCATATGCCATATTGTGGGATGGAACGGGGTAGACCAAAATCACTCCATAATTATTTTTCTTTGAAACCTACATTAACCAACTCAGAACATAATTCAATCTAAAATAAAGTATAAATAAAATACCACTGAGATTCCAATTCACTCATATTTATTTTATTTTTCTTCACCAAAAACAGATGCACCTTCTTTTAGATATTGGTTTCTCCTACGCCTTGATTATGATCTTGAATTCAAAGCTAACTTTCTTTATTTTTTCTAAGCATTTGCATGATAGAACAAATGAATACACCCTAAGAGATACTTAGTCATGACTAGCCAGAGTTGTTGGTGTTGTTGTGTGCCTCCAAGTCATTTCTGATTTCTGGAAGCCCTAAAGTTAACCTATCACAGGGTTTTCTGTGGCGGAGAGTTTGTGATAGACTTACAGCCACCCAATGGGTTTCCGTGACTGAGCGGGAATTGAACCTGGATCTCCAGGGTCATAGTCCTTGCTCAAACCACTACACCACGCTGGCTTTATTAGCCTATACTTGGCCTATATTTACGTTAGTAGATGTTTTTCTGCCTTTAACACTTAAGTGTTATGTAGGGCCAATGGTGGTGGCATGATGGAGTAACTGAATTGTTGTTTACATGCAGCAGCTTCTAGAGTCCTCTGCTGTCTGAGAGAGTAGATTCCATGGGAGGCAGGTGGTGCAGTTAGTAGTTGAGAAGAGCAGAGAGTAACAGGGAACTGGTGAGGGGAGTCCATCTCTGATCCACAGCTGAGTGCAGGGATGGAATTTGTCCTGGTGTGGCAATGGTGGATACAGAGGTTTCAGAACCCTGGATAAGTCACTGGAAGCTGACTACTTACAGAATTGCAACTTCAGCTAAGCCCTGGTATGCTTCATGGCCCTAATTACATTTAATAGGTCAGACAGAAAGAAAGAAATGCAAAGCCTCAGAAATAGGCAGTCCTGAGAAATGGAGCTGATACCATCTCTCCATCTTCTCTCCCCTGGTGCACTGTCCACATAAGTAGACAGGAATTGAGAAGTGCAACAGTCTCATAACGAAGGCCCTCATTACTCTGGAATGCTGGCTCAGGAGTAATGTTGCTGTGGACCCAGTTAGGGGATCATAGGGTCCATGTACTCTTGGCTGTTAAGTTCATATTCAGCATTAGAGCTTCATTCTAGTGCCTCCCTCACAGTTGCTGACTAAGCCAGCTTGATTGACTTCTCACCATATGTTTAAATTCTTTAGTTTCAAGGTCTAGGCCATGATATCTTGCACTAATGAACCAGTAAAAATTTTTGTAATTAAATTTCCAAGAACAGCGATATTTACTGTTTAATAAATCAGGCAGAATAACTCAGACAATGTTTTCAAACTGATCATCTGAAGTATTTGGCATACACAAAGCCAAACAAACAGAAAAGATTTTTCATACTTTATTCTATTCTCTTTTAGGGGGCATTGGTGCTGGATCAGTCAAAAGCTTCACAGAGAGTACTCAAAAAATTGTATTTCTATCCTTCAGTGCTGTTATTATGGGCCAAACTACACAAGACTAGGGAAATCATCTCTATATGCAGAAAACTTTCCCCTAAGATGACAACATCAGGGGAAGGGCAGGTAAAGTGGTTGTTGGTTGTTATATGTATTTATATCCCATTTTTCCTGTAGTTTGGGTTAAACCACCATCAGTACTAGACTCTTGAGTTGTGTGGGACAGGGGGTATTTGCCCATGATTAGAAAGAAAATAATTTCAGTCCCAGTGTCCATTAGTCTTATTCAGATTGATCCTGAAATGACTGTATGGTTTCTTATAGATGTTGGAATAATGATGAAGTTAATTTCTAACTACTTCCTTATAGATCTTTTGAGATACTTTGCATTTTTGTGGCAGTTTACAACATACATATTCATCATGCTGCCTGTCATGGGAAGTTGCATGATGTATACATCCAACATGAAATCTCATAGATGCAACTTTTAACACATTAAGTCAAACAGAATGTGTTTTCAAAAGAATTAATTCATTTAGCTCAAAATGACATCAACCTCTTAAATGATATATTTCTGATGATTTGAATGCATAAAATGTTAGTTATTGTGTCCTCATTTTCCATGCCTAGTCTTCATATATTCATGACAATATTTTTAAAACATGCATTCAGCCAATTGTACATTTAGGCTTCATTCAGAATGCATGATGAACACATGAAGATTGGGGTACCATATTACAGATCTGAGCCCTGAACACTGAGTAATTGAGACTATGGCCCTTTCTGCACAAGGGAGATACATTGCTATAGTGTCGTTGCATCACAAATACATCTGCACATCAAACCGCTTTGACGGCGTTCTCTCATAGTTCATTCCACACATGTTCAGCTCTTAGCGCAGTTCACATCATTGTGAAACCAGTGTAATATAAAAATGGAAAAACTCTGATGCAAACCAGCCCCAAGGGTGCCGCTGCATTTTTCTGCATGCAGAAGGGTTACATCGATTCACACCACAGAGGTGGACATTAAATTGACCAATCAGCAGCAGCAGAATAGAGGAGGGAGGGGAATAGGAGTTCCAGGAGAATTGACAATGCAGAAGCTACAAATGATTTTCTCCACTTCACTTCAGCAGAGACTGGAGGGCATGCATAAAGGAATCGGGGTAAGTCAGAGTAAAAAACATCACTCATAAAACGTGGTGAAATGCTCCTCCATTCTATTGCGGAAATGGCCTATGTCTAATATTTGTATAATAATATTATCAAGTGATATAATGTAATCAAGTGATGTACATGCTTGTGTGAACCACTTTTGCTACTTAATTATTCTCAAGCATACAGTTAACACATTTTAGGCTCAGCTGTTTCAGACTCTTCGCCTTGTTCCTGTTATGGACAGAAGTCTTACCAGATATTAATTCATTTAACAAAAAGATATCTAGAAATAACTTCCCTTGTTGCTTTCCCTCTTTGCAGAAAGACAAATAACAACTGTACTCTTGTAAAGCACTGAAACTATATATTTACTAAGTACAAATAGTATCCATTTGGTACATATGAATACTTTGTATGGTATTTAATATATGTGAAAAATTATTTCTCTTGCCATTAATTTGTACCTTATTTTTTTCCTGATACATCACTAGCCTTTGAAGAACCTAATGGAAAATCTGGGACTTTTATAGAAGCAGTACCAAGGTTTCCGTGGTTTACTTTTATATGGGATTTAGGGTGAACTGTTGAAAATGCTAATTTTGAAATAGTTCTTCTCCTTCAATGTAGATTATGATTTGCTCACATTCTGCTTGATCATCAGGCAGAAGGGCCAACGTAACTAAACCAGGGAGGAAAGACTACTGTTCCATTTCTACATCACAAATCATTGTGCTGTGTGATATGTTTTTGGGGTACTTAAACGAGCCAGTCCAGATTGTTAATATTGGAAGTGTATAGATTACTCAAAATAAGGAAGATCTTACTTGTCTTCTTTGTGTGAGACTGAAACTAGTGCTTTATTATTTCAGCTAATCCATCTCATTTGCAGAAAACATGTTTCAGTGATCAAGTGCAGACCACATTTGTCACCCCAGTGGTTTACTCTAAAGAAGCTTCTAAAATTCTTTTAGTGTCCAGAATTAGTAATTAAGCATCCATTCATATACAGTGGAAGTGATGGCTTCCTTAGGATGCACCAGGAAACGTTTCATATGCTTTTCTACCTGGAGCTGTCCTTCACTTTATACTGAAGGTGGTAGAATGTTGATCCTGAAAATGAGCTTTTCTGATGAAAACAGTAGATAAAATTGGAGATGATAAAGGGGTAAAATCCTAGATTATGCTGGAGGTACTAGGCTTTCTCAGTAGGGATGAAGAGATCAGGCTGTATCTGGGAATGACAGAGGAAATAGAAACTGCTATCTGTGAAAGAGCAAAACTGCTCCCAAGAGTTCCCCAGTCCCCTGATGACTGTGGGCAAAAGGCGACTCTGATGTCCTAAATTGGCCCCTGTTCCCTTGACCCTCCTTCTGCCATTTTTCTCAAACTAAAATCCTCTGTAGTGTCCCAGAGCCCCTGCACCTTGCTCTGAAAAACCCAAGGCTGACAATGTGACAACTCAATTGTGTTGAGTGACTTGCCAGGCCTTTGACCTATATATCCATGCAGAAGTGCATCAAGTATGCCAGAGGTAGAGCCCACAATTCTATCAAGCCCTGAAAGTTCAGATTTTTCCAAAACAATCCAGACTGCCCTTGTGTAGCTCACTTTTGTAGCTCTGCTTTGGTCAGCCAATTTTCCATACATCTCTGGGCATCTTCTACTCTCATTTCCAGCTCCTGAAGCAAAGTGCCTGAAGCCTACCACTTGGCATTGGCAACACCATTGTCTAAACCAGGCAAATGGTCTACCAGGAACAAGATATCGAATTGCCTGGAGAGAAGTGCTACAGTCTGCACCAGTTCCATAATCCTGAGAGACTTTGATATAAGACTATTGATACCCTTAACTGTTGCCTGATTATTTCATAAGAAACTCCTCCACCCAAATATGGATTGCCATTTGAATCAGAAGGAGTTATAGAAATGTAAGGACCGTAGTGATCTCTAATGCTACTGACTCATTCGGCCATATCCCCATGTACCAACTCCTACCTCTGACCCAAAGTATCCTGCAGCATCTGAACGTACCTGCAAATTAGTTTTATGTGTTTTCATATAAGCTTGTCCACTGTTTCCACATTAGTTTACTTTTTAAAAAATAATTTGAAAATTTGTATTTATTTTCACCTTTTTTTAAAAAAATCTCCAAGTATGAATTTTAAATGCATTTTTAAAGCTTTTTGGTACTTTTTCAGCTGAGAAGTGCATGAGACATTTGGAGAAGTGGACAATCAAAATTATAATTACATACTTGGGGAAGTATGAATTAGGTCAGTCAATAACAAAAAAATGAACAAAAAAGCCAAGCATCCCTAATTTGACTGTCTGTCCATCTAAGATTGTCACTGAGTAGCCTACAGGTAATGATAAATTAGGATTTTGGGTGGAAATGCTTTAGCTTTCCCCATGTCATCCACATGGTCTCCTGACAGCTCCCACACACAAAGGAAAAGGGAAAAGGAAAGAAGATAGTCCTACCTGCTGGCACTGTCAATAGTATATGCAGTGTAAATGCATTTCATGGTCTATGGGTTTCTTTGCATACACCTGATCATTCCAGGGAAAACTGTATTCCTTGAAGCAGTGGTTCTTAAAGAAGTGCTCCACAGGTTGGTGGTAGTCCCTGGAGAGTTTCTAGGAAAGGAAAACAAAAAATAAAAAAACACCATGTAGTGGATGGGCACTGGTCTCAGTCAAATTGGGACAATTTGCTGCTCCCCTCCACAGGAGACAGCTTGGGATGTACTGCCTAAAGGCAAGTTGTGCAAATAGTACTGTGTAATCTCTGCATCCCATATTCACAGTTACATGTGTTAGTATACATACAAAGGTTTGTTTCCATTTTTGCCGACAGAAAGACAAATAAACAAGGGATTTGTTACCAATCCTGAGATGCTGAGGACTGTATTACGCTGGTCAGATATCCATTTCACACCTGCACTCACATGTATCAAACACTATATTTATATGCATACAAGTAGCATTTCTTTTTATGAGAGGGACCCTCCCCCATGGATTGGTTTTCCAGTGATTTATAATCTTTGGTTTAAGTGTCAACAAACAGGTAAAATGAAACTGACTAAAACATTTTAGATTGGGTGTTTTTCCCCATTTGGACACCAAACTATTTTTTCACTTACTGTGCTTTGAACCATTTACCCTCTACAGTTGTTCTAATTACATCCATCAATTGTGATGCATGTTTAATTGGATTTTAATAGGAGTGTAACTCCTTGTTTAGCAGCAAGTTTAACAGGAGTGTAATTTATTGTTGATAAGGAACAGGGGCCCTTGTTCCACCTACTAAATAAGTAGTGGAGCTGCATTTAAAAGCCATCAGCAGATTGGATTTCTTCTTAGAATACAAATAACTCTGAAGTGATTGATCACGCTGTGCATGTATAAAACGAACAAGAAGCAGGTGTTTGTTCAAGTGTTTAGTGTCTCCACCCATAACGTTTCCTTTTGAAAATACTCTGCTGTATTTGTGTGGTATATTATGTATAGAAAACTCACACTAATAAGATATCTACTGGCCAATGGGTATCAACGATGTAATCTGTGACAGTTTTAGTTTATTAGTAAAGGCCAGTATTGTACACCAGCTACTCAGGTAAGTATATTTAATTAAGTATCCTCTCCTGCTCTGTCCGCCTCTGCCCCAAACCTGATGTCATTCATCCCTACTCCAAGCACTTGCAGAAAGGACCTCCGTCTCCCCATGCTTCTGATGCCAGGTAAAGTAGGTGCGTGTATGTGTGTGTGGGGAGTTATGACTCTGGCAATAGTATCACAATCATGACTAAATGATGATCATGATTGTGTAACTGTTATGTATTCATGATTGTATATACTGTCCTGTATTCATGATTGTATATACATTTGTTCTGTATTCATGATTGTATATACATTTGTGACACAATTGCCATAATTGTAGCTCCCTCAACATGCTTTCCTGGGAATCAACTGCATGGATAGAAGGAGGTCCTTCTGCTGATGACTGGAGCACAGGTGAATGACAAGATTTGGAGGTTTGGATCTGGCGAGCTTACTTAGTTAAGTATATTTAACCAAGCCCCTCTCCACACCCTACCTTCTTGCATGGTCATCTGGTGGTGATCCCGGCAACAGCTTTGCTAAGTATGATGGGAGCACTCCCCTCCGCACAGGACCGGCTCCCTGTGGAAGGGAGCATGATGGATACACTGCTTCCTTAAACAGTGCAGCCGAATACTTTCCCAGGCTCTGCTGGGGCAGGAAGAACCACCATCGTGTTTCCTGCCCTTCCGCAATGTCAGTAAATGTGGGATGGTGGCATGATCGTGTGTCATTGGTTGGGAAAAGCCATCAGTGATTTAATCCCCAAGTGGTTCAACCTGGGGATCGGAGAGGAGCAGGGCCACAACAATGTCATGCAGAAGAGTCATCACAGTCCTGCTTCTTTCCCATCCCCACAGGAGGACACTGTGGAAAGGAGCTAAGTAGCTGATATTGAATACTGCACTTAGTACAACAGCCTTGAAATTGAATATTATAAATTTAAGAAATTTGAACTGATCATAGAATCATAGAATCATAGAAATGTAGAGTTGGAAGAGACCACAAGGGCCATCCAGTCCAACCCCCTGCCATGCAGGAACACCCTCAAAGCACTCCCGACAAGTGGCCATCCAGCCTCCGCTTAAAAACCTCCAACGAAGGAGACTCCACCACACTCTGTGGCAGCACATTCCCCTGCCGGACAGCCCTGACTGTCAGGAAATTCCTCCTGAGGTTCAGGCGGAATCTCCCCTCCTGCAGCTTGCATCCATTGCTCCTTGTCCTGGTCTCAAGAGCAGGAGAAAACAAGCCCACTCACTCCTCGACATGACATCCCTTCAAATATTTAAACATGGCTATCATGTCCCCTCTCAACCTTCTCTTCTGCAGACTAAACATACCCAGCTCTCTAAGTCTGTCCTCATAGGGCATGGCTTCCAGGCCCCTCACCATTTTGGTTGCCCTCCTCTGGACCTGCTCCAGCTTATCCATATCCTTCTTGAATTGGGGTGCCCAGAATTGGACGCAGTATTCAAGATGAGGTCTAACCAAAGCAGAATAAAGTGGTACCAATACCTCCCTCGATCTAGACACCATACTCCTATTGATGCAAGGGCTGCCGCATCACACTGCTGACTCATGTTCAGCTTGCAGTCTATTAAGACTCCTAGATCCCTTTCACACATACTGTTAACCAGCCACGTGTCCCCCATCCTATATTTCTGCATACCATTTTTTTCTGCCTAAGTGTAGGACCTTACATTTCTCTCTGTTGAAATTCATTTTGTTAGCCTTGGCCCAGCTCTCCAATCTGTCCAGGTCATTTTGAATTTTGATCCTGTCATCAGACGTATTAGCAAGCCCTCCCAATTTGGTGTCATCTGCAAATTTGATCAGTGTGCCCTCTATTCCTTCATCCAAGTCATTAATGAAGATATTGAACAGCACTGGGCCCAGGACAGAACCCTGTGGCACCCCGCATGGAGAGAAGGAATAGGCATTTGCTCTGTCATAGCTGGTGCACCAATGAGTCACCTCATGGTAGCACTGTAGTTTTAGAGGAGACTCCACAAGAAAATGACATGACCAGAAGTCATGCATTACTTACATTTCGGTTAGAGACATAGCTCTCTGTTATTGTGCTTATAAATTTATAGATATTTAATATATGACTTGATTAACATGTCTGCAATTGAAAAATGGGCAGAAGCTGATAGGTAAAACAGAAGTCAGACACCTTTTATTTTTAAATCACTAGAGAAGGGGCTTCCGAGATGCAAAATGGAAAAAGGAAGTTTTATTGCTTTCCTTTACTGCCTTTGTTCTGACTTATTTAACCATCTTATTTTTGGGAGAGATGTGTGGCCTGACATTCTATTTGCATAGACTGTTTCAAACAAACAAGATGCAGTCCTGTGATTCCAGCAATATCACTTTCTTTTCCTTTTCCTTTCCTTTCCTTTCCTTTTTTCTTTCCTTTTTTCTTTTCTTTCATGTTTAGCATTTGCATTGTTTTTAACTGTCTTTATCTGATGAAGAAATGGAGTGCATTTTGAAAGCTAGTGTAATGACTGTTGTGCCTTCTGGCTGATGTAATAAAAGTATCACCACAATGTGTATACTGGATTTTGTTTTATGGTGAAAATGACTTATATTTAGGAATTGATTTTTTTTTCTTTTTAAGAAGCAAGAAATTGGAAGTGGGGAGACTTTTTACCATCTTGCCCCCCTCCCCCCAGTTTGGCTAATCACTGATAACACATAAGCTAGTAACAAATGTAAATGTATAAAAGTGAGCATCAAAAATAGCATTGGGAAGTGATGAACAGATTCAGGCACACAACCAGCTATAATTTTTCATTAGAAATAATTCAGCTATGCCAAACTACCTAACAAGATACTCCAGATTCCAATTTATACTTTGACATGTAAAAATGTGAATTTGATGTTAATAATGTTATTTAAATCATCTGCAGTATAGAGGTCTAAAAGAACTACAGTTACCATGATGCTCAGATGTCTTGCAAAAAAGGAAAAAAGGAGTATGAAGATTCAAAGTATCTATGAATCTTGCAGGTTCTTGGATTTAACCCTTGCATACAAATCAGATCCTTCTTGCTGACTACATATAGGAATATTAGTGATGGTGTTAGTGAGGAGAAGTAATTCCTGATCTGACCTATGGGTGCTGAAATTGAGATCCAAGTGTTTCTGATGTATAGTATATGTCTCTGTGGGTGTAACAGCAACAAAATTCTGTCCAGAACCTCAGTTTCTGTTGCAGCAATCCAAAGACCACCTAATTGACTCAGGACCAAATTCGTAATTCAGTTTGGAAGCCCAAATTGTCTCCTATCAATTGTTATCGGATACCAGCAAATAGCTGTAATGTTTTATTGTCAGAACTGGGATGCATTCTGTAGGCAGAAAGGTCCCTAAATATATGGCTACATCTGCCAAATTTCAGTTGGAGATGTGTATGGGTTTCTGTGTTATGCAACTTTTTTTTCTTTTAAAGAAAGGATCTACCAATACCTTTTGTATTGCTTCACAGAATGGGATGGCATTTTCAAGGAGTAACACTCTTTCACATGGGATTAATTCTTCCATGTTTGAAATGAACATATTCAGGGAGTTCTGTGAAAGAGCAGTCTTTGTATTTAAGGACTAGCTAGACAAAAGATATGCTTCAACTTCTTCCCAATTTGGTAACTATAATATTTTTTCATGAAAGTGGCAGAGAGGTAAATCTGATTAAGAAAGCAAAAAAATAAAATAAAATAAAATAAAATAAAATAAAATAAAATAAAATAAAATAAAAATCATTAACTTTGGTGCAGTGTTTTTGGGTGTTAATGCCTGAGACCAAAGAACTTGAATGTCCAGTATTTTCCAAATAAGGTGAGATTTGTAGGGGATGGTCAGAAACACTTGGACTTCTGGAGGACCCAGAACTCTAAGTGCCTTGACAATGAAACCAACCAACACTGCCATACAAAACAATTTTGGGTATCTCCGCAGGTCACTTGAGTGGCTATAATGTTTATTGCTAAAACTCAGTATATTCACATATTATATAGCATTCTCTCCAACTGTCTAGAACTGACAGATTAACACTGATTGATCCTGTGTGATTAAATCTTGATGATCCCACTTTTAAAACTGCTGTTAAAATGTCCCACTTTCTCTCTCTTCCTCCTGTTCTCTCTCTTTGTACTTAGCTTACTTCAATTGTGGTAGGCCATTTCCACACCTTAACAGTTCCCCCAATGTCCATCGTGATCCTGGCAGCGCCTTTACTGGAATGGGAACACGATGAGAACACTCCTCTCCGCACCCGCCCAGGTCCCTATGTAAGGAAGTGTGAGCAACACGTGCCTGCCTTCTGCAGCGCAGCTGGCCTCTTTCCAGTGGTGTGCTGGGGAAGGAAGCATGTGATTGTGCTTCTGCCCCTTCTGCGGGGTGTGTGTGTGACAGGAACATCTGCTCAATGGATTTTTTCCATTAAGTGAATATCCCATGATCACAATGAGTAGGGCTGGGTTGGCAGCAGGACCACAACGACACTGAGTGAAAGCATGACCTGTGGACCACTGCCATCGTGTCCCCATTGTGGGACTGTGATGCCATCTGAAAATGCCCTTTGTTCAAAGTACAAAAGCAGTTTAGACTCAATTAAATCAGCAGAAGGAAGAGGCAAGAAGGTAGTAGAATCTTGGCCTTCCCCGTAAGATCCAGCAAAAGCAAACTGATTCAGCCTCTCCTAGCTTTTATAATTTTCTGATTAACCTTTGCCATCTTGACCACACAGTGATGTTGCTTAGCCTCACATTTTCATCTGTGGAAAGTTGGAAAGTATGCTATAACTTACCAACATTTATTAATATCATTCAGACTTGACAAATTGCAACATAGATCTTGAGACCACAGCTTTTGGACCCTCATAATTGACACAAGCTCACAGTGGCTTAACAGATCTTTCCTCCAGTTCTCTTAGTAGTGTTTGGTTTGTTGAGCAGTTGGGGAAAGGGTGCCCCTAGACCAATACAAATTCTATGTAGGCCTGGAGCTGATTACTCCATGTGACAATTTCAAGATCTTTAATTTTCCTGCTTTTAGGAAAGAGATTTAGCAAAACTCATTGAACAGTGAAGTATTGCAATCCTTGTGCTTGGAGAGCTGTGACATAACCGTTTGCTATAAGTTCAGACTAGAACTCACCTGTGACAACATTGTTTCAAAAATATTGGGATAGAACTTCTCTGTGTGTGCTTCTCTTGTTATGGTTTGCTTTGATTTTAACATTTTCTGACTCTTTCTGGATCAGCCTGGTTTGATTTGGATGTCAATCATATCGGTAGAACACCCCTAGTACAGTGCAGTAATGTACAATTCTTTCGCTATTCCCCACAGGCTGGAAACAGATCAATTTCAGAGCAGACAAGGAATCTGGTGTGTTTGGAATTTACTAACAAGTGAATCTGCAAGAATCACCTCCATAGTCAGAATCCAGTGAACTTCAGATAATCTGGAATTAAGTGACAGCTATACCCTTAATCATCTGTAGTGAGTTTGCAATACTTCTCTAAGGACTGCTTGTGCTGCATCATCCATATCAAATCTACATTCTTCAGCTCATTTAGTTCAGTGAACTTTGCATGCTGATCTCTTTTAATCAGGATTTGGCATGCTGTTTTCAATAAGAATAAACAGTACTTTTTGAATGAAATCAACAGTGATTTTCCAGTGCTTAAGCAATTATCTTGGGCATCCCATTAGAAAGAAGCAAATCTAGTTATACCCCTTTCTTTTTATGAAATTGTCTTGTTAATCTGCTTTGAATTAAATTATATACTAACTGGTTATTAAAATGTGACCCCTTTTGCTAAGCAGGAAATCTTTCTTATGTTCTAGCTGCAACTATGCCAAATGAATTCAAAGAATGTGGGTTTGTAAACAAGTACAAATGAAAACTGCAAGCCACATAACAAGGTGACAGCATCACAGAAGCTCACTAGAGTTATGAAGGACAGACAAAAATGGTCTGAAGTATGTTTCCCTCCCACAAAAGTTCTCAATTAAACTTTGAACATTCAGTTGATGCCATTTGGCACCAGACAGGGAAAAAAATATAGACCCTGATTTTTTACTTTCATTGACTTTCAACAAGATAATAGTGGTAGCCAGTAGCATCCATGTTAAAAGTATTGTAAATCCACTGTGGGCTTTATTCCAGACTTTAAAGGAGCTACGGAAAGGTACTGAACCTATTCTGGAGATAGGCCATGTCACCCATCTCTCTTATATGTTGAGTATTATCTCATCCGCTCTGTGCCTATCATCTCACTCGATAGCTAAATCTTCAAAAGAGGCAGCTTTCCTACATGATCACTTGCAGCTGCATCCAGTTCCCACTTCCCCACACGTACAAACTCCACTATGTACACGCTGGCACAATTAAATACATACAGATACGATTACTATCTCACTTCCAAATTGAAATGTAAGTTGCACGTTTTCCCATTTGCACAATAGTGTGTGAAGGAGAGTTTGTCTGGCATCTTGTCAGTGACATACACAGGTATAATAGAGTGAATTTTATGGATAATGCTCAGCTCATGGGATCCAGTTGGCAATGAGAGAAGCAGAGTACTGCCTGAGGAACCATTGCGCCTGCAGAGGGGCATCTATGTTCACTGAGTATTGTGTGAAGGCACATTGAACACTGATCTTGTGTTAGACTGCTATCCAGTGTAGAGGATTGCTCAGTAGAAGTGTAATGCAGCTCTGCTGGCAGATATTTGTGCCATGCTGAAGTATCTCAGCCTTTAAAGCCAAGCAGTCTGCCTTTGCAGCAGATTGTGGTCTTTGTCTACTTGTGCAGATTTAAATGCTAGTGTGAATATTTTCTCTATTCTATAAATCATATGTTAAAACTGCAAGGACATAATTGCTGCTTTATTCATTTACTTCTGAACTGCATAATGCAAGTGTAGGGAAGCATACTGCATCTTGTTGAATTGCAGCTTTTATCCATTCTATACGAAATAGAAAATTATGGGAATGATGGGAGTCCAACAACATCTAGAGGGCTGCTCTGTGGTATTTGAGAGATTTCATATCTCACATTCTAAAGAAATAGTGAGTGCCATGGGCCAAGACTCAGCTTCCCTGGGTGAATAGCAGCCTCAAAGGTGGACAAGCAGATGCAAGCACATCAGGAGTTAATCAGGCTAGAATGAGAACCAGTTGATCAGGCTGGGATGAAAGCCAGCTGATTCCAGCCTCTTAAGAAAGGCAGAGGGCAGTGGCTCGATGCCAGAAATAATGTGTGTGTTTGTCTCCCCTTGCCTTTATTTGTGCTATAGATTCCCTGCTCACTGTCTGCCTGTCTTCACTGACCTTTGGACTGCCCAACCTTTCTGCCTATTGGATTCCTGACCTTTGGAACAACAATTGACTTCACTTCTGCTTCACTTTGATCAGGCCACCTTTATTGGACTGTTAAGCAGTATCCATTTGCTTGCTGAATATCCTGACATTCTATTGCCTGACTGTCATGTCCTGCCTTGGAGACCCTGGCAGTGACGAGGAGGATTCTGAATCCGATGCAGAAGTTTCCCCAGAGGTAGGAGTTTCCCTAGAAGCTTGCTTAGGAGAAGATAACAAGCAACAGCAGGGACCTGAGCAAGGGAACAAATAGCAGGAGATGAGACAACACAGACCCTTACCGTGCAAGAGGGGAAGGGGGCTGCACCACTCAGCGTGTTTAAGTAACAAACGAGCCCTAATGAAGGAACACCTGTAGTGACAGCATCAGTAGATAAAAGGCTTTCCAGCCCTTTTCTTTCTGGGTCAGCAACTGATCTTTATAGTCATGGAAGCCCTGTGATGTGTTCTCTTATATCTGGACTACCTTGAGCCTCTGCCTGTTTTGCTATGACTTGGATTTGCTCTTTGGATTTGTTTGCTTTTGGAATGTAAACTCTGAACACTTTCCCACTCTTGCCTTGTGAGAAAGCCCTGCTTTGCCAATTGGTGATTAATTGTCTGCTCTACCCTAGACATGACACTGAAAAGGGACAGCTGGCACTTATGACACTGAGCTTGGGTTGTTACCGGAAGTGCTCATTTGCAATCTGGACATGCTCATCAACTTTCATTCAAATATCTCAGTCTGAGAGGTGTATATTGCCTAACCCTGAAACCATATTTTGCCTTTTCCCATCCTTGCACTATGGAAATGGAACAGACATTCAAATTTCAAATGGAAATTTAATTTGCCAGTGAGCATACCATGTTTTATATCACTTTTCAGTTCAGATAACAGTATTGCCCTCACCCTTGAAATATGTGGTGGTAGAGGTAGTGTCAGAATCCAACTCCCTGCCTGTGCCTCTCTGCCAGCAAGGAAAGGGAGACAAAAGTACTTGCCCAAGAAAAGAAGGTGGTGGGGAGTGTCCAATACAAACAAGCAAGAGGAAACACTGAGCAAGCCAAGTCAAAGTCACATCCAAAAGGTCAAGAAAGCCGGAAGTCCATCCAAAGGGGTTGAGGGAGCCAAACAAGGGTTGTGAGAGCTTGCATAGTGATTTGCTACAAGCAAACTGTAAGCCATGCCGACAGGCTTATATAGTTGACGGAAACAAATGTTCCTTATTACTGTTCTATTTTCTTAATCTTGTCAAAATGGCTTTCCTAGTAGCTTCTCGTTTCAGTCTCCTCTGTGATTGGGAGCTCAGGGGCAAAGGTGGATCAAACTCCTCTAAATCACTGCTGGTTCCTTCTTCCTCTGGGGGTGGCTGCAACAAGTCTGCCTCCACTTGTTATTCAACTGATGGGGGTGTTTGCAAGCTAGTTTGGTCTATCACTAGCTCTGTTCCTGGCACAATCAATTGCCCATTGACTTCTGAGCTGTCATCTAGCACAGGTAGATTGTGGCATACATACATAATGAGTGTGCAAAGCAAAATTTATGTTGTAGGTTAAGTTGTATCATAGGCATATTAGATGAACTTGAACCTAACTTGCATAGAAATAAATGAGACTTAAGGTAAGCCATCACAGTGAAAATCAAGACCCAAGTTTCTTTAAAAATGTAGCTAATGGGTAGGAAAGGGATTCCTTTCAAGCATCATTATTTTGGAAACAAAAGTTGCAGTTACAGGAAGCCTAACTTGGATAAGAATTGTAGTACCAGGCAAAAGGTTAAAGCCCTGTACCCCATGCTAGTGGCTGATCTGGATCTCGTACTTAACACTTATTTTTGTGGGAATTGGGGAAGGGAGACATAATTGCTCTCTGGATCAGTGAAGCAACTTGTAATGTGTCTTTGAGGCCAAAGACCCACTAGAGAATGTGATACATTTTCAGCATAAAGAACTGAACACTTTTTTTTCTCAAAAGAAAGCATAGCTGTTTCAAGACCAAAAAAAAAATAAAAAAATAAAATCTTACTACAAACAGTAGTACATTCTGGAATCACATTTCAAAGCGATAGATCTTTCAAAATATGGGTTTCCATATTTCATTACTATATTAAAGAATTTATGGAACAGTGGGTCATCTGAGATAGCTTATAGTAACCTGCTGCTTTTTCAGAACATGCTAAGAATAAAGCAGCATATAGCTTTTTTTTTTTTTTAAATTACATTGGATGCTACATTGGAGCTGAAGATAAAGTCAGCTGTGACATTAAACAACAACAACAGCCTAATACAATAAAGCTTTTAAAAGAAAGATAATTGTTGCACTGGTTGAAGTCATTTCAGAATCAAGGCTATTCTGGAAAGTGGATGACTAACTTTTAAAACTGATGTGATGTGCATTTTATTTATAAAGAACTCAGCAATACTGTAGGTTGTTGCACCTGTGGAGGATTGCATCCCTAAAGTTTTCTATAATTGCATACAAATCTACTTCATATAATTTAATGTTGCTTAAATATAACATTAAGGTAAAATTATACTGTGCACATGAATACGCACAGAAGCTTAGAGTAAACAGAAGCATGGTGTGAGGAAATATGTGATAAAAAACTGAATAGATTTAGCTGAAAAATTCACTTTAGTCCTCATTTTAACTTCAGTTCTTCAGTTATTGAAAATGCTCCCCCTGCCTTTTCCAACTGATTGTTGACTAAAGAAGATTTCCATTCAGAAAGTCATGTTAGATGTGCTATGCTGAGAGTTTGGAACAAATAAAACAAGACTGTTAAAATGCCTTTATGGAACTCTCCACATGAAGCTTTATTTAAGACAGAAATAACTATTAAAGACAAATGATGAACAAATAGGCCATTTCCACATTACACTGTTACAGTACTATTTTTCCACATTCAACATCCTGTGGAATTCTGGGGTTTGCAGTTTATTGAGGCCAAAGAGCTCTCTGGTTGAGAATTCTAAATGCCCCTCTCTAAACTGCAAACCCCAGGATTCCATATAGGATGTTGAAAGTGGAATAATAGCATGAAAACAATGTAGTGTGGGAATGGCCATAGAGATATGCTATTACTAGAGGGAGAACAATATTGAATGAAAACAAGTAATGAACTGACTCAAGAAGGTTATAATATTTGATGCTTTGGTTGTAAATAGTTAACAGAATGTTTTAAGATGGATAGAAACCTATTTGAAGAGCAATTGTGTACTGGTGATGAACGTTTAATAGCTAGAATGTATAAATTACTATTGAGAATGGAGATGGAGGATGGACGAATAAGATTGTATGAATAAATGGGCATAAAATGTAAGCCATAACATACAAATGGAGTAATGGGAAAAGATGTGGACAAGACATTTAAAGTTTGCATTAAGTCATAGTCTTAGAGAAAACTTTTATAAAATGATGTACAGATGGTACTTTATACCAGAAATATTATCAAAAATGTACAAAGGTTCCAATAATACTTGTTGGAAATGCAAGCTGAAGGAAGGGTCTTTTTCACATGTGGTGGACTTATGAAAAAGTAAAAAAAGTTTTGGATCCAGATCCACCAAATGACAGAAGATATTTTGAAGTTGAAGATTCAAACAAAACCTGAACTTTCCTTGCTTGGACAGATAGATGATCAGATATACAAGAGGTAGGGAAAAATCATTCAATATGTGAACACAGCTGCCAAACTGATTTTTGCTCAGAGATGGAAAGACTCAGTTATCCCATCTCAAGAAGATTGGTTGATGAAGTTGTATGAGCTGGCAGAATTCCACAGGATATTGAAAGTGGAATAATAGCATTATAACACTGTAGCGCAGAAAGGCCCTTAGTCTCCATTACTCCAAACTGGATTGTAAAAAAGCCAAACTAGATAGTCATAGATAATGCAGAATCAGACTGGCCATAAGATTTTACCTATGTCAAAAAGCACCTGTTTGGGATCTAGTGAAATGAGGCCATCATGGCGTGGAGATTAACCTGTCCCCACATGCTTTTGTAGGACTTAAATGTATTCCAAAAGCTGCTACTAGTCTCAGAGGGGAAAAGTACTGGTACATGATAAATACTTGTATGCATACTCTTCTCACAAAATTAGTAGCATCTCTGGGCAGTGACAGGAGAAGGACACCACTGCGGGATGGAAAGGGTTAACTCTTGTTTCCTTGGATGCCATGTCCTGATTCAAACAGGAAACCCACAAGTGAGTGCTTTTGGTAAAAGTAAAAAGACATGATTGATGTTATGAAGGGTAGACGACATTCACACTACATCAAGGGAGAAAAGATGTACCATTATTCTTCCTCTGTGCATGGGGCTGACTCTCAAAGACATTAATAAATGTCAAAAGAGTTAAATTTGTATTGTATTGTATTGTGTTTGTATCTTGGTCCTTTCACAAGAAGCCATTATACTCTAAGACATTTTTCGCATGGCAGTGTACAAGCGAAAGGGCCCCTTGAGCATCACGTAAATGTCAGGAGTGATCTGCATGACCCACTCCCATTTCCGCCACGCTCTAGACCCGCAAGTGAAGCAAATACGCATTTTCTTATTTTTGGCTTTTAGCCGAAAATAAGCTGTGCTTGCGCAAGGCTTACGGGCCTGGGCCACAGTCACCTGCAGTGCGGAGCCTCTGGAGCCGGGCCTGTCATGTGTCCTCTCCTCAGTGCAGCCTACAACTCCCAGGCTGCACTGCGGAAGGAAGGAAAGGGCACGGGCGGGGCTCCCGCGCAAACAGGAAGGAGCTGTGGAGCCCGAGTAGCAAGGAAGCAGGAGGCTTGTGAGAGCCTGCCTGCCCAGGCTTTTCACACAAGGCCCACACTCCAGCAGCGTGAGAAGGTAAGCTGCGGAAAGGACCTAAGAAAATTGTTTGGCTTCAGAGGGATGGGGGAAGAGAAGAAATCCACAGAAAATCCACAGCTAATGATTGTTGTTTCACATTTCTTCCTATTTTCCTTGGAAAATTACAATTGGGAAAGTAGCTTTTCAATACTATAAACAAGTGGGAATCCTTTTTTTCAGCTCAGATCTGCTGCTGTGCAGGTTGACCTGCCAGGGACTTCATGCCAAAAGGGACCTGGTCAGGGTAGAATAGGGAGTGGTGACATTTTGGCCAGTACCTTCTAATACAAAATCATTTCATTGAATTTATCCTGCTCCCGTTTTCCTTCATATTCCTTTGGGGTTATTCTTCCTTTATATTTTTTTAAAACAAAAACTCCAATATTAAATGCTGACCTCTTTCCCCACTACCATCATTAGACGTAATCCAGCATGACACTCCTCAGGCAATGAAAAGCAAGCAGCACTCTCCTCTCCTCTCCTCTCCTCTCCTCTCCTCTCCTCTCCTCTCCTCTCCTCTCCTCTCCTCTCCTCTCCTCTCCTCTCTTTTGCTTTCCCCATGTTTATGTTTATCTTGACCTTCCCTTTAAAAAAATATATATTTGCTTCTTCAAAACCACCCCCTATTTATAATACCTCTGGCAGCAAATACCTCTGTTTTTCAGTTTGGAACACTTCTGGTTCTTGTACTACTGGGAGTATCCACTGCTAGATGATGTTCTGTGCACCACACTCAGAGGTCACAGAACCTTCTGCAAGTGGCTGCTATAGTGTTTATTGTAGGCTGCTCTTGGAGTCAGAGGGCAGGGCTAAAAGCATCTTGCCATTCCATGAAAAAAAGCATCTTGCCACTCTCTGTACCAGATAGGGTGGTCACTGTGCTGACAATAGCTGCATCACTGGTAACTAAAGGTGGAGGAGACAAACATGATGGTGACAGTAATTGTGGCACTAGTGTCAGTTTCCATTTCAGCCTCAGAAGAGGAGAGGCAGCAGTGGTAACAGCAAAAGTAGTAGTAGTCCTTGGGAAGCAAATTCTGTAACGGGGACTAGAGTCCTCTTGTGGGAGACCACAATAAAGGCCTTTGTGGGCCTCATGTGGCCCCATAGCCCATGAGTTGTGCACATGTGTTGTGAGCAAACCCTTTCTGACAAAATCTGTGAACATTAAACCATGAATTCTATGATTATAAGGCCCTTTCCACAATGTTCTTCCATTCTGGCATGGAGATGGGAGAGGAGTGGGACTGCATGACATTGTCACGGTCCCAGTCCTCTCCCATCCCCTGGCAATATGATCACGGATTAAATCATTGTTGGGTTTTCCCCATCAGTGACCCATGATTGTACCACCATTCTGCACTTACCTGTCCTGCGGAAGGGCAGGAAGTGTGATGGCGGTGCTTCCTGCCTCAGTGTAGCCTTGGAAAGTGCCCATCTGTGCTGCAGAAGGAAGAAGCATGTCCATCGCGGTCCCTTCCTCAGGGAGACAGTCTGGTGTGGATGGGAGCACTCCCATTGCCAGGATCATCACTGGAGGACCATGCAAGAAGGCAGGGCATGGAAAGGGCCTACGATTCTATAATATTTTCCTAGGATAAGAGCTACTTCAGCTACTTTAGCTGTGTAAACCCAGACAGAAAGCAATGTGTGGATGTCCAAGGCACCTTGCAACGTGGGCTGTGCTTCAGAAAAACCACTGTGGAAATTGGTTGGTCTGTTGGAGGCCCTGGCTTCATTATACCAAGAGCAAACGACACAATAATCCAGAAACTGCTAATGTAACATGACATTACTTGATAGAAAAGATAATGAGGATAACTTTAAAAAAAAGTTTTATTACAAATACTTTTTAATCACCTAACCGATCTGCAGCTCTTGCTACAGATATTTAATTTTCACATACTTTTCCTCCCCAATGTATGACTGATTTTTTTTAACCTATTGAGTTTTATTATTTCTTTGATGATGTATTAGTGAAACACCTCCTTTTAACAAGAGAATTTACAGGAAAGAGGTGAGTTCAGAACTAATTGCAGTTCTTAAGGAAGTATCATCCAAGGGACTGATTATGTAAAACCTGAAAGTCCTGAACAAATTCCATGTTTCTGCTTTTACTGCTTTTATTTTTTAAAAGGAGGAAGCATGGAGCTACTGTGTATGTGCCTTTAAAGCTGCCTGTCGATGTATGGTGACCCCATGATTTTCACAGGGTTTTCTTAGGCAAGGAATACTCAGAGGTGGTTTTGCCAGGTACTTCCCCTGACATACAGTCTATAGTACCTGATATTCATTGGTGCTCTCCCATCCAAGTACTAAGCAGAGCTGACCAGGCTTAGCTTCTCATACCCAAATCCATGCATAGAGCTTTGCATGTGACTGTAGAAGCCAGGGAAAGCAGAATTGGAACATATTATATTTCTTGTAAGTAAGCCACCTGGACTCCTGGATTTGGATAAAAGGATGGTGATGATTACTTATGATGATTCCCCCTTCATTTAACAGTTTAAATAGCCTGCAGTATTTGCTTTTCTTCTCCTTATAGTAGCTCTCAAGTGATGGATGGGGAAAATGTTGTACGTAGCTCTTCCTGTTAGATTAGCCCTACACTAGTGGATAGGAGACTTTGGCCATCCAGATGTTTTGGATGGCATCTCATCCCAGAAGCTCCAGTCAGCACGGCCAATGTTTGACAATCATGACAGCAGATATTCAATACATCTGTACGGCTATTGTGCAGTTTATCAACATACGAAGCTATTTTATCCTAAGCCAGACCATTTGTTTGCTGAAGACAATATTCTCTTAGGTCTTTTCCTCACTTTGTATTAGCGACGGGCCATAGCGCCCTCCAGTGAGGGTGTTTGCACTTGGGGGCGAACTGGGTCCGGTCTACTTGATGTTTGTCCGGACTTCAGCCTGCTCTGGAACGCCCAGAACTGGTGGTTCCCTGTACTATTGAAAGACTGATTAAAAGAGGTCTTTCAATAGCACAGCGTGCCCCAGTCCGTCGCTGCGCTAAAGTATAGACGTGCAGGCTCACGCCAGTGCGAGGCTGCAGATCTTCCGGGGGCGGGCTTCCAGCTGGCAAGCTTCTCCGGTTGGTGGTGAGCCTCCGCCAACCGGAAGCCTCCGTTTTCATCTCCGGAGAGTGTGTAGTGCGGGCGCACGCTGCTCCAGAGCTTCGTGGATCATCGAGGGGGGGTGTGCCAGTCCGGTGAGTAATGGACTGCCCCGTTTCCCCCACAAAGTGAGGAAAAGCCCATAATGTCAGTCATTCTCAGCTTCATCAGAGAGAAATCTTTACCATCATGATTTACTTTATGCTTTTATCTAAAGATGCTGAGGAGAGAGCTGAGGAACGTCTGCATGCAAAGTGTGTGCTTTACTGCTCTATCGCTGTGTCAGACATGCAAATGTGGAGATAATTAATGACCCTCAGGTATCTCATACTCATGCATTCAAAGACATGCCTTTGTACTAGCCAATATGCATAGCTACAATTCCAGTTAATCCGGACATCTGAAAAAGACAATGTGTTCATTGCATGTTTTTGTCAATGTACATAAGCCACTGTGTAGAAGTGCCTTCAAATACATGCTCATGGAAGGCTAATCATGGCAATAATAATTGATTGGCTTTTGTCAGTTTATTGTTAGATTTGTTGGTGAATTGTTGAAATAACACTGTAAAAGGTTTGGGGTTACAAAGCTCTCCTTGGGTAGAATACCACTGCTTCTTTAACATTTTCAGCCACAGGAAACATTATTAGGCCTTGTGCACATAATTGCTTAGCTTTAGGACTGGAATGGACAATCCAAGAACAGGCAAATCTCACTTTTGACTCAATATAGCTAATTAATCACCTAAAAAGCAAGACTTTTCTTCTAAGGAGACAATTCACAGATTTGGCTGGTTTGCCTGCATGTACGGAACAGGCCAAAGATGTGCCACTGTAAATGATCTGGAAAGGACAGAGTTCTGGAAATCAGACCAGTTCTTTATTTTTTACATTTATGTTCTACTCTTTTTTGAAAAGATGCTCAGAACATCATTCTGACTTCTTCCATTTATCATTGTAACAATTCTCTGAGATAGAGTTAGGATGAGAGATGGTTACTAGGCACCCAGGGCAGAGGAGGGATTTGAAGTAAACTCAAGGCTTCCCAGTTCAAGTACAATATTCTATTCACTACATTACAATGACTCTGTTATTCTTCCTGTATTTTGCAGGTAGCGTGGCTAATTGCTCCTGACAGGATAGATTTTAGAGGCTCCTTTTATCTTGGTTTCAACATATTCATCTTTTATGTGTTGTTTCATTGTTATATTTCATATTTCAATGTTACGTACACTGCTAGGAGCAGTATGTTTGTTGAGTGGTCCAAAGGTTTAACAGACAGACAGACAAGCAGCTAGGTACTATCCAGATGTACTAGTAGTAGTCATTAATGCTGTGTCTATTATTCTCCAACTGTTATCAGAAAGCAGGGGCACCCCAAAACACTTTATAGCCCCATTTAAATAAGATTCACTGTCTCCAAATTAGCTGACTGAGGTAGCAGTTGAATTTGCTTTCAACAAATTGCTTATTCCACTTTCAACATCCTATGGAATCCTGGGGTTTGCAGTTAAGGGAGGGGCATTTAGATTTCTCAGCCAGAGAGCTCTTTGGCCTCAGGAAACTACAAACCCCAGGATGTTGAAAGTGGAATAATAGCACTATAACAGTGTAGTGTGGAAATGGCCTATACATCTCTTTTTGGCTGATGCAGAGGTTGATATTCCCTTTCTCCCTCTGTAAGTCCTCCTGGACCTACTGTAGGGTTGCTGCAGCCCACATAGCAATTCTATGCCTGATATGGAATGGTGAAGAATTGGAAAAGAATTGGGTTATGTTTCTGTAGACAAAATAATTACATCATCTTTTGAGACTTCCAGAGGACTGCAGTAGCAGATGTAATCATTTCACATTTCAGGGACATAGCCAGACACTACTTCAATCTCCTACCACTCTCGCCAGTTATGAAATTGGCACAGGGATAGGCTGTAGTGACTCTACAATAGATCAGTGAATGGCCAATTGTAGCATCACAATAACTATCATGCTATGAATAAATAAACTTGCATCATTGTTGTGCTCTTATATTAATAATTTTCAGGATTCAAGATGCATAAACCAACAATTATACATGTCTTAGCTGCATACATGATTAAAAAGATATTATCAATCATCCCTTTCATTTAAACCAGGGTGGGTGTTACCTTGATTTCTGGGGTCCCTTGGGGGACACCTCAATATGCTTCAATCAATGGGGAATGAAAACTAGCCAGAGCACAAGCAATAGCAATACGAGAGGCAGGGCAACCTAGTGAGATCTTTAAACCCAATTTTTGCGGGGTCAGGCCAAGACAAAAACCAAGCAAAATTGTCTAATAAAATGATTTTATTGAGGGGAATTCACTCATGCATGCACACAATATACACACAATCACACATTCACACAAGAGCTAGCAGAAAAAGAAAGGGAGGAAAAATTATAGAGAGGCTGAAGGATTTGGGGGGATTTATTACCAGTCCAGAAGAGTAGTGAAGAGCAGAAATTTTTGGCTTAGGTAAGACCTAAGGACAGTTCTCATTCAGGAGCCAGATGGACAGAGTGACAGGTAGATCTTCAAGAGACTGCACTGGGCATCCTCAAACCAGGGGTATTTGTACCCTGAAAATGGCTTGTGGCTGTGAAAGTTCCAGATGCAAGACAAAGGGAACCTGTTGTGGACAATGGGTCTTTCGCCTGTTGATGGGCTTATTGCTTTGATTGACAAAGACAGGATAGATGTTGTAATAGCTGTCTATTGTGGGTGCTGTGAGAATACAGGAAAGAATCCAGGTGTACAAGGGATGGGTATCTGTCAATCAGTGTCCTGGTGGGCTCCTCACAGTTTGATTCCCTGGAAAAGTCCAGCTTCTGTTTAAGCCTATTATCCACAGGAATGATGTGTATTTGCCTGACAAGTGACTCAGTCTTACCTGGAGGAATTTTGGAGTTGACCTATCCTTCTCACATTTATAGTCAAATTCTTTCCCTCGCTCAGTTTGACCTCTCTGTCACCTCTCAGGCTTGAATTTGATGTCAGAGCCAATAAAATGTGTTGCCAATTAGGTATGGCGTCCATCCAAACCATACTGACATTGGGGACCCCTAAAGCGGGGCCTTACATGGGCAAATTAAGACCCTTATAAGTAAGACGTACAGCTCCCAAGGACTGATTGATTGTTTGATTGATTGAGTTTATGTATTGCTTGTCAGACTGCTGGAGCCTCCAAGGCAACTTACGAAGTCTTAACCCAAACTGAGCCCAAAGTTAAAGAAACAAAAAAACAAAACAAAACAACCGGACAAAAGCTGTCTTCTGTCTTCTCCACTGGCCAGCAGAGCTTAAGAAAAGACAGTTTCTCTAGCACAAAGCTGGATGATGAGTACATAGATCAAGTGAGTTAGAATGAGGAATAATGATATGTGACTGAAAATGTGAAAGTATGGAAAGTGACAGTCTCCTTCCCTCCTGAGATGATCCACATCCTTTAACAGTACTGTTAATTGGTCAGCATAGATCACCAATTTGATAGGCAGAGCTGGGTATTTAATTCTGCCTTCTCAAATATTACCTGAAAAGATTCTTTGATGATCAACCATGAAATAACAAGACCAGACACAGAAAATTGGGTTAAACAAGGGCAACTTTATTTGACTTAAACTATTTAAGTTGCATTGACCTGGAAACATAGCAAAAGGGGGTAGCAACCTAATGCAGGTCCAGCTGAGGCCCAGGTGTCAACCCCATGACAACCTCCATAGCCTTCCCTTGGACAAAACACCAAAGCCCCAAGGGCAATACAAATACTTGGGTTGCTCTCTGGCTATCTGTAATTGGAAGGAAACCCAGGGACTTCCACCCAAGCTCCAGGGCCGTACAAGAGAGAGCCTGGATCCCAGGCTAACCTCAAGGATAGCCTCCTTACACCTCTTGGGACATGGAATCTTGAAGAGGAAGTTTCAGAGCCCTATTATATTCTCCCACCACTACTGTTACCACGACGTACAACCCCAGTCCATGATATGAAAGGCAATGAACATTATTTAATTGGCCCTAAGTATAAACCATCCATGGTTATGGCTGAAAAGCCAAACTGGCAAAGAGGACTGGCTGAACATGTGCAAAAATAGGTCAGATGGAACCTCAGGGCATGACCAGGTCATATTGGTCAGGAAGGTCAGGTGCTAATGAGGTTGCAAATATTCCCTCAAGGTCTAACCAACTCAAATAAATGGAGGCCTAGCAAGTGGAGGAGAGAGAGGAACAAGGCCCTCATGGGCCACCCAAATCATCCTCCTCCTCCAACAACGCAGGGCAAAAATCCCCTACCACTAGCAGAAAGCCATAGATCATCGGTCTAGCAGGCCTCTGGAGCAAAGCCTAAGCCTGAGAGGACTCTATAAAACAATGTGGTTGGCAAGGCCTGGCACCAGGCCCTATATGCCACAAGACGTTTAATCCAATGTGACCAAAGCAGACCAAGCAGGCCTCAACTATGATTAGGTCCTATAGGTCCCTACGCAGCTACTCAAACCAAGCAGGACTAAAAGGCACCACTAGGCCTGATAGGCCTCTAATGGACCACATGGCAAACAGGCTGAGCAGGCCCCATACCAATCAAATACTTGGTGGGCCTCAAAAGGCTCAGGGGGCCTCAAATTGAGCACATGGCCAAGTGGTCAATAGGCCTTTGATGATGGATCTCAAAACCTAATGATTTAAAACTGAGGAGCCTGAAAAATAATAATTAAAAAAAATCAATCCTCCCACCAAGTAATTAACATGAGCAGCATGGATTTTAAACCTTAAAACTGCTTCTGCGCATCAACCTCCACACAAAGCCTGACAGATCCTCAGCTAGGAATATCTTGGATTTCTGTGCTGTGAAAATCAGAGAGAGCATGCAAAGGAGCGATCAAACTTCACTAGCCTCCAGCCCCACCCCACCCCCAATTATATGCTGTGATCAGGCAAAGGGTGATAATCATCAACTTCTTAGCCTCTCTCATGGAGACCATCAAATGGTTACTCTTCCCAGCAGTGATGTTCATCATGCAGGTCCAAGTAAGCATTACACCCTTCTTCTTCAGTAGCTTGCCCAGTTAATATATGGTTGCTTGCTTGGGTTCACAACGATATTAATCTCTAGATCCCTGATCTTTCAAACAATCTCTGAGAAAAACATTAATTTCGTCTGTATTATGTATACAGAACTGATTACACTGATTGCTCCATTTATTTCTTCTGAAGGGACAGCATTTATCACAATTAAGAGTTGATGAGTTTTGATTTGTGCTCCATTTTAAATTTCAGAAATGCATAGTAAATCTCTACATATAAAGATCATTACATGTAAAGATGCAGACCTCTTTTCCTTGCTTTTTAAGATGGGAAGTCATTTTAGCACATGAAGGATTTCTCAGATCAAAAAGATTTGCTTCTATCAACCTGTATCATAATTTTGCTACACACAATTCCATTAGGCTTACAAAAACATCTCCAGAGAATACCTTGGAAATCTATGGCATTTCACTTAGTAAAATGATGTTAAAATAAAATCTTAGAATTGTTTTATTACTACTGCAGTAATAATTTCCCATATACTATACAAGGAACAGGAAATGTAGATCTTGGTCTTCAGAGAAAAAAGAATATGGTAAGATAGCCAATCTGCTCAAATAAAAAGACTAGTAGAGCTGCCCAAAGTAATATATATCATAATGTCTATTTTCACTATGTTATAAGTGAGGAGCCCAAGGATTGTGCTTGTTAGGAGATCAATAGATGGTAGGATGTGCTGGGGGATAGGTGGGTTCCATCTGCTAGTTCCAATGGAGAAATCACCAGCAACTCACTCCCCAGATATGAAACTTCTGGCTGCAAGAAGAACCTGGTACAATCATAGAATCATAGAATCATAGAAATGTGGAGTTGGAAGAGACCACACGGGCCATCCAGTCCAGCCCCCTGCTATGCAGGAACACCCTCAAAGCACTCCCGACAGATGGCCATCTGGCCTCTGCTTAAAAACCTCCAAGGAAGGAGACTCCACTACGCTCTGAGACAGCATGTTCCACTGCCGGACAGCCCTGACCTCCACATCTACTATATCCCTACCCTCTCTCGACACCAGTAATGGGAGTTTGAGGTTGGACAGAGTTTATTTTTGCTTTTGAACTGAACAGTAAATTTAGTTCAAATGACTCTGTGTTTCTTGGGACATCAAGATACTGATGCATGTGTTGTGTTATTGTAATTTTTTTTCAGAAGATTGGGAGTAGCTGAGGCACTCAAAATCAGTATCCCTTCCAAGGAGATACTGAGGGGCTGTTACTTTCCATACTCATAGAAGGATGAAAGATTAAAAATCACCCAGAAGGATGTAATGTTTTTAAATATAGTTTTGCAGACTAGACCGAAGATGTCAACAAATTGTTGACTGTATGTACTTGCTTCCTACTACTGTTATGGCTAATACTGCTACATTAGAAGTAGACTTTACTTAGGTCCAGTCTATCTGAAGAACTGTATTCCCCCACAGAATCCTGCTTGGGCTTTGAGATCTGTGGGAAATGGCCTTCTCCATTCCTCCTACTTCACAAGTGTATCTGCTGATAACATGAGAGGTAACATGGGACAAGGCTTTCCAAAGCTCTGGAACTCTCTTCCTAGAGAGGCTAGGTTCCTTCCTTGTCCTTCTAGAAGCAGACGAAAGCTGAGCTAAGTGTTAAAAGAAACATGTACAGGAAATGGAAGAAGGGGGAAACCACCAAAGAAGAATTTAAGCAAGTAGCCAGGAGATGTAGGGAGGAGGTCAGAAAGGCTAAAGCACAGAACGAACTTAGGCTGGCCAGAGACATTAAAAACAATAAAAAGGGCTTTTTTAAATATGTCCCCAGCAAAAGGAAAAAAAAGGAGACGACAGGGTCGCTGCACAGAGAAGATGGTGAATTACTCACAGGGGGAAGAGAAAAGGCAGAACTACTTAACACCTTCTTTGCCTCGTTTTTTCCCAGAAGGATACAAGCACTCAACCTGGCGGTTGGGGAGCAGGTGAGGAAGCAGGGGAAATGAGGCACGTAAAAGGTAGAGAGGTGGTACAGGAATACCTGTCCACGCTGGATGAATTCAAGTCTCCAGGGCCAGATGAATTGCATCCTAGGATACTAAAGAGCTGGCAGAGGTCATTTTGGAATCGCTTGCTATAATCTTTGAGAAATCTTGGAGGACAAGAGAAGTTCCAGCAGACTGGAAGAGAGCAAATGTTGTCCCCATCTTCAAGAAGGGAAAAAAAGAGGACCCAAATAATTATCGCCCAGTCAGCCTGACATCAGTACCCGGAAAGATCCTGGAGCAGATCATTAAGCAGTCAGTTTTTAATCACTTAGAAAGCAAGGCAGTAAACACGAGAAGTCAACATGGATTTCTCAAAAATAAGTCATGCCAGACTAATCTTATCTCTTTTTATGATAGAGTTACTAGCTTGATCGATGAAGGGAATGCTGTGGATGTAGCATACCTCGATTTCAGGAAGGCCTTTGACAAAGTTCCCCATGACATTCTTGCAAAGAAACTAGTAAAATGCGGGCTGGACAGGGCTATTGTTAGTTGGATTTGTAATTGGTTGACTGACCGAACCCAAAGAGTGATCACGAATGGCTGCTTTTCATCCTGGAGAGAAGTGACTAGCAGGGTGCCACAGGATTCTGTCCTGGGCCCAGTGCTGTTCAATACTTTTATCAATGACTTGGATGAAGGAATAGAGGGAATGCTCATCAAATTTGCAGATGACACCAAACTGGGAGGGGTTGCTAATATGCCAGAGGACAGGATCAAAATTCAAAATGACCTGGATAGATTGGAGAGCTGGGCCAAGGCTAACAAAATGAAATTCAACAGAGAGAAGTGTAAGGTCCTACACTTAGGTAGAAAAAATGGAATACAGAAATATAGGATGGGGACAAGTGGCTGGATAGCAGTACATGTGAAAGGGATCTAGGAGTCTTCATAGACCACAAGCTGAACATGAGTCAGCAGTGTGATGCGGCAGCCAAGAAAGCCAATGCAATTCTCGGCTGCATCAACAGGAGTATGGTGTCTAGATCGAGGGAGGTACTGGTACCACTCTACTCTGCTTTGGTTAGACCTCATCTTGAATACTGTGTCCAGTTCTGGGCACCGCAATTCAAGAAGGACATGGTCAAGCTGGAGCAAGTCCAGAGGAGGGCGACCAAAATGATGAGAGGCCTGGAAGACATGCCCTATGAGGATAGACTCAGAGAGCTGGGTATGTTTAGTCTGCAGAAGAGAAGGTTAAGAGGGGACATGATAGCTATGTTTAAATATTTGAAGGGATGCCATGTAGTGGGCTTGTTTTCTGCTGCTCCAGAGACCAGGACAAGGAGCAATGGATTCAAGCTGCAGGAAAGGAGATTCCACCTGAACCTCAGGAAGAACTTTCTGATGGTCAGGGCTGTCCAGCAGTGGAATATGCTGCCTTAGAGTGTAGTGGAGTCTCCTTCCTTGGAGGTTTTAAAGCAGAGGCTAGATGGCCATCTGTCGGGAATGCTTTGAGGGTGTTCCTGCATAGCAGGAGGTTGGACTGGATGGCCCGTGTGGTCTCTTCCATCTCTACATTTCTATGATTCTATGAAAACATCATCATCATCATCATCATCATTATTATTATTTAATTTTGACTTATTTTATTTGGGGAACTGACTGCTTAAAAGAAAAAGGCTCTTCATAGTGTTGCATGCTGTTTTTATTTCTTGCCTTTTTAAGGATTTTTTTTTAAAAAAACTAGTTCTGTAGTTCTATAGTTAAAAGTTCTTTAACACTGTCTCTGTTTTTACCTATATGTGTTTTTTCTATATTTGTTTTTATTTATGGAAACTTCCATATGTCTCCATTCCATGGAAAAGATGGGTTATCAACTAATAGAATAAATTATTATCATTGTTATTGTAATGATGACAATGACAATGAAAATGGAGGAGGAAGAGGAGTTGCATAGTGTCTTCTTGCCATATGGTGAATGGTCTGAACAAAAAAAGTGTACTATTCTTTTGGACCACATGCCAGAAAACTGAATGCCCCTCCCTCAGCCATGTGTTTAAAATGATATATTAATATTAAAGAGGTAGCATGTATAGTGGTTTGAGTGCTGGTCTAGGACTCTGAGAGGCCAGGCTCCAAATTTCTGCTCGGTCAGGGAAACCATTGGGTGTCTTTGGGCAAATCACTCCCTCTTAACCTCAAAGAAAGACAGAAGCAAACCCTATCTGGACAAATCTTGCCAAAAAACCTCTGTGATAGGTTCTCGTTAGGGTTGCCTTAAATTGGAAAAGACTTGAAGGCACACAACAACAACAAATATTAATTGAAAGTTATTGAGGTCTGCATAGTTCATCAGCTGTACTAATATTTCTTCAGAAGAAATGAAAACATTGCTTTTTCCACATAATATTTGCCATGCACTGTAAGCATGGATTATTATCAGTGTAGGGTCTGGAGAAAAGCATGTGATTACATGACAAAAATAAAACTTCAAAATGTTTGTGCTATCTAAAACTGAATGCCACTGAGTATAGGCAGAATGTCTTGAAACATAAATCCTTCACATATCAATAATAATTTCATATTTCAGTAACATGGGGTAAGACCATATATATCTCACATACTTTGCAAGCAGCTTAATAGGCTCTCCAATTTGCAGTTCTGATTTTTTTTTTTAAAAAAAAGGAATCCTATCATTTCCCAGGATAATTTTTTTCCTGAGAAAGCCTAATTTTGCTTATTTATTAATGATACTCATAAGAGGAGAAAGTCCTGTTTCCCAGTAATAAACCACATGTTAACTGATCTTTTCTGACTAGCAGGCTAGTGTTCGAGTACCCATTTTTGTAACAAGCAGAGTACATAATTACTACATCTTTGGTCTCCTTAATTGGCCAAAGAGGCAACAGCTGCCATTTTGCCTTAATCAAAATATATGTTTCAAAAATATCTCCACACACACACACACAAAAATCATAGGTAGAGTAGTGGGAACAGTAATATTATCACCACTTTGCTGGAATATACATGCCCTGCTTTCTTTTACATCCATCCCATGCCAACTCCATCGTTCTCTTTTTATTGGATCTGCCACAGAAACTTGTCTGGCTATTGATTCTGCAGAGTGTGCCAGTTTAGTATTGCAAGGTCACTCATAATTGCATCTCGACTGCTCCCCCCTCATTTCTCACCCCTTACTTTTCCAATTCCTCTACCTGCTTGCTTTCATAAGGCGATTGCTCTGAAAAGCAGCCACATTGGCATGCTGTGAACTGGAATTTTACCAGAAAGAAAAGCATTTTCATCTTTGAATCGGGCTGGGAATGGGGAAGGAAGGAAGGAAGGAAGGAAGGAAGGAAGGAAGGAAGGATTTAGAACTCATTTCAGAGACCCCGTTTCATTTGCAGATAATGGCCGAATAGCCAGTCTAATGGACCATTTTGCTCAGAGATAAGCATCCAAAAAGGGTGTGATGAATCTGTGTGTGTGTGTGTGTGTGTGTGCGTGTGCGTGCATGCACATGTGCCTGTTGTAGCAGCTTGAACCTAAACATTTCTCCCCACTTTTAACAAACCCTTGGGGAGTTTGCAGTGTCAGGGCTATGAGCTCCTTTTTCTGTTACTGACAGGGATGGCATTTGCAGTTCTATGCCCTATAGTCACATTTATACCTAAATAACAGAGTCAGACATTATGCCTTTTCTCGTTTCCTCTTCACAGAATACAATAACCTTAGCACAGAAGGAGCAATGGGGATATATTTTTTTTCCCTTTACCCTCCACTTACATCTCAGGTCAGGTAAAACAGCAAGCAGTAGTTTGGGCTGCCAAATCTCAGAAGAATCATAGCATGGTGCTGACCTGAGATACACCTTTACCACTGCAGTCTTTATGGGACTCCTCAGAAGTAAGGCCAGCTAAATTCAATGGGGTGCATGTCTGGCAAAGTGCATGGAGGGTTACAAAATGTCCAAGAAGGTTTGCTTAGGATTACTAAGCAAAAGAAAAAGACTGCTGAATTGCTTGGGCTTTTTCTTCATATGGCAAACCACACCCAAGAATTCTCATTCCAAGAGTGCTGGTACTTATGATTCTGCTTCATTGCAACACACACACCTGCCTTGTCTCTTCAGGTATTAATCTCATATTGCTATTAGTCAACAGGATTTTTCCACTTTACTGAGTGGGCTGAGCCTTCCAAGCCCAATGCCAAAAGAAGGAAAGCTAATTAGGCAAATTAAATGTTGTTCTACAAAAGAAAGAGCAGGTCACAAGGTAACATTCTTTCTAGACTATCACGCTGCAGTCTGAAAATGGAGAAATATAAGATTCAGTGGGGGTTGGCAGCTCTGATGACAGAGGGTGGTGAATCCACACCAGGCACTAGTCCAAAATGTAAAAGAAATAAGCAGCATGCTCAAACTAATTGGGGTTCAGCACTTTGGGCAGGTCCATTAAAGTTTAGATAAGAATCACAGATGGATTCACTGATCCACCCAAATCAGAGCTAAGGAAATAACTGCAATGGCAATTTCAACAAGCAATTTTAAAAGTTTTCTTCCTGCTGCAAGAAAGTCTTTGAAAACCACAATTTTCAAAGGCTATTTGCAAATTTGAACTTATTCTGTGCAAATTTTGCTTATGGTTGTTTTGAACAGAAAGCAGCATTTTCTGTGTAGTAAATAAATATTTATACACATTAATGTTATTTCCTGTGCAGAAAATGCTCTTTTCTGCATGGAAAATGTTGTTGTTGTCTATGAAAAGCAAACACATGTGAATGTTGACAAAACAAATCCCCAATTCTGTGCTGAAAATAGCGTGTGTGGATTTTGTGCAGAATAAGTTCTAAGTTATGAAGTTTTATCAGTTGAGGATTCTTCTCATCAGGGTTTCTTAACATTTTAAAATCATGTTTTTGAACATTTTCTGAATATTTCCAAATTTTCTTTCCATGTGTTAACAGAGCTACGAACTTCTGGTGATATGATTACTTCTCCATGTTAAATGTTCTTGAGCATAGAGAGGATACAGAAGTCAAGCTCTGCTAGACTGCTGAAGTTAAAATTAAGAAATATTAAGGTAGGAAACTAAAGATGGGCATAATTCTTGTATTGGTCTACAGAAATCTGTTCCTATGATTAAGGACCTTCCCTGAAAAGAATCTCAGGGCATGATGTCATTGGGCAGCATGTGATGTCATCAGGCAGCTAGGAATGGGGTAAGTGAGTGATGTACTCTTAGATGTCTAGGCTTGTATTTCTGTGCGTTCAACAACATTAGTCTTGAGTTAAGATGGGAGATACTGTTTCCACAGTTTCTGCACTGTCTCATGTACTGAAATGGAAGCCATGCTATGTAATGTCAGGTAGATTCATGAAGGTTTACTCATATTGTGTAAGGCCCTCTAGATGTAGGAAGAAGTTGCTAAACCACTAGAGTGATGGGTAAACTTTTCACCTGATTTGAATTAATTCAGCTTTCTTGGAAAAGATTCTAACACAGGTCATTATTTCCTCTGAATTAGTAATATTGGTAAAATAGGGGAGAGGATCTCTCCATTAGTCATTCTCACTGTGAGGTGGGACAGGGAAGTATGATGGGTAGAGAGTTACTGTTTAAGGTATGAATGTTCATGCTTTAAAGTTCTTGTGGGAAGCTTGAAACAATGTAAAGAATTCATCTTTGGGCTTATATGTAAGACATCAGGAAGATGGGAATTCTGAACAGACTCTGAATGACAACCTGGATCAATGTGCCAGGGATGATGACATCATCTGGCACACAGATACTCTGGCATTTGTATTCCCTTTGAGGTATTTGCTTGCAGTAGTGGGATATGGGGGATAATTATTTCCTCCAGGAGCAATGTATTGTTGCAAGTTCTTCCTGGTGTTCATTTGGCATGGCTTAACCTTCTATTAGGAATTCAGGACAAAGGCCTTCTTCTGGTGTAGACGAAAACTGCTAGAAATTTGGTTGTTGAGATGGTTCAACACAGCTGCCTGTAGTTTTGGCTCTCCATGGGGTGGGATACTTACACTTCCAAGTTTACTGAAGTGAAAGGACTCATGTTTCCATCCTGTGGAATCTCAAAATTCTGAGTCACAGAGCTCTGATACTATAGTTCAGGTGAGCGAACCACAGTCCTCTAGCAGAGAAGTCTAAGGACCTCCCTAAACTACAGATTTCAGGATTCTGTTGGAGGGTGCAATGACAGTTAAAATGTCATTTAATGGCCATAAATAGGCAGTGTGGATATAGCCTAAGTCACAGTGCAATTACAGCATAACCAGAAACAGCTTCACTACTTTTTGTGGTAGTTCTCAAATAAGTAGCTGTGCTAGTCTTTTGCAGCATAAAAAAGAGGAAGGATGGGGAGGGGAAAAATATGGCAGCACCTTTAAGATGAATTGGTTTTTATTTTGCCACAAGCATTTGTGAATATAAACCCACTTCTTCAGATGCAATACTGAGTGATATTAAAGCCTCAGGTATAAAGCATACTTATACAATTGTGGGAGTGGGATAGAATGTAACAAGATCTAGAAAGACACAAATCATGAAAAATTTACGGCAAAGGACATGGTTTGTAAATGTTTCAGTTAATGTTATAGTTAGAGGGTATGTGTGGCCTTACAGTCCATGGCTTCACAGCATTATGATTTTTCAAAAAGCAATACATAAATAACTATTGTTACTTGGCCTAAGAAAACCCTATGAAATTTATGGGGTCACCATAAATATAAGCAACTTGAAGGCACATAAGCAGCTACTTGCACACTGTTGAATAGCAAAGACTTTATTCCCTTTAAAATGTAACTATATTGTAACTAATTATATTAAAAATAACTTTCCAATCATTGAGAAACATATACCCAATTTTGCAGTCTTATACATAAGTATCTGCCTAATACTCTGGCAAAATAGATAAGATTGCAATCTTTTTATATAGAGCTACTTCTGAGTAAATATTCCAAGGATTGGGCTGTAGGTTTGCCAAAGCAAGTTTTTTTTTCAATACACTGTGCTTCATTCAAATTATATAACACAGTTAAAAAGTCTGGAACAAGAAACCACTCACGGAGCTAATTTGAAAGTGACAGGGGACTATTTATTTTCCATGTAACCATATTAATAGAGATGTTGGATAATTCAGCATTTTGAATTATATCAGGATTAGCAGTATAGTTGGGCAATGAGCCTATTTATAGGTATTGTAAATGATCTGCATTTTAACAAGGCCCATGGATTAACTCCAGCCATCTCTCTGCCATCATAAACACGTTCAAATTTGATGCCTGCTGTTTTTCAGCCCTCGCTGATGGGCTTTTTAAAAGGCTCCTAAATGTAAAATAGAAACAAATAAAGATCTCCAGTATAGATTACCTAAAATTGAAGATTTAAACTTATGAGCAGTATGCATTTGTAGTATCAATTCTTTTACCTCTAACCCTACGTTCCACACAGGCATCCCCTTTTTGTGGGCAGAACTATGGGGCCTGGATTTGATCAATAACAGGATGGATGATGTGGAAAAATGCAGTGTCTCCACCCACTGCTGCATCTATATTTCCTGAAATGTCAGAAGGGCAAAACACGCATACATGTGTACACAACCACAGATCACATCAGTCTACTTGATAGGAAAATATAAACTTATCTAACACAAAGGGGCAGGGGAGCAGGAGGAACAATTCTCATAAATACTTTACTGCAAAATGGCGAGAGATATCTTAGTCAAAAATAGTGGGGTGATTCAGCTCCCCTACCCCATTGATGTGGAAAAATGCTGTTCTATTGTCACTGGATGAGATCAGATGGCTGCCCCCACTTCTCCTTCCACTGTGTTATCTGGATTTATTCCCTGACCTTCTCTGTAGTCCCCCTTATCTCCATTTCATTGTGGAATCACTTTAAGTAACTCTCCCCAGAATCAACCAAAGGTCCCCAAAAGGACGTGTTCCAGACATCCTGCAGAATGCTATAGTTCATGCCATATCTGTGGTGTCAAAGTATGGAGTAATGCAAAGGACAAATGGTTAACTTTTGAAACTGATTCAGTGATTCAGACCTAACTCCAGTTGGTCCAGATTGAGCCAGACCCTGTCTGACCCACACCCAGAATCTGAATCAAGATTCAGAAATCTGGATCACTGGCCTTTGCACTGGCTTGCACTGAAAAAACAGATGGATATAACCCCCCTTTGTTTTATCAGCATCAACATTAAGTTTGTAGATGTACTAGACTCTAAGAAAAGAATTGTGCCTGCCAAGTTTGAAACTGATAGCTTTAGAGAGTTTTGTATTAGGCAATTTTTCACCCCGAAAAATGAAACAAAATTGCACTTAAAACTCAATTGAGTATCTAGTTGTGCCAACTAATGCTGCCCCCCCCCCCGCCAGCATTGCCATCTAGTATTGGACACCTCTTGCAATGCATCTACAAATGTAAAAGCTGAAGAGGTATGTTACTCCACTGGAAAAACCCTATCCCAGGGTCTACAATTTTGATATTAAATATGATTCCGTGTGCCTGAGAGGTCGCCTGGATGAGCACGTAGGCAGCCATGGTCGAACGATCGAAAACCAGGTCAGGCCGGTAAAATCCCCAGTCAAGTAGCCCCAGGAGACCTCAAGATGAGCAAACCCACAATAAACAAAGGGTCCTCAGCCCTTGAGAAGCTGACTTGAGGGGATTAGTGTGTTTGCCCCAAGTTGAGCAAAAATCCTATCAGGCGAGGACTATTTACATGAAGTCACACCACAACCAAATGCAGCTAAAGATCCTGAGACTTTGGCAACACCTTGTAATCCCATCACGCAAAGGAAGTTGCCATCGTGGAGCTTCTTTTCCATTGCAACACCCATTGTTCTCCCCAGGAAAGGATTAGTCCTCCAAGTACTTTTCCCCCAACAAATAGTCCCAGTTTTTGAGCAGTTCTCTAGATCACTGCCGGTCATCCCAGCAGACCTTTGCTCCGTTGAGTAATCCCCTCAGCCCTCTCTGTGCTGAGCCCCACTTCTCTGCTGTTTTTCCCGGACCAGGAACTTCAGGAAAAGGTGCAGTATTAGCCCAGCTACAACCCCTCCAGTATTCCCCTATCCAGTTTTCTCTTTTTTGCTTCTTAATAGGTCTTGAGTGAGTGTGTGAGTGCTTGTGTTGGTGCATGAGACTTTCATTCAATAAAATCATTTCTTGGACATTTTTGTTTGGTTTTTGGCTTGGCCTGACCCTGTAAAAACTGGGTAAAAAGACCCCGCTAGGTTACCCTGCCTCTCGCATTGCTATTGCTCATGCTCTGGCTAGTTTCCATTCTCCATCATGTGGAGTACATTGAGGTGTCCCCCAAGGGACCCCAGAAATCAGGGTAACAGGTACACTAAAGAAGAATCAGTTAAAAGAGAAGAGTTAGGGTAGGTTAAATACTGCACTGGCTGATATTTAAATTTCAGTATATTTAAATATCAGTATATTTAAATACTGCACTTATAGATATCTAATTATATATTAAATAGAAAATTTAATTATATTTTTAATTAGGTATTTGATTTCAGCTTTTATTAGACCTTAAACACATTCTACTATATATTGCATAGCAGATATAGATATAGCTACAGACATTCACTGCTGTGTGCCTTCAAGCTATTTCTGACCTACGATAACCTGAAGGTGATATTATCACAGGGTTTTCTTGACAATTTTTTTTTCCCCAGAGGGGGCTTGCCATTACCTTCCTTTGAGGCTGAGAGAGTCACCCAGTAGGCTTCTATGGCCAAACAGGGACTTGAACTCTGATCTTCAAGAGTCTTAGTCCCACACTTAAACCACTAGACCTCAGATACAGATATCGATATAGATATGGCAAAATCAGTAGTCATATATTACTGGCTAGATGGATAGAAATCAGATTTTGTGTGTGTGTGTGTCTGTATGTGTAGTGGTTGCTGTTATTTTGCACTTGTTTTTCTTTTACAAATCTTTAACAATGCTTCATATATCAAATGCATTCTGCTCCCACTTGACTTCTCTATGGAACTAACAAGTGGAATGCTGCCTGTACCTGAAATCACTGTGTTCCTTTTTTGCCACTGGCCTGGAAGCCAACCATTTCTTTGCAATCCAAGGCCTGGGGATCTACTTTTCTGCCAGTCTGACAGTTTCCTCTGACCTGCCATTTGGATGTCAGCGCTGTATAAAATCTCAGATTGACTTTGGGAAATAATTCATTACCTCGGAATTAAGAGAACAGTGTGCAGGCTCTCCTTAAATGTAGTCTAGTTTCAGGGGAAAAAGAAGAGCCTGTATCTAAACACTCTGGAAGATGGTTTATTGATCTGAGTGCAGACAGGTTACCTTTAGGTCAATGCACTGGAATATATACTTGGCATTTGTCCACAGCTATGTTTGTGTTTCTGTGTTTACTTTTTCAAACTCTCTTTTAAGAAAAAAATGTTGCAAAAGAATCACTTTAAAAGACTATTCTATTCCTTGTATAATTTACTCATTATTTTTTTGTGGGGGAAGAAATAACCCCCACCATTAATAAAAGGCACAGGGGAAGAACACAAGGGCTTAAAAAAACAATTAGAATAATTCCACTTAACTTGAATCAAAGCACTTCTTTCAAGTTTAAAATTAGAAGGTTTAATTACAGATTTCTGTAAAATATATGTGCTATGATTTCTTACTAGACAAATAATGTTTTTTTTAAAGGCAAGAAGTCTTTTCTTAATTTAAATGCTATTATGACTCATTATTAAAGCTTGAGTTGCAATAATCGTCGGAAAATGATATAAACCCTTAATTTAAAAAAAGTTTAACATTAATTACAACTAGACAAGTTGGAAAGGAAAAGGTCTTTAAGTTCAGATAGTGCACTGCTCAAAATCTTTACTACAACTGAAAATGCTAATTCAGCCGCCTTTGCCTAAAGCTCATGTATTGAACAGGCAGCATGAGTGAACTTTGGGGGGTCTAAATGTACTTTACTAAGCTTTAGTGCTTCTGCACAGAGCACAGCATGGTTTATTATTCTGCTAAATGGGAATTTCAAATTTGAAATAGCAGTCTGACACATGTAACCCATGAGGTCTCTACTCACGTCATCCAGACTGGGGGGGGGAGTGAAGCAGGGGAAATGACTGCTTCAATGCAAAGAAACATCTTCACTGATTATCCTCATAATTTGTTCTGCAAAAGTGTTGCACTCTCTCTCTCTCTGTGTATGTAATTTTTTAAACTTTTCCTTATTTTATGTAAAAGACAAAAAGCACAAAAGAAATGGTGGATGAGGAAAAAGAGAATGGGGAATGAATAACTACAGCATATTTTGGGGGCCTCTGATTTATTGTTGTAAGCTTTAATATATTGTCTGTGGCCCTTAGCACACGATGTCATCATCCCAGTATGGTGACATGTTGCTGCTGGGCTGGAACGCATGCCATCATATAACATTGTTGCAGTCCTGCTGCTGTCATAATGGCCTCCTGTCCCATGATGATCTTGTCAGCTATGGGCATGTGGGAAGGGTGGAAGCGCTAGCCAGTGCTTCTTTCCACAGCACAGTGCAGGAAGAGGTCAGCTGTATTGTGGAAGGAAGGAGCATGTCTTGAACAGTACCCATCTGCCAGCAGCCAAGTGGGTGCAATGGGGAATGTTCAGATCCCGATCCCATCCCGGCAATGGCGTTGCCAAAATGGGATTGGGACATTATGCAGTAATGGCATTGTGTGATAAGGGCCTCTGTCTTGTTCTCGTTAAAACTGGCAGACACAACCCTCAGTCATCAGCGTGGAATAGAGGACATGGCATATCAATGAAATATTTTCTTCTCTTTGTTTTTCCCATGGAACTGGTTCCCATTCCAGAAGTAACTGAAAAGGATACATCTTGTAAGCTTCCATGTCTGTCAATGGCAAACTAGGTATTTTTACCCTCCTGTGACCTATATCTTTTGCATTCTTCAGCTGTGATATTTTATGGCTAATTGATCAAACCTACCAGATTTCAGATAAAAAGGTACAATGGTTTCCCATTTGACAGATACCATTTTAGATATCTGTCCTTTTGGCTGTTCACCACCAGAAGCACTACCACAGCCTTGTTATGATCTGCAGAGTCTGTTCCATTGTGTTTTACTTTTTCATCCCCATAGAAACTAATGAAAAATGAATTAAACTTGTTAGTAGATTATAATTTTTTTTTTCATCTGGAATCCACAAATGTAAGGCCCTTTTTGCATCTTACCTGGTGCTGCTGGCATCGCACGGGGATCTCATGAAAAGCCTTAGCCGGGAGGCACTTGCGTCCCCTCTACACCAGCGCTCTGCCCCTTCCTTCTGTAGCGCAGCCAGGTACTTTCCCAGGCTGCGCTGGAAGAGGAAGCACGATGTCCGTGCTTCCGGAGCCTCCACACACAAGGTAAGTGCATGTGGAGCACGGGAGGGATGCGCGACCATGTATCATTTTTGTCAATGAGCCAAAAATGATATAATGCATGATCTCCACCTAATGGCCTCGGGAGCGTCATGCGATTGCAAGGACGTCATGTGGAATGGTCCTTGCAATCGCACAACGCTCCTGAGGCCATTTTGCAACAAGACTGGCATGTGAAAAGGGCCTAAGTTGCCATTTGTTTTTATAATTAAAACAAATGACATGAATAGAGTGTCTTAATTTCACCTTTATTCAAACTGAATACACACCCATATTGAATACACACTTCTCCAATGGAGCATGTGATAAGGTTCCTTGGTATCACATGTTCAGATCTGTATGAACATAAGAAAAACTTGAATCTGGTTCAATATGCTGTTTGTAGCTGTGGCTATCTTTTGGAGGATGCCAGAGATAGTTATTGATGTCACAAGCAAAGTAATTAAGATTCTCAGGCAGAAGGTGAGCAACTACCAGTCCCATAGGCCCAGCATCTAGCAGAGAAATAAAATCGGTTAAGTCTTCATGGGTGAAAACATACAAAGTAGCTTTACTTACAAATACTGAGGGGTTCATAAGGTGTGATGGTAAAGGACTCTGCAACATGTGCTTTTTGAAGATGGAGAAGAGAAAACAGTAAGCTAAAATGGAGAGTGAGCAAATGCAGACAAAATGCAGATCGACTGATATATGATGCAAGTCTATGTGTCTAAGACAAACAAACAGGAAATGACATGAATACATGCAATACCTGAACTCTTAGAGAGACATGCAAACAAGCAACGACTGAGTATAGGCATGCTAATGATGCTACTTCTAACACTATCTGCATGCAGAGCATGAAACACCAGCATTCCTTAAGTAAACATTCAATGTATAACCACAAAGAATATGCTGGACTTGCCTTAGACATTCTTTTAAAATGATTTCCATGCATTTTTGGATTTGTCTTACTGCGCAGAAATCACAGGAGAAATTTGAGAGGCACTGAAAGTATTTTATGAAGAATGCTGAAATATTATAGGGTGTCCATATATACAAGTTGGAAGGCACAACTGGAGGGGAAGAGAATTTGTACATCTGTAGCTTGCCAGCTTTGGCCAAAATGAAAGTTGAGGTGAAACTGGTGGTTCTTGCCTAAACATCTGAAAGAGTTTTAATTACATTAGCTAAATGAGTTTTGATCAGCCTAATGAAACTTCTCAAAAGGAGAACATATTGCTGAAGTATGGACACAATTTAGAGAGAAACACTTAGAATTCCTCAAGTGATAATTAGTGGGGACACTTCATTTTAATAATGTTCTGATAATTAGGTCTGAAAAAGATATAGGTTAAAGTACAATATATTGATTGCAATGGAACTTAACTTCCAAGTCTATTAGTGTACTACTATAGTATGAGTATAGTAAAATGTCACAAAGATGAGTCATGCTTTAATATTTCTATTCACACTAGTATATGCATATGCTACATTGATACTCTTCATGCAAGAAGTAGATGAAGGTTTGCATATGGTCCCCAAATCTTCCTGTTCAGGCAGTGCTCAGGGTCAGTCAACTTTAGTTTGTTGCTGTTGTGGTTGTGTGCCTTCAAGTCATTTCTGACTTATGGAAACCCTAAGGCAAACCTATCATGGGGCTTTCTGGGGGCTGAGAGTGTGTGATGTGCCCAAGTCACCTAGTGGGTTTCCATGGTTGTACAGGAAATTGAACCCTGATCTCCAGGGGTCTAGTAAAGTGCTCAAACCACTACATCATGCTGGCTAAACCTTAGTTTAGATGTTAAAAATCTTTATATTCGTCAGCCCATCCTATAGACCTCTTTTTGATATTCCCAAATGCAGGCCCATTTTTTTAAAAAAAATCTGCCATAGGAAAATATTGACTGAAATATTAGTTGTTACTATCTATCCCTCTATGTCTTTGGCTTTCCATGTGAAGAGAACTTCTTAAATTACTGGAAATATAGGCTGCATAAAAAATAAATAAATCTCAAATTGGCTTCATTTTCTAATGATCAAGGAATGAATTGTTGCATTCATACATTTATAATGCAGCTTTAACTGAAACTGGTATTCTTAATTTTGTGTGGGGTTTTCACGGTAGGGAGAAATCTTCCAATGGGTAGACACTAAGTTAAACCTCAGATATATTTTGTCCTGCATTTGCCACACATCTCAGTGCATTCTTTTAGCAGTTATACCTTCACCTCTGATGGTTTTAGTCTTTAGCTGCTCAGTAGGAGGTTCATTAGAAGCAGAGCTGTTTTGCAATCAACAATCTGTCCTGAAATACTAAACAACATCAGAATAAATTCTATCTGCCAGTGGTGCAGGCTAGAGTATGGTTTTGTGATAGAGTCAGCAACTGCACTTTCCTTCCCACTCAACTACCTGCGACAAGGAACCCTATAGTGAATGTAGCAGTGGATCGTAAACCATCATCAGAAATAAAGTTCTTCAGTGTGAGCATTTGCATAGTTCATGCTGTTTCCTTCACTTCATGTAATCTCAGCTGTGCTCAATAAAATACGGATGACAATATATCTTGCTTAGATATAGGATCCTGTCAGCTTTGCATTACCTATTTCAAAGCAGGGTTTTGCTAGCTATAATTTTCCATATTGCCCCTCTAGAAATGATTGATTCTACCTGACTTTCAACTTGATAAAGCACAGTATCCTTGTGGAATGGCACAGGGTTGGGTGTAGAAGGTCCTGTATTAAAGAGATTCCGCTCCCACCTTTAGGGTTGTTATCAAAAAGCAACATGGGGCTGACTTGTTGCTCAGTTCCATGGCAGCTATACTATGGGGTTCTGCAAAGTTTGGAGAAGTATCTCACGCTGCTTCTGGAATGAAGGCCCCTTCCACCCACAACTGAAAGGTATTACACAGCTGTTCTTTCTCCCCCCCCCCAATAATAAGTTTTATCTGAAAAGAAAAAAGAAAGAAGAAACAATGGGAAACAATGTGAGGATTACACTCTGAAGACTGTGGCCATTTGCACACTACACTGTTATAGTGCTATTATTCCACTTTCAACATCCTATGGAATCCTGGAGTTTTCAGTTTAGGGAGCACCAATTAGATAATTCTCAGCCAGAAAGCTCTTTGGCCTCAGTAAACTACAAACCCCAGAATTCCACAGGATGTTGAAAATGGAATAATAGCACTATAACAGCATAATGTAGAAATGGCCTGTATTATCTAGACCCTTCTGACTTTCTAAAAGTGAACTGGTGTATGTAGTGGATGTGAAAAATTACCAAGAAAAAAATTGTTGTGGATGCCTTCATAATTCCCAGAATGTGATGATCATCATACTGTTTGTAATGGGTCCATGGGGTTACATTATTGTGTCACTAGGAATACCATTCCACAAAATCACAATCAACTCTTCAATCTAACATTTGAACATTCCAGGGGCTAAGAGGCTGAGATCACACATTTTCATACAAGAGTTAGTGGGCAAACTATCTTTGATAACTCCTTTTGGTCTGAACATTGTGTTGTGCTTACTTGGACAGGTGAGCAGATGCAAACTGAGGACTTTTCCACACCGGGTGAGGGAACCACCCCGTGCTGCTACTCACCAGACCTTTTGGCTCCCTGTTCCAGTCCACGGAGCTCCGGAACAGTGTGTGCTCATCAATACGCACTGCTCTGGCATCCCAAATGGTGGCTTCCGGTTGGTTGAGGGTCTCGATCAACTGCTGAAACTCGCTAGCCTAAAGCCCGCCCCCGGGCAGATCACAGGCTCACATTGGTGTGAGCCTGCAAATCTGCATAAGGGAGCAGGCTCGTAGTGGCCCGCTGCATGCTTTTGAAAGACCAGAAAAATCAGATCTTTCAAAAGAACACTGGAGGACCACTTGGGGTTGTTCTGGACCGGACTGAGGTGCGGATCTACCTTGAATAGGTCCAACCTAGTCCAGTCCGAGGTGCAGACTTCCTTCTTGGAGGACGGCCTGCACCTTTTCAAAAAACCCCTTTGGAAAAGGCCTTAGTCAAAAGGTGAGAAATCTCCCTGAGCCTTCTATAGAACCAGATTTTGTTTCTTTGGTTTTGGTTCGTATCGTGTCTAGCCCTTGAGCCACTGGGATCTTTGTGGAGATATAAGGATTTTTTTCTTCTTTTGTTGTCACATGTAATAACAAATTTTTTCAAAAGTTTTTCTTCACTAATGAGATAATGAGAGGATGCTTTTTTTGAGGTTTAATCACATTCATGACTAGCACTGTGATTTTTTTTTTGTAAAAATACATTATTGCACAAAATGCACTGCTTCCTCATCCTCCCCCTCTCCTTCTTCCTCTTGGATAAAAAAACCCAGTTCTTTTTGTTTTCTTATGGGGCAAAAATATCATTTTTTAAAAAATGCAGTGTCTTGACATTTCTTTTGTGTGGATGAGAAGATTTGCAAATATTCTTTACCTCCACTGCACTCTGTGTGCTTTGTTTGGAACCCTGTCACTGCTTGGGAATCCAGGCAGCCAATATTAATCCTTTCTTCTTGAGCATCCCTCACATGTGTGTGTGTCTTAGCTCTGAAAATAAGTCTAGGATTTCTGATCAGCTTCTATTATTGCTTCTGGTGACCGATCAGCTTCTTTATATTGTGTCTCCTCACCTAGAATTCCTCTTGACTACTTCTATTACCTACAACTGTGTTTTGCTCACAATGACCTTCCACATCCACACAGAATGCTCTACCAACTTTGGTGAAGTGTCCCTTACATAACAGAACTAAGATTTATATGAGCTGGAGTACAGCTTGACTTGTGAAGCCAAGCAAGCAATCTTGGGACCCTTGGGTAGGTTGTTAGCTTTGAGTCCAAGGGAGGTGGTCAAGAAGTCAATTCGTGGTATTTGAAATTGGCTATCTGAGTCCTGAGTGAATGCAATCCTTGAATCCTGTGAGGAAACTCTCAGGAAAATTTCTGTTAGTAAGATTCCAAATTCTGTTGGCTGTGGGAAACCTAATAACAGTGCACCTCAACCTCTGTTCCTATGACTACACTTCCAGAAGCTTCCCCCTTCAATGTTTATGGACAATATGGTGCAGCACTTTTCTCAAAATCTGGTTTGCAGCTAATCCTTCATTTTTGTATGAGGAGTCTTCATTCACATCATCCCCCCCCACTTTTTTATAGTCTTTGGATTACCATCTATCTACTTTATTTCATACAGGCATCAATACATACATCAATTTCCCAACAGTACAAAGTCTAAGGCCCTTTCTGCACCTTGCCTGCATTCTGCAATATCCTGGTGCCATCCTGGCAGTGCCTTTGATGGGATAGGAGTGTGTCCTGAATGCTCCCCGTAGAAGGCAGCTACCGGATGGCGGATGGTAATGGGCAGGACATGCTCCTTCCTTTCACAGTGCAGCTGTCCTATTCCTATGCTGCACTGAGGAAGGAAGCACCTAGATAGCACTTCCATCCTTTCTGCATGGCCCTAGCTGATGTGATCATTGTGCAAAAGGGGCCTATTATCAGATTTTTTCTGGTAACAGTATAATGCACAATTGCAATGGCTGGGGATGCAACAGGAGCGGGACCGCAATGATGTCCTGTGGTAGTATGTGTCGCATATTGGCATCAATGCATTCCCATGCTGGGATGAGTCTGTAGTGCAGAAATGGGCTAAAGGCCTTTCCACCCTGCACTGTTATAGTGCTAATGTTCCACTTTCAACATCCTGTGGAATTCTGGGTTTTGTGGTTTACTGAGTCCAAAGAGCTCTCTGGTGGAGAATTCTAAATGCCTCTCCCTAAACTGCAAACCCCAGGATGCCATAGAATACTGAAAGTGGAATAATAGTACTGTAATAGGATAGAGAGGAAAGGCCCTCAGTCAATCAACATTTCAAGCATACTCTTCAAGCAAGGACTATTCAAGAGGCAAGGTTGAAAGATTAAGTTAGCAGAGACTTATCAGAGAACAGGTAGATCCAGTGAAGGTGACTCACAGTCAATTGAGATGCAATTCAGAGTTTAAACCAGTAAAGTTTAAGCCAAAAATTAAGCAAGTTTATGTTGGGGTAAAACAAGGCAAGGATGAAACACAGTCTGAGTTTGGGCTCCACAATGTCAGAGCAAGAATGAAGGTATCTAGGAACAGCTATCAAGGCTCAGAGCCAAACAGACACTATTGTTTCCACTCCAGTCATGAACTGATTTTTTTAAAAAGCTGAGGTGCTAAGCTGAGCCCATTCAAAACTCAACTGCAAGCACCTCACATATTGACTGAAATACTTGATTTTGACTGAGAGTCTGAATGAGTAGCTCAGCATGCGTGTATAATCTCCTGGGGGGAGGGGAGCAGAACAAACCTTAGCCTCAATAAATCACTAATTTAAGCTACACTTTATTCCAAACCAACTCTCTCTTGGATTATTCCAGTGAGTTTTGATAGAAGGTTGTTGAGATGTTGGAATATAACTGGTAAACTGCAATTCTCATATATGCAATTGAGATAGGTATCTTAGGCCATCTCCACACGGGGTTTTTAAAATGCTGCAGTCTGTCCTCCAAGGAGGAGGTCTGCATCTGGGAGCAGATTGGGTCAGACCTACTTAACGTAGATCTGCACCTCAGCCCACTCCAGAACAACCCCAAGTGGTTGTCCAGCGTGCTTTTGAAAGACTGCTAAAAACACTGCGAGCCTGGGCCCTTATGCAGATTCGCAGGCTCGCCCCAATGCGAGCCTGTGATCTGCCGGGGGCAGGCATTAGGCTGGAGAGCTTCAGTGGTTGGTCGAGACCCTCGACCAACCAGAAGCCACCATTAGGGATGCTGGAGCAGTGCGTGTTGACAAGCACGCACTGCTCCAGGGCGGCGTGGACTGGACCGGGGAGCCGAAAAATCCAGTAAGTAGTGGTGCGGGGCAATTCCCTCGCCTTGTGTGGAAATGGCCTTAGACCGGTGGTTCTCAACCTGTGGGTCTCCAGATGTTTGTGGACTTCAGCTCCCAGAAGCTCCAGCCACTATGGTCAATGCTTAGGGCTTCTGGGAGCTGAAGTCCACAAACATCTGGGGACCCACAGGTTGAGAACCACTGCCTTAGACAAAGAAATATGACTGCTTTATTCCTATTCTTGTGCCTTGCAAATCACTTTAGGCCAGGAAGGAATCTGTGTTTGACACAGAGATATCTGAGGAACTCAGTCTTTGCCAGTGCTGATATGACAGACTTGATCTGTCTTATCTGGAGGGTTATGCATAACAGAATTATTCACCCTCTTGAATGCTTGCATGAAATTTTAATCTCAATGTATCTTTAAAATATCTTTAAATGCATATTTGAGGAAAATAGAGTAGTATATGCATTTAATAGATGTGTATATTATATTGTTTTGAACACACATTTCAATGTGATAACCAAAATCTTGCATCTTCTTGACTCCCTCTTCTCTAAGGCAGCTATCAACTCCTAGAGACACTTCCGTGGTCATTTACTGGCAAGGGGGAGAGAGGGGAAAGCTCTAGCAAGGCAATCAGATATCTGTTGACTTGTCAGATATCAAGGAGAAGTATGGGAGAAACTGATCTCATACCAATTCTCCCAGCTGTACATCTGCAGTTGGGAAGGGCACTGCCTGCTCAACTCTCCCATAGCCAGTAAACAGCCATGGCAGCACCCACAGGGTTGACAGCTGCCTGGGGACAGGGTTAGATGGTGGCTGAAGATCTAATGAACATCTAAGATCTAATGAACATCTCCCTGGGCAGCATCCCCCCAAAAGGATACTCACACACCTCTCTCAGTTATGCACATATATCTCACCAAAAAAAAAAAAAAAAGATTCCGGCATTGCTCTGTGTGTGCATGTATACATTTGATTGGGGGAAAATAATCACTGAAAAGGAACAGGATAGAACAGATTTAACTGGTGAACTCTTTCAGAAGTAATATGCACTGGAGATAGGAGGTAATGAAACTGATTTTCCTAGTGTCATTTTCTGGGGAAAGACTGGACCCACCTACCTATACACATACATGGAGGATGAGATTTTGATGGTGAGATTTGACAGCATAGCTGAATGAAGGTAGAAAGTGAGGAGGCATAGGCAGAGCAAGACAAAGGTCAAAGAGGCCAACTGGCAGCTTTATGTTCCTTTCTATGGGGACTGGTAAGAAGCTTGAACAGAAGAAATAAAACTGAATAAACTCACTTGAGCTTGAATTCCAAAGCAGTAGATTGCTAAGGAATTTCTTTTAATAAAAATGTGCAGGCTCAACAAGATCCATTCTTGTTCAGATGGTACATTAAAGCAAGCCATGAGATTTCCAGGAAAAAAAAATGCAAGCCCCTTCTATCAAATCATCAAGAGCAGGAGGAGATGGTGTTTACATGCTGAACTTACAATAATAGCATCTGTGGCTACTGAAATACACTGAGAGAATAAAAACTGGGTCAACACTTTAATTTGGAAAGTGTGTAAACAGAGAAATCATTCTCACTGAAAAACAGACAGGATAGTGGCACACAATGGAGACCGATGGAAATTTGGCTGAAATATTTAATTGGATTTTCAGATGTGCAGAAAGTGTGTGATAATCAGTGCAAGCCCCATATTGTAAGGGTTGTGGAAAAAATGATTTGGATTAATAAACAAGGTGGTTAATTATACTGGAAAAGTAAAGCAGCATATGCAAAATGGCTTCATTACCATGTTAGTTAGGGAAATGTTTCCTGCCCAGTATTAAGCAGTAGCTAACAGAAGTTAGCTCCCAGAATAGAATGGAAACCTCAAGAAATATTGTTGTGGCCAGAAAAGAGACGAAGTCCAGGTTTTCAGGGAAAAATCAAAAAGCCTTTTATTTTTCCAATCACTTGCGCAAGGATGACAGCTATTTCCAGGACTGTAGTGCAGATTAATTAAAACACCTAAACTTTATACCGTTGGTCAACAACGTCAGCAATCAATCACATCTAGAGCTTAGCCCAACCCAGAACAGGAGAACAAAGACTTCATTTACTAATTGACACAAAATGATGCATATGGCCAAAATGAGGCAGCAGGGAGTACGCTTGACTCCCTTAGTTCCCAGACGCCTGAGTGAGTGTTGCAAGGCCATTCTTAAAATTGAGATAAGACAAAGACATCTGCTGTTTCACTCAGAAACTCAATTCAATTCGCTTATTTTCCTATTCAAGTAGCAATTCCCTGGATTTAACCCCTTCAATATAAATCTAAAAAAGAATGATTGCCATATGTTGAAGAGAAGGTTTTAAGTGATTTCCTAGTACTCTTTGAATACAATTTGAAAAAACACCTTTTTAATTTTATTCACTACTGGTCCAAACAGTAGAAAGTTCCTAGCCCAGCTTTCCTGACCTACATTTTCCCGGTAAGAAGACTGCTACAAGGGAGACTTCCCTTCCCCCATGCCCCTATGTTTGTGAAACTCAGATTCATCTCCTTCACAACCCACCTTCCCACTGTTTCTCCCAAACATTTTGCCAAATAAATGGATTTTTTTTTTAAAAAGTCAGAAATAACTTGCCAGTAATAGTAGTTTAGCAATGCAACCAATTGCATAGAGAGGTGGTGAGGTCTTCTTCTTTGGACATCTTAATGAGTCTAGACAGCCACTTCCTATGGCACTGAGCAGGGTATTGGACTTGATGGCCCATGGGTCCCCTTCCAGCTCTATGATTCTACGTTCAGTAGCTAGTAGCCATTAACCCTGCAAAGCTACCAATGCTTATTTAGTTCTTTAAATTCATGGGGTAACCCTAAGTTGACAGGTGACTTGAAGGCACATGCAAACACACAGTCCAAAAATTCTCAATAAAGATACATTTTCACCTATCAGCTATATCAGAGTTTATCTTCTCACTACAAAACCACAGCACAGTTTTCATCTTGGCCTAAATCTCCTGGATTCTAAGGCCCTTTCTACATGACGTTGTCATCCTGCCACAGCAACGGATTGTTCCTGGTCCAAGAGCTGTGCTACCACATGACGTTGTCACTATCCAGCTGCTAAACTGTTCCCAAGCATTGCAAGTCAGACCTATCTCATTTCCAGAAAAAAAAAATCCATTGAGAGTCTTTTTTAGCACTACAATCCTGTCAGCTGGATCAGTGTGGTTCCGCAATAGCGCTCGATAGTACTTCCTGTTGTGAGTGGGTAGGGTGTGGTCAAGCCCAGCTTGTCCCTCCCTCAGTGGCTCCCACAGCATGGCAAGTTTGGAATCTACCAGCTCTCCATATTTATTTTAAATTTGTCTTTTGAGTTTTTACATTTTTAATACTTTTTTTAGCAGTATAGTGCAAAAATGCAATAGTGTACCTCTGTGTTATGATGTTACAATGTGGCTGCACTAGTACAGCTTATAAAAACACACACACGCCCTTTTCGCACCTTACCTTTTCATGGCGCTGGGGTGTGGGGATCGCGCGAGCAGCCTCTTGCGAGAGGCTCTTGTATTCCCACTGCTTCACCTCCACAGCCGCTGCCTGCTAGTGAGCAAGCAGCGTGAGGGCTCCTCCTCTTCCTTCTGCAGCACAGCCTGGGATTTTCCCAGGCTGCACTGGGCCAGGAAGTGCGAGTGCTGCAGCTCTGGAGGCTTTGCACACATGGTAAGTGTGTGCGGGGCCCTGGAGCGATGCGCACGAAATAGTGCGTGATTGGTGCCTGCTAGCCCTGGCAGCATCATGCGATTACGAGGACATCATGTGGATGGCTCCTCACAATTACGCGATGCTCCAGAGGCCCTTTTGCATGGCAAATGCCATGCTAAAAGGGCCACACCCACCCACCCTCCCCCCACCCTCCCCAACCAATCAGTACTTGTGGGTGGGGAAAAGGTAGGGAAAGGGACTGGCCAATGATGCTGTAGTGACAATAACACTACTTATCCGCTTAAGGCAAAGGGATATGGTAGAGAGCATTTCTAACCAGGCATCATAACAGAAATGCCCATGCTGGGATTGTAATGGAAGAATACACTATTGAGATATGGTGTGGAAAGGGCCTAACTCATGCAGGGTGCCTGTCCGTATCTCCTGTGAATGGAAGGAAGCAAAAGTAGTGTTGCAACAGAAGGGGCACAGCCAGAAAGTATGTGCACTTTCAGGGCATGGAACATGACTCTAAAAGCAATTCATTACTTATTATTCTAGTAGTTTGTTGATGTTGATCAACATTATAAAGGAAACTTATTTTTTATTACAAATGGTTGCTGGTAAGTTGCTTTATAATCTTTTTAATTTGCAATGCACTTTTAAGTATAGATGTACTTTTTTAACTAAAATGTATGGCAGTGTTAACCACAAAACTACCTATTGCCATTTTTTTCTGGTATACATATTGAATAGAAATTTTTCCTTTTCTTCTTCTAAATGAATGGCTAATCATTCACTCTTCTCTGTCAAAAGCTATTACTGTCTTTTTGTGGATGGCGTCAGAGATTCCCAGAAATAATTTAGCACCCTTTTAAATGTTAACACTAGCTGCTCAGGAGCCTTTCACCATGGCCACTTCTGGTGCGAGTGGGATATGTTTAAAGGGCCTCATATTAATGTCTGACAAAGGACAACTTCTCCAGACTGTCAATAGGTAGGAAAATTGCAACTATTTCAAAAGATCACTACACTTGTAGAAATCTTTTGTATTCCCCTCAAAATTCTCCTATATCAAGAAGGAACACAGAGATTGAACTGAAGTTTCACTTTTGGTAATCTCCTGCTTGTATTGCTACCTTGCCTTTTGTATTAAAAGTCTGAAAATAGTAGTTAAAGATGGCAGAGAAAGGCCATTTCTGCACTAGACTGTTATAACGCTATTATTCCACTTTCAACATCCTATGGAATCCTGGGGTTTGCAATTTAGGGAGGAGCCTCAGAGGCCCTTTAAATGGCTAACTTAACTATGAAAAAGCATCAGCTGCATTGGCCAGAATCCTACTGATGAGTAGAGCTGCCAGTTATTATAACGAATGTCCTTGGTTGAGGACCAGAAGTGTTGTCCGTTATAGGAGAGGGAGATGTCTTGCCCTCAAATGAGGGACATGTTATAAGGCATACCCCCTATTTGAGGGTAGGAAAGCTTTTCTTTTTCAATATAGTGTACAAGATGCCAAAACCCCTGTATTTTTGACTGTGGGTCCTTCATAAAGACAGAAATGTGTGAATCATGTAATTTATAAATGAGGACAATATGTTAATTTCACAGAAAAATACATGGCCAGATTAATGGAAATCAGTGTTTTCATTTGGTATTTCACTAGGATGCAAACTTGCTAATAGCTACTTCCTGATTGCCAACTCTACATTTGTACATTTCAACTGTCTCTTACTCCTATTTTTAAAATCTGGCACCACTACTCATGACATTTGCAGGCATTATGTCCGTGTACGCCTTTCTGTGGTCATTGTGGAAAGAGTCATTTTGAGGTTGTGAAGGAGTCACACAATCCACACATCCACAGACACACAGAATTACTCTTGGCCAAGAGGGAACATCTTCTCAGCCTCTCCTGTCAGCTGCAATAGTACTCTGATCAGATGAACAAAGCTTTATTGAAACATCAGTATTTTAATAAAGCTTCCAAAGGGAGAGAAAATTCACACAATCATAATTAAAAAATTATCATAAGCAAAGGGAACAGAGAACAAACCAACAAATAATTCTAACATTTTTCTGGAAACAAACGCATCTTCCCAGTGAGTTATCTTGTTGACTTTTGAGACAGTTCTTGCAAGAAGACAGAATGTTAGAATCACTTAGAAAATCAGAAACAAAACACTAAATCCACTGTGTATCAGGAATCCCATAACTTCAGAATTAATCCAGACAATAGAGAGATGGTGGTTAGATGAATTGACTACTCTGGACAGAGGTTCACAAATGGTTTTAGATAGGTTTGCTATCCTCCCAAAAGACCTGTTATGGAATCTGAGAGTTCTTCAGAGTTTCGAGAGTTCTTCTGGGTGAACTTGGGAATCTCAGGTGACAGGAGCAGCTGGGAGTGCTCTTTACCAGTTTACAATTGTATACCAGCTGTGGCCCTAGCTGGAGAGGACAGCCCTTCCTTTACCTATCCGTGTATTAATGACGCCCTGTATTTTGTTTGTAAGTCTGTCTCTAAAGAAGAAATTTGAGTGGGTCCAGGATTCCAGTGGGTATTGGCAAGCGACACAACAGATGAACCATGTGGCATCTGCTCTGCATCACAGCCTCAGTACATCTTATGAAGTAGACCCAGTCCACAAAAGCTTGTGCTACAAACCTCTTTGTCTCAGTTTCAAAAATGCTACAAAATTCCTTTGTGTGTATGATGGGGAGGATTCAGATACTGTAAACATAAAGGACTACTACCTCAACCAGTTGCCAACCTTTAGTTTTAAGATAAGCCTGTTATTCCAGAGAATTGCAATGCAGCCATCTAAATTCTGCCTCCCCATCTCTGGTTTCAGAAAGTTTTTTGTGAACATGGACTTTCAGTCAAAGTGTGACATGAAAAGGTGACAGCTTAATTATCTAAGGCCATTTCTGCATTACACTGTTATAGTGTTATTATTCTACTTTCAACATCCTATGGAATCCTGGGATTTGCAGTTTAGGGAAGGGCATTTAGAATTCCCAGCCAGAGAGCTGTTTGGCCTCAGTAAACTACAAATCCCAGAATTCTGCAGGATGTCAAAAGTGAAACAATAGCACTATAACAGTGTAGTGTAGAAAAGGCCTAAGAGATAGTGAAGACTGACCCTCCCCTGTTCTTAATTTGATTGAGAAAAAGTTTGGAAAATTAAGAGTATTTTTTTTAACAGGAAAATATTTTTAAAAGTTTGGTTTCATTTAAATACAGTTATGAAACAGAATTATATCCTACAGCATTCTCATTGATACCATTACTGGTGCTATGGGGCTGAATCACAAGTCATTCTTTTAATAATTTTTCCCCCTACTGGATTATATTCTTGATACTTGTTGTGTTTTGGGTTCAGTGATTGAGCTATCTATTGGTTTAAGGATTATACGATCATTTGACAAATGAGCTAGCTAATGAAATCAAAAAGCCAGAGTGACCTCTGGAATGGGTCTCTCAACACTTAAATTTCTCAGAATTTTTGACTTCTGATTTTCTCTAGCATCAGCACTCAGGGCCTAGGAAATGGGTGAGAAGAAAGTTACTTTTTTCCAACTACTGCTGTCAGAATTTCAATATAGCAAGAGGGAGGGAAGGGAAGAGAAAGAGAGAGAGGGAGAGAGAGGGGAGGAGATATGAAGGAGATTGACATGCAACTGAAGAAAGAGTCCAAAAGTTGTACTTTTTGCCTTATTTTTGCTTTTTTTAAAATTCTCACACTCAAGAAGGAAAAGAAATCACTTGTTTTTTCCTAATAAGCAAGATGCAGGTTTTTATTTTTTATAAAATTTCCATTTTTAAAAATTTTTGTGTGTATAAAAATGCTTCTGTGAATTTTTTTTTTGTAAAATACAGTCCTTTGTGAAAAAAATCCTTCATAAAATTTTCACAAAAAATCTGGAAAATCTCACAGAGTTGGACAGTAAAATTGATCGGGCGGGGGAAGGCAGCTTTATGCATCAATATTTGTTTTCTCACCAAAGTGTAGAAAATTTGCAATTATTTTTCACATCAAGAATTGGCAAATCTGCAAATATTCTGTATTTTAGGTAAGCATTAGGAAGCAACAAAGTTCATTTTCCTCATCAAGGAATTGTCAGCTATGGAGACTTGAGCCATTTCTGCACTAGACTGTTATAGCGCTATTATTCCACTTTCAACATCCTATGGAATCCTGTGGTTTGCAGTTTAGGGAGGGGCCGGCAACATTTTGACTCAAATTAACTTCTACAAATAGTACTCTCTGGGTGGATGTTTATAATTTTTGCTATAGCTGAAAGTGGTTAAGAACTGAGATAAAGGCCCTTTCCGCACGCAGCGAGGCAAACGCTCCCTGCCGCTACTCACGTTTGGGTCCGTCCTGATGAGAAGCAGTGCGAGCCCGTCGCTCCGCACTGCTCCGGCATCCAAAATGGCGGCTTCCGGTTGGTGGAGGCTCCCCACTAACTGCTGAAGCTTGCCAGCCTAAAGCCCGCCCCTGGCAGATGCAAATCTGCACCGGAGCGCGGGAGCGGAGTGGCGCGTTCCGTGCTTTTGAAAAACCTGTAAAAACAAGTTTTTAAAAAGCACACTGCGCGACCACTTCGGATCGCTCCGGAGCAGACTGAGGTACGGAACTGCGACAAGTAGTCCAACCCAGTCCACTCCCAAGGTGCGGACGACCGCCGTCAGAGGTCGCACCGTGCCGTTCTACTTTCCCCGTGCGGAAAGGGCCAATGATTCTTGATCTGGGTAAAATGAACAGATACAATAATGATGTGCTTTTCTTACAGTCTTCTTCTCTTTCATGTGCTCACAATGCAGAGCTTTCCAAACTGCGTGTCGTGACATGTCAGTGTGTCACCTGCAGTCTGTAGGTGTATTGTGGGAATGTAGTGGGTGAAGGGGCTCCCTCTCCCACCACTGTGGCAGGCCAAGCCCAGGGGCTGCCTCTGCAGCCTCCCTGGGCCAAGAAAGGCTCTGGCTTGGTGATAGGCCAGGCTCAAGTGGAGGGGCTGCCTCCACTTACTGAATTATGTACTGAATTACTGTGTCGCAAAATGATGCATGTCTAAAAAGTGTGTCATCAACATGAAAAGTTTGGAAAGCTTTGCTTTAAGGTCTTTCAGCTTCAGCTTGGTATACCTCCTTGATTTAGAAACTGAAGGCACTTCTGTTCTGCAGTTTTGAAAAAGAGCAGCTTTGCACTCTAAAGAAGTTTTTGGGGAAAATATTGTTTGTGCCACTGGACATCTTTTAAGAATAAAAGTAATTGTTTTGCAGTGTCAACTCAGAATCCATGCATGCAGCTCTGTCAACAGCCCTCAAATGACTCCATCCCAAATAATTGATTTCAGTGAGGTTACTCTAAAGTCAAGTATATGATCAGAACATAACCGTTCTAGAAGCCAAACTGCTTTGTTGTGCTAATCATCATTGGACTAGAGAAAAACAACCCATGTTTCCACCAGAAATCAGTAAAGACTTTTTTTTTCATTTCACATAATCACTTTCTTTGGCTACAGGCTCACCAATCATTACTGCTGCTTTTTTATTGCCATTAATATCCCCTTGCCAAGTGCCCATTCACCTCCTGCCCTCATTAAGAAATCTCTTGTTTAAAACTTATAGGGCAAAAAGTTCTCTTTTGATTTGTGATTTTCTCTATAGAAAGTAATTGCAACACACATTCATGCATTTGTCACTGGCAGGCACACATCCAAACAGTAACAACAACAACAACAAAATAAGTTCTGGCTGTTGGCATTCAAATAGTAATTCCTTTTATTTTTCTTCTCCTGCATTGGAAATGCCATGTTTTTCCTTTTTTCTCTAGATGCCCATGCGGAAATTATGAGAATGAGGAACAACTATGTGTGCTCACCTTATTACTGTGTACAAGATAGGATTCAAAAATGTTATTTAAGAGGGAAAAACCCTTTGTACTTGTGTGCTTCATTATTCATGGCATATCTTTATGTCTTGCATTTCCGCATGTTTAGGTCTGATTGAAACACATTCAGTTCAAGTTGGACAGCATGGTTGACTGATTCAGCTTTCCTTTCAAGTTGCACAAGTTTCAAGTTGTTTGTCTAGATTAGAACTTCCTGATGTGGAAATTTTGCCGTATGTAGACAGCTACCTTTAAGTTTGGTTTTCCATCTGACCCTTTTTTAGATTAAAAACCCCCAGAAATCCACATTTCAGTATATAATATTTAATATCTATTTGTGTCTGAATTGCTCCTCAGATAGTGCTTTCTTGGAAACAGTGTTTTGCAGGCCAGGTTCCACAGTATAACACAGAAATAATGTTTAACTTGTATACATTGCATTTTCTTTAAGCAATTACAAATTTAGATGGACGTAAGAGTGGGGATGGGTACAAGGAGGTTTATTGCTTCCCTCCCTCACCATGTCTCACAAAAAATATTGTCCACTCCTTCCCAAATACCCTAAAGGTACCATATTCCTTCTTATCTTGGAAGCTAAGCAGGGTCAGCCCTAGCTAAGACTAGGGCCATTTCCACGCCAAACTGTTATAGTGTGATTATTCCACTTTCAGCATCCTATGGAATCCTGGGATTTGCAATTTAGGGAGGACCCTGCTGGCTCCTCCGTAAACTGCAAACTCCACGATTCCATAGGATGTTGAAAGTGGAATAACCACACTATAACAGTCTAGTGTGGAAATGGCCTAGGTTGGCGGATCACCAATGAATACCAAGTGCTATATTCCTTCCCTAGAAAGCCCGATGAAAATCATGGGATCACCATTAGTCAGCAGGTGACTTAAAGGCATGTGCACACATCTTCCCACTGCAATTGTTTCACTCACTTGAGGGAGAGGTGGATTAGCTGCCTCCATTTTTATTGCTGGCTATGTTTCTTTAAGACAAAGACCCTTTTCCTGGATATTCTCTAGGACAATGTCCCACCTCATATTCTGGACATTTTCTGAGGTACAGCCCACCATGTTTCTTGTTAAAACCTGGGCCTTTATATAGAATAATAGTGCTATTATTCTATTTTCGATATCCTGTGGAATCCTGGGGTTTGTGGTTTATTGAGGCCCAAGAGCTCTCTGGCTGAAAATTCTAAATGCCCTTCCCTGAACTGCAAACTCATGATGTTGAAAGTGGAACAATAGAATTATAACAGTATAATGTGGAACAGTGCTCTGTTGTCTGCTTCTCTTGGGATACCTCAGACCAGTGGAACCAATTTGCATTTGCCAGTTTTCCTTGCAAGTAATATAGCTTCAGACCAAGGAAAATAGATGTCTGTGACTATGGCAAACAGGCTATCTTGCTCTTAAGACAATTCATTAGGGCTGTGAGGATTATTTGGTCTTCCTGCTTCAACTTGTTTCCCTCAGACAGGAACTGGTGATAGACATCCAAGTAAACTGCAGGATATCTTTCTCGGGTCCCTCACATCCTTTCCCGTTTAGCTTCCTGATCTCCTTTTCCTCCAGTGGCTGCTCTTTATGCCCACTACTTCTATGGCCCTTTTCGCATGCCAGTCCTGTTGTGAAATGGCCTTGGGAGTGCCACGCGATTGCGAGGACTGTTTCACATGACGTCCTCGGAATCGCGTGATGCTCCCAAGGCCAGTAGGCAGTAATCATGCATTATATAATTTTCGGCTCCTTGCTGAAAATGATGCATGATCGCGCATCCCCCCTGGGCTCCACACATAATTACCTTGCATGAGGAGCCTCCGGTTGCATGGCCATTGTGCTTCCTCCTCAGCACAGCTTGGAAAAGTACCCAGTTGCACTGCGGAAGGAAGGGGCGGAACCCTCACACTTCCTTCCAGCCAGCACGGTGTTGAGGAGAAGCAGAGGGGATGCAAGTGCCTCTCGCAAGAGGCTGCTCATATGATCCCCTCACACCAATGATGGAAAAAGGCAAGGTGCAAAAAGGGCCTATGGTTTGGAGGTAACCTGTTTCTTCATACAGCCTGAGCCAGGAACCATCAGCCATTTCAGGTCTAAGGCCCTTTTCGCACGGCATTTGCCATGTGAAAGGGTCCCTTGAGCGTTGCGCGATTGTGAGGAGTGATCTGCACGACGTACTCACAATCGTGCGATGGTCCGGGGTAGGGCAGGCACCACTCATGCACTTTTTCATTTTCGGCTTTCAGCCGAAAATGGTGTGCGATTGCGCATTGCTCCAGAGCCCTGCACGCACTTGCTGTGCATGTGGAGCCTCCAGAGCCACGGCAGTTGTGCTTCCTGCCCCAGCGCAGCCTGGGAAACTCCCAGGCTCTGATGCGGAAGGAAGAGGTGGGGTTCTCGCACTGCCTCCTCAGGAGCAGACAGCTAGTGTGGAGCTGAAGCAGCGGGAACACAAGAGCTTCTTGCTGGAGGCTGCTCGCGCAATCCCTTCACCCCAGTGCCGAAAAAAGGTAAAGTGCAGAAAGGGCCTAAGATGCTCTTTCTTCACAGAATGTTTCCTTCCCATTGGCTACTAAAGCTTGAAAGATTATTTCTTTCATGTCGGTCTAAGACTCTGGGATGACGGTCAGAGTTTGGTGAGTTCCCCACCCAGAATAGCAAGTGACACTCTCTCAGCTTTAGAGGAATGCGATGACAAATCTCCTCTAAAGAAATCTTACCAAGATAACCTTCTGATAGTCTTGCCATAAAGCTGGAGTTGTCTTAAAAGCACAACAACAAGGCACAGGCTAATAAACATCTCTGAAACTTAAATAAATGGTGTTTCTTTAACTTCCCTCTCATGTTTATAAACTGTATGTGTGTGTATAATATTATATATCATATACTATGGCGTGTGTGTATGTATGTGTGTGTGTGTATATGTTTATCTGTCAATAACCAAGTCCACTCACTCCTTCCTCCTCACATCAAGGATCAAATGGAGATGTATTTATTTATTGGCTTCTGTTCTGCTGCATTAATTTACTACATGCATGCTCATCAGTGGCTCCTCTTCACCCTGGAAATAAGTGATTAGTAGGGTGCCACAGGCTTCTTTCTTGGGCCCAGTGCTGTTCAACATTGTTCTCAATTACTTAGATGATGAAACAGAGGATATGCTCATCAAATTTGCAGATGACACCAAATTAGGAGGGATAGCTGAGACCTCAGAGGACAGGACCAGAATTCAAAATGACTTTGACAGATTAGAGAGGTAGGCCGAAACTAACAAAATGAATTTTAACAGGGAGAAATGTAGAGTACTACACTTAGGAAGAAGCAATGAAATACACAGATATACAATGAGTGACACCTGGCTTGAAAACATTATGTGTGAAAAGGATGTAGGAGTCGTAGTGGACCACAAGCTGAATATGAGTCAACAGTGTGATGTGGCAGCTAAAAAAGCCAATGAAATACTAAGCTGAATCAATAGGAGCATAGTGCCGAGATCAAGATACCACTTTAATCTGCTTTGGTTAGACCTCACCTGGAATACTGTGTCCAGTTCTGGGCACCACAATTCAAAAAGGACATTGACAAGCTGGAATGTGTCCAGAGGAGGGTGACCAAAATGGTGAAGGGTCTGGAATCCACACCCTATGAGGATTGGCTTAGGGAGCTAGGTATGTTTAGCCCAATGAAAAGAAGGTTAAGAAGGGACACGATAGCCATGTTTAAATGTTTGAAAGGATGTCATGTTGAAGATGGAGCAAGCTTGTTTTCCACTGCTCCAGTGACTGGGACATGCAGCAATAGATTCAAGCTACAGGAAAAGAGATTTCATCTGAACATCAGAAAGAACTGTTTGACAGTGGAATATGCTGCCTCGGAGTGTGGTGGAGTCACCTTCTTTGGAGGTTTTTAAGCAGAGGCTGGATGGCCGTTTGCTGGGGGTTCTTTGAGTGTGTGCATGGCAGGGGGTTGGACTTGATGGCTGTTGTGGTCTCTTCCAACTCTGTGATTCTGCATGTTTAGGGAAAGAAAAATACACAATAATTCTGTGAAAGATGATAAAAGCAGAGTGGCTGTGCCTTGCCTATTCCATCTCTGTACCGGGAAGACCCAGAGGGTTTGTTTGTTTGTTTGTTTGTTTGTTTGTCTTTAAAAGCCAGCAGCTCCTGATTGGCTATCAAAAATTGAAGCTGACTGGCTGTCCAAATTAGAGCAGCTGTGAGAGCCAAATCCACACTACATGTTTTCATCAGCTAGTCTTCTTTGATGGCTCCAGTTTGTTAACTCTGTCTGCCGAACATCAGTGATCACTCCTGGAAACTGAAATGTGTTGCTAACTGAACTGTGGTCTGCATTAGTGCTTGGAACTAATATGTTCTCCAGGCTGCTCAGTAGGAACACAGCAGGTGCAAGGTAAAAGCAATAATAAAAAATTGAGCAGACCTTAAGTGCTATGATTATTACTGTGGACCAGTTTTTATCTGCCCTTCAGAAAGTGTGCTTCTTGCTTCAGGAAGTATTGATGGCTAAATTAGTCCTCTATTTTCTTTCCTAGTGCTGGGAGAAACAACATGCTGGAAAGAAAAGGAAAGATTGTTATATGCCTGGAGAAGAGAAAACAGAAACAAATATAGAGGTTTCCAGCTGAAAAATGTTAACAGATGTTTAAAGAACACTGAGACAACTTAAATTTATACCATGCAAACATAAACAGAGGCTCTTTCTACATGAAAGCCAATTCCGAATCCTTCAAGATTAGCTGATACGAAGTAAGAGTGAATGGATGGTGGAAATCCAATACCGCATCAGGAGGCTGAGCATGGCATAAGCAATGTGAATGAGAGATGGCATCAAAATTGACATATTGGATCACTCTGTAGCTCCAGCCTATTAGAGAGTCTCTGTAAATTTCCCTAATCTGGACTACAGTGAATTTTTGTGAGCTTTGATTTTAACTGCAAATGCCATGCTAACTGCTATAGCTCCAGAAGATTTCCAGAAAAAAATCCAGAACAGTTTCCAAAAGTGCCAACCAGACTGTAAAGACTACATATTTAGAATACCCATTTCTTTGTCCTACAGATATGAATGGAATGTTCACAAGATCTAGCAATATCCCAGAAAACTTATCCATGAGTCAATTTATATACAAAAAGCATTGCATCCTGCTGCTTGAAATGGAGTCATTTCCAGCTGGTGTAGATGGCCAACCCAGCAATACCACCATTTCTGCTTCTTCTCCCAACCTCCCACACTTTTCTTTTATAACATTAAAATGGAAGCCACATAGGGGGACTTTGTCATGGAGACTTTGTCATGAAGCCATCCCATTCTGCCCACCAATGGCTTTAGAAGGACTGGATGTACAGTCACTTGCAGCTTGTCTTTCCAACTGAACCTGCGGAAGCTTTTTTTTAAAAGTACCCCAACACAGACACATTAAGAAATAATAAATGCATCATCATCCAGAGATAAATGACTAAAATGTCAAAGAAATGTATTTTTGAAGCAAAAACATGAAGCAAATATCATCACCCCTTTTATTTCTGATTCCAATCTTCTTGTGCAAGTGAAACTGTAACCAAAAGGTCACTACCACCCACACAAAAAAGGGAGTTATCACTAGACTCAGGGGAACCTTGAGGTTTGCAGAAGCTCAAAAACTTTAAGAGGAAAAAAATGAGAAAAAGGGAAGAGTCACCACAACAGATCCATAAGGATTCAGTGGCACTGCGTTTGACTAACAGTCAAGAAGAAAAACCCTGAAGCAGTGAAATGAAAGAGAAAAGAAGAGACACTGAGAATTGAAAATTGTAGGGAAAAAAACCATGGCATTTTCTGTATGGGCCATTTTCTGATTCACACTGAGAAGCTACTTGTCAGGGATGTAATTCTTTGCTCCTTTTATTCTGAAGGAAGCAATGAGTAACTTTAGTAGTTTTCTTCCCACTAAAAGTCTTCAAAGAAAAGTGTGCAGGACCCCACTGCAGGACTCCACTTGTCATTCTCCTATCCATAAGATCATAGAATCATAGAATCATAGAAATGTAGAGTTAGAAGAGACCACAAGGGCCATCCAGTCCAACCCCCTGCCATGCAGGAAAACTCTCAAAGCACTCCCGACAAGTGGCCATCCAGCCTCCGCTTAAAAACCTCCAAAGAAGGAGACTCCACCACACTCCGTGGCAGCACATTCCACTGTTGGACAGCCCTGACTGTCAGGAAATTCCTCCTGAGGTTCAGGCGGAATCTCCCCTCCTGCAGCTTGCATCCATTGCTCCTTGTCCTGGTCTCAAGAGCAGGAGAAAACAAGCCCACTCCCTCCTCGACATGACATCCCTTCAAATATTTAAACATGGCTATCATGTCCCCTCTCAACCTTCTCTTCTGCAGACTAAACATACCCAGCTCTCTAAGTCTGTCCTCCTAGGGCATGGTTTCCAGGCCCCTCACCATTTTGGTTGCCCTCCTCTGGACCTGCTCCAGCTTATCCATATCCTTCTTGAATTGGGGTGCCCAGAACTGGACGCAGTATTCAAGATGAGGTCTAACCAATGCAGAATAAAGTGGTACCAATACCTCCCTCGATCTAGACACCATACTCCTATTGATGCAACCAAGAATTGCGTTGGCCTTCTTGGCTTCCGCATCACACCGCTGACTCATGTTCAGCTTGTGGTCTATGAAGACTCCTAAATCCCTTTCACACGTACTGTTATCCAGCCACGTGTCCCCCATCCTATATTTCTGCATACCATTTTTTCTGCCTAAGTGTAGGACCTTACATTTCTCTCTGTTGAAATTCATTTTGTTAGCCTTGGCCCAGCTCTCCAATCTGTCCAGGTCCTTTTGAATTTTGATCCTGTCATCAGGCGTATTAGCAACCCCTCCCAATTTGGTGTCATCTGCAAATTTGATCATCGTGCCCTCTATTCCTTCATCCAAGTCATTAATGAAGATATTGAACAGCACCGGGCCCAGGACAGAACCCTGTGGCACCCCGCTAGTCACTTCTCTCCAGGATGAGAATCTGCCATTGGTGACCACCCTTTGGGTACGGTCAGTCAACCAGTTACAAATCCACCTGACAGTAGCCCTGTCCAGTCCACATCTTACTAGCTTCTTTGCAAGAATGTCATGGGGAACTTTGTCAAAGGCCTTACTGAAATCAAGATATACTATGTCCACAGCATTCCCTTCATCTATCAAGCAAGTAACTCTATCATAAAAAGAGATAAGATTAGTCTGGCATGACCTATTTTTGAGAAATCCATGTTGACTTTTCGTAATTATGGCATTGTTTTCTAAGTAATTAGAAACTGACTGTTTGATGATCCGCTCCAGGATCTTTCCAGGTACTGATGTCAGGCTGACTGGGCAATAATTATTTGGGTCCTCTTTTTTTCCCTTCTTGAAGATGGGGACAGCATTTGCCCTCCTCCAGTCTGCCGGAACTTCTCCTGTCCGCCAAGAGTTTTCAAAGATTATAGCAAGAGGTTCCGCAATGACCTCTGCTAGTTCTTTTAAAATCCTAGGATGCAATTCATCTGGCCCTGGAGACTTGAATTCATCCAGTGTGGCCAGGTATTCCTGTACTACCTCTCTATCTATTCTGTGCTGCATTTCCCCCACTTCCTCACCTGCTCCCCAACCGCCAGGTTGAGTGTTTTTATCCTTTTGGGAAAAAACTGAGCCGAAGAAGGTGTTGAGGAGTTCTGCCTTTTTTCTTCCTCCTGTTATTAATTCACCATCTTCCTTGCGCAGTGACCCTATCGTCTCCTTCTTTTTCCTTTTGCTACGGACGTATTTAAAAAAGCCCTTTTTATTGTTTTTAATGTCTCTGGCCAGCCTAAGTTCGTTCTGTGCTTTAGCCTTTCTGACCTTCTCCCTACATCTCCTGGCTACTTGCTTATAATCTTCTTTGGTGATTTCCCCCTTCTTCCATTTCCTGTACATGTTTTTCTTAATACTTAGCTCAGCTGAGAGCTCTTTATTCAACCATTCTGGTTTGTTCAGATGCCTTCCATTTTTCCTCCTTAAAGGCACAGTTTTAGCCTGTGCCTTCAGTACCTCCCTTTTAAAGAACTCCTATGCATCCTGAACTCCTTTCTCATTGACTATTCTTGACCACGGGATTTCAGCCAGCAGCTCCTTCAGTTTACAGAAGTCTGCTTTTTTAAAATCTAAGACGAGTGCCTGGTTACACTTGCCTTCTCTTCCCCACTGAATGCAAAATTCTAATAGGGCATGGTCACTCTCTCCTAAAGATCCAACCAGTTCTACGTCATTAACAAGGTCTTCTCTGTTGGTCAGGATCAGATCCAGAATATTTGATCCCCTTGTTGCCTGTTCCACCTTCTGGACCATGAAATTGTCTGCAAGACAAGCAAGAAACTTGCTGGACCTTGCCGCCTTTGCAGAGTTTGACTGCCAACATATATCCGGGTAGTTGAAATCTCCCATTATTACTGTATCTCTCCTTTTTGAATGTGCAGTCATTTGGTCTACGAAAGCACCATCGAGGTCCTCAGTCTGGCTTGGAGGTCTGTAGTAAACCCTCACTATAATATCCCTATTGTTTCTCGCTCCCTTAATTCTTACCCAGATGCTCTCGACCTGGCTTCCGGTGTTCAAGTCATGGATCTCTTCACAAGTGAAAACATCCTTGAAATATAAGGCTACTCCTCCTCCTTTCTTATTTGGTCTATTTCTACAAAATAGGCTATACCCCTCTATTCCTAGATTCCAATCGTGAGACTCATCCCACCAGGTCTCAGTGATGCCTATCAAATCATATTTATTTTGTTGTACTAGGAGTTCAAATTCATCTTGTTTGTTTCCCATACTCCGTGCATTAGTGTAGAGACACTTAAGTCCCCGTGCCCTTCCTGCAAGTCCCATAGCATTGTTTCCACCCCTCCCACGATTGGATGCTATTCCTACTTGGCCAGTATCATTTGGGTCTTTTTCTCCTGCACTTGCCGAGTCCTTGTCCTGAATAATCTTGTCTCCCTCCCCAGTTGTACTTAATTTAAAGCCCTCCTAATCCTCCTTGTGAGACTGTTTGCAAAAACGTTCCTGCCAAGTTTCGTGAGGTGCAGCCCATCCCTTGCCAGAAGCTCATGTTCCTGGAATTTCAAGCCATGATCCAAAAAGCCAAACTGTTGGTGGTGGCAAAATGTGCGGAGCCAGCTGTTGACCTCTACTGTTGTCCTTTCCCTTCGTGCACCATATCCTTGAACAGGGATGATTAATGAAATGACCACCTGCGCACTAAGGTCCTTAAGCTTTCTCCCCATAAGCTCGTAGTCCTTTGTGATGTGGTGAAAGCTGCGCTTCACCGTGTCATTGGTTCCAACGTGAACCAAAACGAGGGGCTTATGGTCAGTGGGCTTGACCAGCCTGGCTAGCCTCTGTGTTACGTGGTTTATCCTGGCCCCAGGAAGACAACAGACCTCTCAATTGAGCTTGTCTGGTTTGCAAACTGCCAGTTCGGTTCCTCTGAGCAAGGAGTCCCCAACCACCAGAACTCGCCTCCTCTGAGGCCTGTCCGGGGTTCTTCGACAAGCAGATTCTTCCAGGATTGCCTGGGCATTGTGTTGAGGCCGGGAGTGCTGGTCTTCCCGATGTTGGATGCTGTCCTGTTGGTGTTCAAGTTCCAGTTGGCGAAGTTGGATTCCTTCTTGCTGATGTTGTGTTCCCTCCTTCTGGTGTTCCTCATCATTCACAGCACCAAGAAAGTTGAAGCGATTCTGTAGTTTGAGAGTCTCTGTTTCCTTCCTGGCCCTTCTACTTCTCCGTGTGACATTCCTCCAAGCAAAGATCATTTACTTGCCATTTCCAGTCCAACTGTTTTGGCAAGGTGAGGCTTTTTGTTAGAGCGTAAGCGAAGTTTTCTTACCATTAATATGAAACTTTGTAACAGCTCACACCAACTAATTCTACAGTCTCAACTTACAATAGCATAACTTTTTTTGCCTAACAAGTGAAACACTGCAAAAACATACTTTTTTGTTACCACACAAGACTTTAAATATCCTCTTTTGTTTATTTAGGTGATAGGTTTTTTTCCAACTTGAAATCCACATTAACGAAGCTAATCAACAACTTAACCAGTGTTCTAGACATACCGCCATTTCAGCAAAAAAAAAAAAAAAAAAGGTTTCAAAAAGATAATTAGAGCTCACACTATTCTAAGGAAGCATAAATGATACTATGGTGTTTACTTTTATTCAGACTGAGTTATACTTTTACTCTGAGAAAGTGGCCAGTCAACAAAACAAATTTTGAAGTATGTTGGGAAGGGTGGGCATGTGCAGCGATGATGAAGTCAATACAAAGCTGCAAAATAAAAAAAAAAAGTATATTTTAAAGAATGCTACCGACAGATGACAGAGTAAGTCTGGAACTTCTGACTGTGTTGCTTGGAGGATTGTGGAAGCTGTAGTTTTAAAGGAGTAAGAAAAGAATTTTGGATGGAAATATATTCATTTGATCATTTTAATGGTGGCAGAAGAGGACCTTGACCTCTCATTGAAAACAAGTCAAAATAATACTGAATGAAGAGTGAAATAAACCGTGATAAGCAAATGAAGAAATGAATGAGGCTTTTGGAATGAAGACAACTGAAGCAACAAAATATGTAAACAAAATGCATGACATGTCACAAGTGATCGCCTCAGAAGTATGCAGCATCATCACCGTCCTTTATTTTTCAGCATGCCAGCACACTGGTTTTGGCTTCATAATTAATTAGTAATGCCATATAATAGAAAAAATAAACTGATATCTTCTTATTTTACTGAAAAAAATCACTTTTGTTACCTTTGCTTTGTTAGGAGAGCAAATTAAAAAGATTTAATAGAAATACATTCCAAAAGCAGTGTATCCATCACACCTATAAACCCACCAAATCACCAATGAGCCATTGATTCATCGAGCCTAACATTCAGATTGGTAGTAGCTTTCCCTAGTTTCCCAAAGACATCTTCTTTAGTCCTGCTACTTGGGAATGACTAAGATGGATATCACAAGCAATTCCTGACATGTGAAGGGACCTTAGGACCACACAGGATACTCTGTGCCTTATTCTGTGGCCGTATCCCATTAACTGTCATAGACCCTGCAAAGTGGACATGACAGATACAGCAATGTAGAAATCTCTCTGTCTTCATTATATTGCATTTAATTGACTCTCACCTGGGAATCCTTATTTCAATGTCAGGTTGCAAGGCATTTTTTCTTTCCGCATGGAAATTGTTCCACACTTTTAACACATTTTTCCTAACGTATACCTTTATTTACACATTTCCCCTAATGCACACATTGCCTCCCATTGACTAAAATTTATGTCTATTTTTTTGCAAATGTGTGCATTTTAAGCTGTTCACATTCTAAAATGGGCAAATTATTGTAAGTACTATATTTCTCTGTAAATAGCCTCACACTCATTTTTAGTCTCAAGACGAGATTTATTTTATTCTCGCTGAGATTTATTTTCTTCTCACGGAGATGTTTGGATCCAATGATTTCCTCCTCTTCCTATGCAGAACATGAGAGCAACATTTGTGCTGTGGGCAAGGATGATTGTATCAGTGGCCGCAGCGCACAGGGCATGTGGTTAATTCAGTCCATTGGGTGGGTTCATTTGAACCTTTCTAAGGACTGACCCTGGCAGCTTCCTCACACAGTCCTTAAGGCACAATTATGCAATGACAAAGATTGTGAAATGTTCACAATTTTTTTCTAGGACAGCTTGAAATGACATTCAAACTCTGTCTGCGTTGCCTGAGAGTTAAAGCAGTCAAAGGTTAGAAACATCCATGAGACATAAACAGAACACATATTGTAAGTTAACTCAATTTCACCCTGAAACAGTGATGACCAAATTTTGATTGCACAGACTATTTTATACAGAATGTGAAAATCAGCTCACAATTGAAAACACGTCACAAAAAATGGCCTTTTCAATTATCTTGCTTTGTATTTGTTAAATTTTGCATAATTTCTTGAGCCATTTTATGGCACTGTTAGAAGGGGATATATTGATGTTAAACAGAAAATGAATTAGACTTCCCTTTCAATTTCATTCTGTGGCTTTCAGCTAGACTTAATAACACTTACATTCAACATTCAAATCACCAATCCATAATAGTTTCTCGTCACAAAGATATTTATGCTACATTACCCAAAACATAACTTCTACTAAAGATAAAGCTGGGTAGATCTGCAAGCTCATTCTAATAGCCCTTCAAAAATATTGCTACATTAAATCCATTTCCTCTGCCCCATTAATTAACGCTACGTTTGTTTTTGCTTGAATTATTTAATAACATCCCCCCGCAAACCAAGTAGCCTTGTTGAAAGTGACACTTTATTTTCTGCTCGACTACTTGCTGCGTGAGCCAGAGCAATTTAAGCAAAGGGTTTCGGTGTAACACTGGGCACCCAGGAGAATACTAAATGTGCCTCTTTCATTAAGGAATCAAAAGTAAACTGTGGTAATAAACAGGAAAGTAATTTCAGCTGTGCTGATACAATAGTTGCTCCTGCCACTGCTGAGCCTCAAGCCATGCCAAGAGTCAAGTGTCAAGATACACGGAGCCCGGCTCCCTCCACCTGGGTGAAGCAGGGTGAAAAAGAACACAGCAGAAAATGGCACTTAAACAATATCCATGGTTTTCTTTCTGTCTTGCCTTTCTTTTAGCACCTCTAGCATCCCCCTACTAAAAGGTACTTGACCTTGTGTACAAAGAAGCTCCTTTTTAGTTCAGATGTGCCACTTTGAACAGTTCAGTCCCACAAATCAGAAGGGGGGGGGGAATTAATCTGAAACAAAGTCTGTCTTTATTCAAGAGCAGTAGCTGCCTCTACAGCTGCACTGATGCTGTCTAGAAAAGGCACTAGACAGATATCTAAATAACTACAGAGAATGCCTGGAATTGAGTAAGAAAGCGTAATGTTTTGGATGCAATGCTATACGTGCTTACCTGTTAATACATTAGTAGTGCTCATTGCTGAGTAAGCACATATAGATACTAGTCTTAGGCATTTGATTTTTACTGTTACCCCAAAAGAGGGGGTGACTCAGGGGTTCACCCACAATGTCACTGCCATTGTGGAACAGTGGGGAATTATTAGCTTAAAAGGAGGTCTGAGAGAGGTGGGAGGTAACCTTATAGGAGTTTTCACCTATATATACCGGTACTAATGTAGGGACACAAGTTGGAGATTGAAAGTATGTTTTCTTGGGAGTATATCACAATTACATGCAAGATTTAATCATAGAAGCCTAACCAAAAGAAAGGAAGGACAATTGGATAACAAAGGGTGAAGTGGGTGATATTTATCTATCCTGCAGAGAAGAGATGAAGTGATATGATTCAGACGAAGGGTCCAAGGGTAGTACCAGAACAGGAATCTCGGTGGCAGCACAACGGCCTGTGTCAAGAGTACTACAGTATCCTAAGTTGTCTGGCCTAGAGCCAGGGTTTAAATATCCTTTTTCTGCCCTGAGGAGGAAGGTGTCCAATGATGTAATTGCACTACTGCAATGCTAGTGATGCTCGTGGTTGCACAGTTACAGGTTGCAGCAAGGGTGAAATCCAGCATGGTGTAGTGGTTTGTGGGCTGGGCTATAACTCAGGGGTCCAGGGTTCAAATCCTTGCTCAGCCATGGAAACCCACTTGGTGACTTAGGGCAAGTCATAGTCTCAAAGGAAGTCAATGGCAAACCCTCTCTGATCAAACCTTGCCAAGAAAACCACCAATAGGTTTGCCTTAAGAGTTGCTATAAGCCGGAAATGACTTGAAGGTGCACAAGAAGAAGAAGAAGAAGAAGCAAGGGTAGTATTCCACACCATTTTTTAAAATGTGAAAACAGTTGCACAGCTGGTTGCACAGTGATGTAATTCACTACTAGGATTACACTGGATTTAGGAAAATGGAAGCTTCCCTCTTGGGACTAATAGAAGCATTTGGGAATGGTTTTCATTTGAACCATAGCAGGGGCAGGATTAAATACCCTTTCCCTTGCTTTTGCAGGTTCTGAATAACCATTATGTCAAAGATGAAAAGTAGATGGGTTACATGAAATAATTCATCACATGCCAGCTGTGGCTTGCTGTGATGAGTCCTAATATGTCTATCATCCCATGCTTAATGACCTAGCTTTGTCTCCATTGACAGTCTCATGTATTCTCCAGATATGCTTGCCTGATCTCCTTATATATGTTCTCCTGTTCACACTATGATCCTTTTTGCATGGCATTTGCCATGCAAAAGGGCCCCTCAAGTGTTGCATGAATGTGAGGAGTGGTCCACATGACACACTCACAATCGCGCTATGCTCCAGGGTCTGGCAGGTGCTGCTCGCACACTTTTTCATTTCCAGCTTTGAGCTGAAAATGGTGCTTGATCGTGCATCGCTCTGGCGCCTTGCACGTGCTGTGTGTGCGGAGCGCTGGAGCCACAGGGCCCGCACTTCCTGCCCCAGCACAGCCTAGGAAACTCCCAGACTGCACTGCGGAAGGGAGAGGCAGGGCTCTCGCATGAGCTGGCGGTAGCTGTAGAGCTGAAGGATCCGGGATGCGAGAGCGTCTTGCTGGAGGCTGCTTGCGCGACGCCCCTACCCCAGCTCCGTGAAAAAGTGCGTTGTGGAAAAGGCCTAAGTTTGAAAAATGTATTGACCTGATCAGAGAACTAATTAGCAGGCGAATTTGCATAGGACTGCAACATTGCAGCCTAAGTGGATTTCCATTACTTGGAAATACAGTTCTGAGCTACTCAACTTTAGGCAGGAGGAGTTGAAGTTAAATCCAATGTGCATTAGCTCTAAAGGAAGTCCCATTTAGTTCAATAGGGCTTACTCAAAGAAAAATGGACATAGAAATGTGATAAGGGTGTCACAAAATGATTACCATCCTGTGAGAACAGTATTCTGGTTTAGAGTAACTAAAAAACCTCAATTTTTTTTATGAAGTTCTTATCCTTTGTTCGTATTATGGGAATAAGATGTAAGATTCAACTGATAATGAAACTATTGGAGCATTACCAACATGCTAATACCGCTCCCAAAATTAGAGTTAATGAATATTAATGTTATAATTAAGTTAATGAGGTGATAAGATATAATTAATTATTCATCTGGTTTAATTTATTTCTGTGAAGTACAATGGTTAAAAGCAAAAACCCAGTTTTTACTCTTAAATGTACATGCCATCAAAAATTTTTCTCCGTATCAATTCTAACCGTCAAGAGAAAGAGAAAATCTTGGCATAAGATTTTGAAACTTACTGGTAATAGTATTTAACATTAAAACAATATTCTTATTAGTTAAGGTTGTCTAGAGTAAATACCGTTGGATTTAAAATTTAAGCTAAGCTGAAACTAAACTAAAACTGAATGTATTCTTCTCTCAACCGCTTAATTAGAATTCACTAACTCATAGCACATTTCAAGGGCAGGATGAGGGTGAAGGAGGCCATAGTAAGCAAGATATGTGTTCTAGTGAATGCAATTATATGTATGTAGGCCTTGGATCTACTGAAAATGCAGGCTAATGGATCAGGCTAATGCAGACTTCATGGGACACAGAGGAAGAGAGAGAGAAAACTACACAGGCTATCCTTCTGGTCAGGTTCCAGGAAAAAGGGGCAGAAATGGAAGCGTTATTTAAGCAAAGAGGAAATAAGGGGGTAAATGAATATGGAATCTGAAGTCAGAAATAGGAGTCTATAAAATAGGAAGGAAGGAGGGGTATATTTCATTCATGTCATCTAAATGACCTTGCTTTAAATTCTTCATTCCTCCAAAAAACCCAAAACTGCATCCTTGAATTCCATGTTTCAGAGTGCTAGGGGTCAGTTTTCACTGGTTCATGAGCTTCAACCTACAGCCACAGTAGTTCATAAACTGGTAACCTCTTGATTAAATTATTGTAATACATTCCATATGGAGCTTCCTTAGAAGACAACTCAGGAGCTTCTGATGGGGCAAAATGCAAAATCTAGACTGATGGCTGGATATAAACATCATATAATGCTAGTGATAAAATAATTGCATTGGCTGCCAATATGCTTCCACTCTGCTGGTGATGACATTAAAAGCCCTAAATGGCCTGGGACTTTGACACTGTTTTTAGTATACAGCTCGGAGAACTTGTGATATGGTGTGGGATTTCTTCCTCTTCCTCCCCTTCTCTTCTTCTCCCTCCTCCTCTTCTCTTTCCTCCTCTTGCTGTATTCCTTGAATACATGGACAAAAGCAAAGAAAAATGTTGATAGCTATATATAAAGAGATAATATCTTGAACACTGAAGAAACAAGAGATGTTATAAAAAATCATGAAAAATTGCATTGATGTCTGGCAAAACAAACCATTTCATGGTCCATTCTTTAAAAGCATAAAAGGAAAAGCTAAGAAGGGTAACATCTGGAAATGGTTACAGAATGGGACACTAAACAAAGAAACTGAAGGATTTATCTTTGTAGTTCAAGAGTAGGTCCTTCAAGCAAATAGTATCAAGGCAAATATTGAAAAAAGAATTATGGATAATAAATGTCATCTATGTAAAGAAAAAATATGAAACTCTTGACCACCTTTCCAATTTGTGCGGCATGATTGTTGCAGACTGAATGTAAGAAACGACATTATGAAGGAGCTACATTCAAAACTGTGCAACACATTCAAATACATTCAAACATATGCAAAAAATATAATTTACCATCCCTAAAGAACTGGTGGGAACACAAGCTTGAAAAAGGTCGTTGAAAATGGTGATGTAAAAAACGAACAAAAAACATCTGATGAGGTTTTAAGATTCAAACTGACAAACTATTAGAATCTAAGACATAACTATGGTTGATAAAAAAAAAAGTTGGATTACAGATGTGGCACCTACAAAGCAAGAGAAATGAAATAACTGTGGTTTCAGTAAAGAAAGATGTTCTGGAAGGAATTCCAAGTAGATTGACAAAATGTAGATTGACAAAATGTCTGTATGGACAGGCATAGATAGGATCCCAACAGCATAACTGCAAAAAGCCACACTAGTTGGAATGTGACATATTATCTTTCTTTAAAAATATTTTTATTAACATGTATTTAATATATAACAAACATATAGGAGATTAAAAAGGCAACGAATAAGCAAACAGACCAAGAAACTAAACCTAGACTACAATTAAACTAAAAACAGGCCAAAAATACATATAAATGACTTCTAACTTACCAGCTTTTGGTTCTAAGATAATCTACAAGAGACACTTCTTCTAGTGTGTCAATCATTATCACACTGCTGCCTAGTATTTAATAACTACAAGCTTAACCTTCAACTTCTCCCCGTCTCTTAGATATACAATCAATTTATGGAATGTGACATACTATCAGACAATACCTCACTGATTCCTAGATTCTTAAACAGGATCCAAATCACAGATGGTCCAAACAAACAACAACAACAACAATAATAATAATGGTGATGACGATGATGATTACAAAATCATCATTAACAAACCACTTCCTTTCTTACCTTGATGTCCAATGGACCTCTGTCCTTGTATTCAAACACCAACAAAAATTCTCTTGCCCACTTTATCATATTCATTCGCAAGTACAATTTTCCTTGTGTGTCCAATCTTAGACTGAGACCTGAGCTCAGTGTCTGTAACCTTATTGTGTTTTTATGCATAGTGTTTATATAAGTGTTCTCAAAATAAAGAAATAGATGGGAGTTTGATATACACATACATAGAAGATAGCTTGAGGCAGAAATGGGAAAAAGTACTCACCTCACAAATTTCACTTGACTACCTTGTAGCTGCCATGGGAAGACAATATAGATTGGCATGTCAAAGGTGGGTAGATTTATTCAGTGAATGATGGTGATGAACAATGGTGGTAATTAGAAACCTGAGCAATGTATCACTGGATAGAGACCCTTGTTAATGCCATGAAATATATCACTGTCCTTCTCCCTTGTCATCTCTGTGACATTTCTTGCTTCATTACTTTTTATTGTCATATCGAAAAGTCCTAACTTCTTAAAAGCTTTAAGGATTATATGTGACGAGTCTGTGTTTCCTTCTTTATTTTTCTTCAAGACATTTCAGCTAAATACCTTCATTTAATTTTAATGTCTTCATATATACATGTGTATAACAGCATCTTATTTACAGACAATCAAATGAGGTAGCAGAAGTAAATTTAATCTTGTAAAATATATAAATACCAGTGGATAAATGCACGAAGATATTGACTGAATAGGAGACTAGGCTGGCCTCTTCCTTATGATCAGTAGGGAAAGACCCTTTTTGTTTAGAAAAGGCTTTGGCATCTAGTTGGATTTTAACTGGAGAGAGCTGTTGCTTCTTTTATCTATTTGTCTATCCTGTTCTTAATGGTACAGTAGGCTCCCCATAACTGTGTGACCAGTGTACATGCTTTTACTGACCCACAATGAAATGTGGTCCAAAAATATATACTGTACAGTATTTGGAGGCTGTAGAGGAGGGTGCTGTTACCACACAGCACCTGCTTTCCTGAGAGGTATGTCCTGGCCTCTGCCTCCTCCTTTGCCTCCACCTCCTCTTCCTCTTCTGGACTGGAGGACAGCTGCTCTGTGGATAAATTGTTCCTTTGGTTGATATCTGACCAAGATATCTCTCTCCACCTCCCCTCTTGACTTCCTTCCCCCCTCCGTTTCTTTCCCCTCCTTTCTCTGAAATTTTGCCTTCAATAAAGCACTGATTGTCTCTTCTGTTGGTACCCTGCACCCTGCCACGATGCTCAGTCTTGTCACTTTTCTCTCCTTGTCCCTCACAGCCCTCCTTTCTTTCTCTTTCTTTCCTCAGCAGCTCTCCTCACAGTCCCCATCCTCTTATTCCAAGTTGGTTTCCTCTCTTGTCTCTTTTGTGTCTCCCACCCTCCCACTCTTACACACACACTCTGGCCATTTCTGCACTACACCGTTACAGCACGATTATTCCACTTTCAACATCCTATGGAATCCTGAGGTTTGCAGTTTAAGGAGGGGCTGGCCGGCCCCTCCTTAAACTGCAAACCCCAGGATTCCATAGGATGTTGAAAGTGGAATAATCATGCTATAAGAATGTAGTTCGGAAAGGCCTCAGTCTCTTTCTCTCCTTCTCTCTCTCTCTCTCCACTTCCCTGCCCCCCCCCCAGCCCAGTCCTATGGCATGACTTGGCTGACTGGCTCTCCTTCCTTTCTGCCACCTTATCCCCTCAATTTACTAGTGTCTGCCTTATGCCCCATTGCTATGTCCTGCTTCTGCTTCTCTTCCTCTTCTTCTTCTTTCCATTTTCCCTCAGTCTCTCTTCTCCCCATCGACACAGCAGACCACAGACAACATGTTTGTTTCTCTCCCTCCATGCCACTTCTGCACTTTCAGTGCCTCTTTTGCTCCTGCTCCTTCTTTTCAGAGGCTGGACAACAATGCAGGGTGAACTGCTAACTACTGACTCTGTCACCACTGCTCTCATTAGCTCTTGGATGGCCTTAGCCCTCCTGTATCCACACTCCTCAAATGCCTCAGTGCCACCACCTCAGCCTTGAAGATGTTCCACAGCCTGGGTCAGCCAACTTGGCCACACAAAATAATGACATCTGCATTTTTCACCATCCATGGTAAGTCCAGGAAGTCATCCTCCATCATTATGGAGGACCTCCTGAACTCACTCCTATTTGAATTGTTTTGTTCTTAGTCATCTGAAGTACATTTCATGGCAGCAAAGTAGAATATAAATTAAATAAAGACATTAATCACTATATTGGGTCTGTAAGAACACTCAGGAGGTCAACATTGTATTGCTTTCAAGGAATTCCAATTTTAAAAGGAGCAACAGCAGCTCTCAGGAGGTTTGTGACCCATAATGTGGCCAGTGACTAGCACAGGCCAACATCAATAAAGAAAGCATTAGCAGGGTGAAAATCATGGCAACATTCATCCTGACAACACTAGCAGTACAGATCACATTTGCCCATGGAAAATTCAAACTGGATACATGGAATGTGTCATTGTAGGGTTGCTATAATAATCTCCTTTGTCTTATTTTATGCTCATTTCACCTCTGTTTTCCCCCCACCTCTTCAGAAAGGACCATCAAAAGTGGTTGCTGAGAATTTTTGTCTAAATTGAAGGGGGAAAAAATGATTGTATTTAGAAAGCCTGGCTTAAGAAAAACAATTCTGTACCAGTTTTGCACGACCTAAAGACATTTGTCTGCAACTGGTAGAAGAATTATGGAGATCATCGTCCTTTCTAACAAAATTCGTCTCTGCATCACTGAGATTATTGTTAAATAACTGGGGGGTCATAAGTGTTTACTGATTTAATAAACCAGAGATCTTCTAGGAAATTCCACCCACCCCAATGAAGTAATGACAGCTTGTGGTGGTGTCAGTAGAAATGACCCACATTGCTTTAGTGCAATCAGAGCTTGGAAAAATTACTTTATGTGTACCACAATTTCCAGAATTTCCCGGGCAGCATGACCACTTTTCCAAACCTTGACCATTTCCTAACTACACTGTTATAGTGCTATTATTCCACATTCGACCTTCTGTAGAATTCTCGTTTGTAATTTACTGAGGCCAAAGAGCTCTCTGGCTGAGAATTCTAAATGGTCCTCCCTAAACTGCAAACCCCAGGATTCCATAGGAGGTTGAAAGTGGAATATTAGCACTATAATGGTGTAGGGCAGAAAAGGCCTTTGAGTACAGTGGTCTTTAAATGTTAACCCACACTTATTGACTCATCATGTGGTTCATAAGATTGTAAAACAAATAATAGGAACTAACCGTAAATCACTTGGAAGCTTCAAAATAAGTCACATCCATTTCTAGCCCTACATCAAAATTCATCCATGACTGAATTAGTGAACAAACATTTATTCTGTTAAGACTGACTTATTCTTTCAGAAACTGACCTCTAAATTCTAATTATATCTTACAATCTAAGCAAATATGAAATGGCTGCCAAATCTATCTACATAAATCCCTAACAATCTCATGTGTTTTCATTACCAGCTTCTAGAAAAATGGGATATTGTTAGCCTGCAAATAAGACAAGTAGACAAAGATAATAAGACACTAACTCTTTTAGGGAAACTAGTTTTCCAAAGGTGTATTTGTAGTGCTTTAATTATATTTGAAAAGATTTAATTAATGCAAGGGAAGAATTCAAATGCATATTCTGAAGATATTCAGCACCAGTGGATTCTGGTAGAAGTTGTTTGCCAATGTCTTGATGGACATAGGGGATATTTTCTAATATTATATATTTGCCAAGTCCAAAACGGCCAGAGACGTGGTGTTATTCTGAAGAGATAACACATTTCTTGATGATTTGTGACCTATACTAAAGATGACGCTTATACTTTGGAGGTTGCTCCACTGAGGCAAGTGGAGACATTTCCCTCTAGGTCAATCCCAACTACACCATTCCTGTGTGCTTCATTAGCTGTGATCAATCCATGGGTGGCTTTTGGTCTCTTAATTAGTCAATCTTTCAGCCTTGTCTTTACTGATGTTAGCAAGCAAGCTCTTCCCTATAGGGATTCAGGGGAAATATAATCCCCACCTGCTCAGCCATGGAAATTCACTTGGTGACCTTGGGCAAGTCACACTCTCACAACTTCAGAGGAAGGCCATGGGAAATACCCTTTGACAAATCTTGCCAAGAAAATCCCAAGACAGGTTCACCTTAGGGTCATTATAAGTCGGACGCTTGAAGGCACACAAATGATGACACAATCTGTTTAGGATTAGAGTGCTGCTACTGCTGCTCTGTGTATATGCAAGAAAGGGAGTTGGAGGAATTCTGGACAGTAATCATTTTACGCTATATTAAGTCCGGATAGGACAGGAGTGCTGGGGTTTTCTTTAGAATGTTAAAGAGAGGAAGGGGTTGGGACAGTAGAAAGCAAATACATGTATGAGTTCTTAATTTACTTTTGTCTAAGTCTGCATGGGGCTGACATTTCACTGCTTCGGATGTGTGAGTGTGTAACAAAGGGAAGCTGAAGTCGCAAAACTGCACATGTAATACATGAATAAATTGGCATAGTGCTGGGCTGCTAGTTTATGTCTATTTTTCCTTTTTTAAAAGGAGCAGATTCAGAAAGCTGTATGGAATCTCTGGCTGTGAAAGAAAACTTCACTTCTGAATAATTATGTACGTGACTGGTTTTATCTCTATGTTTTATCAACAGTGCTTTCAATGAGATCGAGTCCTCTAAGTGATTTTTCTATGAACGAATCTAGAAGAATCTGCATTTACCTAATTACCTACCTGGTTATTCCAAAGGGGTGCAGTTGACACCAACATCAGCTCTGAGTGGAAACAAAACTTTTCAGACTTTACGCTAGTTTTTTGGTTGGATGGGTTCCAGCCATGCCTCCCCCACATGTGCTCATATGTGTGGTTCATTTATTTATATATTTTTGATAAATCAAAACCAAATTGTTAATGGTCTAGGGCCCTTTCATACTACACAGTTATAGCATTTTGATTCCATGGCTTGCCATGGTTGCATCTAATGCAATTCTGGGGTTGGTAGTTTAGGGAAGCACTAGAGATCTTGGGTTGAGGATTCTAAAAACCATGCTCTACTCTGTAAACTCCAGGATTCCATAAGTTGGAAACATAGTGTTATAACTGTGCAGTGTGAAAAGGTACCCAGATATTGCCCTCCCGCACAATTCTTGATGATTCCACATACATGACTCTTAACTACAGTTAATGTTGGAAGGGTTGGCATGAGATTACATTACCATAGTCACAGGGAGATTTGCATCCCTGTTTGCAGTGTGTTTGGCAGTTCTTGTGCCAGCAACCTGACTTCCTAGTCACTTGGAATAACTGTTAACTCTGAAGTTAAGTCTGGTTCAAAGGCACATCTTTTTATTTTGGACTTTTATATTTTTTTTTATATTTTATATTTTTTTTAAAAAAAAACTTACATAAAGGTTTTATTTTTTGTATTTAATTGCCTTTTATCCACCCTCACTGCTACTTATGAGGAAAAATATAGCAGCAACAACAATACCAATGATGATGATGCCTGCAATATAATTTCCTTTAAAAGGAATCTCTCAGAAGGTCTCACTTTCCTTTTAAAGCAGAATTGTGTAAATAGATTTTATGCATATCAATGCAGAAATTGGATGGAAAAGGTGTTAAAATGATGTTAAAATGCCTACATGGGAGTACTCCTGGATCAGTTGAATGAAGTGGCCATAGTAGAATTTTTATTTTTATTTTTTTTTGCCATTTCATCTGTGAAGGAAGAAATAAGTGATTTTAGCAAAGTTTTCCCCACTGCGTAAAGTTTCTGAAGACTATGTAGTTCTGGAGAAAATCTGGACATTTTTGTGCAAAAAACAGTGTTTTCTGCAGAACTGTAAATGAACTATAAATGAAGTTTCTCATGCAGAGAATACTGCTTTCTCTAAAAAAAATAGTGTTTGTGCAGAATAAATCCTCGACTATGAAGATTCTTTTCATTCCATGATTCTTATCAGTTTCCCAGTGCTGAAGAAACCCTATTTTTTTCCCCACTTTTTTTCAGGTATGAAATATTTTCTCCATCTTAGTCATGAGTATCATTTACCAGTTCCACCTGGCAAGGTAGAAAGTTCTGTTACTTAAAGAAATCAAGCCTGGTTTCAGATATTCATGAGCTCTATCTGGAGCTGTTCATAGAGACAATTTGAAAACTTCAGTTACTTCAGAAGTCAGTTCCCAAGATTCTGGCAAGTGTCAGGAGATGTAAGAAGTTAATTCTAAACATGGACTAATTGAAAAAGTGCCATTTTGTTTCAGGTTGCAATTCGAGGTACTGCCTGAATTTTGAAATGATCTCAAAAAATCTGGGCTATGGTGAGAATGTCTCAAGAGCAGCCTTCTCTGACGTAAACTTGAATGAAAATTCTGTTTCTCTTTGGATGCCTTTCTTCATGTGACCCAGCCATTTGAGGTGTAGTGGCCAAACCCAAGAAAGACAGCCTTTGTAACTATGGCCCTTTTTGCACAGCATTTGCCATGCAAAACGGCCCCTGGAGCGTCGCGCGACTGCAAGGAGCAGTCCACACGATGCACTCACAATTGCACGATGCTCCAGGGCTTGGCAAGCGCCAATCACGCACTGTTTCATTTTCGGCTGTGAGCGGAAAATGGTGTGTGATTGTACATTGCTCTGGGGCCCCGCACACACTTGCCATGCGTGCGGAGCTCTGGAGCCACGGTGCTTGTGCTTCCTGCCCCAGTGCAGCCTAGGAAAATCCCAGTGCAGCCTAGAAAAATTCTGCATTGCAGAAGGAAGAGGAGGGGGTGTCACATGAGCAGGAGCAGCTGCGGAGCTGAAGGAACCAGGATGAGAGACCCTTTCGCTAGAGGCTGCTCGCGTGATCCCCATACCCCAGCTTCGCAAAAAGGTGAGTTGTGGAAAGGACCTATGACACCTAGACTGTAGAACATTTTGTTTAGGAAAGTGCACATGGGCCCTTCGCTACTCATCTTTTAGCAGGGCATGAATTCATATTTATTTTTAAATGTGTTGGATTAATTCAGTCTTCCTCTTCTGAATTTGTTTTAAACTGCTGGTATTTATTCTTTTATTGGGTGCTATTCTGGTTTTATTCTTGTTTTACTTAGAAGGCACTTGAAAAGCATGATAGAAATGCTTTCTAATAAATAATAAAGAAACAAGAGAAGAAAAATGCATTTCTATTCCCCACATAATCCTTCATTTTACAAACTTCTATCTTTTATTATTATTTTTTCCCGAAGAATTCCAACTATATTAGACTTTGGTCATTGTATGGGTCACATGTGTGTGAGTCAGCCCACTGTTGTTTGAAAATTTAATGACCTTGGATGTCAACCCACTCAGTATGCTTTGTAACACTGTATTTTGTTTTACTTTAATCATGACAGAAGCAGGGGTTTTTAACTAGCATCACAATGGACATGAAGGGAAGGCTTATCATTTCTCTTCTCACCTCACATCCCAAAATTGTACCCCTGCCAGATGGATATGGGACTTAGTTAAAAAAAAAAGAAAAAGGCGCTACTTGCATCAATTTTTTCCCAGGAAACTCCACACTGGAGGGATTTTCATCTAAGCTGAAGCAGGGGATGGAAGGGAGAAGTTTTCTCTTGAGATCCCAGTAACACACCCACCTCATGACTATAATTAATGTAGGGCCAGCCCAAGACATTTTGCTTCCTGAAGCAAAGAACAAAATACCATCTTCTCCATCTCACGTACTGAGCTTGACTGGATTGGCAGCTGGACCCTGCTTCAGAACTGGGATAATGGGGTAGGGCCCTGCACCACAATGAGGGCAGCACATTGCTTCACAGGGTGCAGGGCAGCCCATACAGCTGTGTACTCCAAGAAAGGGGGCAGGTGGTATCAGAAAGAAAAGCTGGGTATCTGCCATTGCTGCTTCTCAGCATCTACCATCTGAGGAGATTGCCTTGCTCAGCCAAAAAAGTAGGACGAGAGATCAGAAGCTATGTGCTAATATTAATTACAGTAAACTTTGTTTCGAGGAAGAATGGAAAATTAATCCAGAAGGTAACATCCCTTTGCTGTCAATGAAACAGTCTAATTGAGAACGCATTTTCGATGAAAAGTTACAGGGAGGACAATTAACGCTTTCATTTGTTACATCGTTCATTTCACCCCTCCCCACATACCCTATGTTCCCTGCTGTTTTAGGTGGAATTTTTCACTTTCTCAGGAAGCAAAATACAGGCAGGTGGGTGGGAGGAGAAGGAGGAGAAATCTTGTGGCACAAGGTGTTAAGGAACAGAATTGCATGTGGGAAAGGGAAGCCAGGCTGGAAAGAAGATGAGAGAAGGGAGTGGAAGTGTGATGGACAAGACAAGGAAAAACAAAAGTGGTCAGTAGAGGAAGAGAGACATGTGGAGAAAAGAAGAAGTCATACAAGACTAGAGACACACAGAGGAGTGGAGAGGGAACACAGAACAGGGGAAAGGTAAAACAGAGTGGTTGGACAGAAAGGCATGCAGAAAAGCTCAAGAGTGAGAACTTAAGTGGCGTGGAGAATGGAGGCCCACAAAAACACTGTGAGAAGGGCAGCCACTATGAGACACATAGAGAATAGAAGAGATAGTGCTGAAGCCCTGGTTGTTGCTTTGTTTCTGTACAAGATTTCAGAAAATTGTCCCCAAAGAAAAAAATGTCAGGGTAGTGGGAGAGGTGGGGGGAGTCTGGTTTGTAGTTTATATTTATATTTGTAAAGGAAGGTTTTTATTTCTTGTATCCATAGGGAGAGGCAAGTAAGAAGAAACAACAACAACAATAGCAGATGCTGATGCTGATGTTTTACTTGGTATTACCTCACTCATTTCCCTTCAGATAAAAAAAAATCATTTTTCCCCTAAAGCCATGTGGCTCTTTCTTTCTCTCCTCAGCTCAAAATAGAGATGAGATTGTCTGGAGAAGGAATCGATCGTGGGTAAGATTTTTTTTTCCTACGTACTAAGGTTTTAATACAAGAACAACATAAAAAAATTTAAACAATGAATCAAGGCAATTAAAATAAAAACTTCTGCCAAGATCCTGAATCACAGCTGCAAGATTTCACTTTATGATGATGGAGCTACGTTTATCACACAATATGCAACTATGTGAGAGAATTGTGATGATGTACAATAGCGCACTGTGCAAGATGTCTCATTGCTCAGTGGGGGCTCCTTCCATGTCATGGGATACCACATGATATGACTTGTAATACAATTGGAGTTCTTACCACCCCAAGAGCATCAGGGAAGGTAGGGACATTTTTCTGGTCAGAGACAGGGCACTCATGGCTTTCTACTGCTCTCTACTGAAGATTCCTGGTGCTGTGTGCTCTCGTGGGGGTTGTACTGAACTTTCTCTTTGCACTGTCATTTCACAAGGACCAGCCTGTCAAAGTGGCAGGCTGTTGCAGATCACAACTATTGTGCAATAGCTGTGCTGCATCACACCACTTGTGTAACGGTCCTCATGTCAAAGCTAAGACAGCACTCTCCTCCTAAGAACGTGACTGTTGCGCAACACCACTATTCTAAACTGCACAATCATCTGTTGGTTTATGATGTTGTAAACTCCCAACTGTCAGCTCTCCCCTTTTAAACATAAATAAATTGTGAGGTGGGGGAAGAGAGAGAGAGAGGGAGAGAGAGATTTATTACATAGTGGCATTTTTGCACTAGCTTTTTTACATGTGAGTAGGACCCACCATGAATTAAAATAAAACATGTAGCTATTAAGCTTAACAGGTAGTTTGACTGTATTATGTAGAGAACACATTCAGCATGTAACATAATTTTACTTCTTAATAATTCACTTTCCTCTCACCTTTCTTTAAAGAATATCATATAATTCTGTCTTGTAGGTGACATATAGATAATCAGTTAATTATAACTCCAGAAAAAGCATTTTTCCCCATTTCAGGTAGGTGTGCACCCATCAGTCAAAAGTAATACATTGGCAATAACAGAAATCAATGCATTTTGCCTACCGTTTAATACTACAACAATCAATAATGAATATTAATGACACCATTCCATTTTTTGATTTAGTGAAAGCTCACAAAGAGGGAGTTGTGTTGGCTTCTGTGGGATTTAGCTTGCTGTCCTAGAGATTTATCAAAGCCTAGCGCTCCAAGTTCAAAAGTGCTCTTGTCCTTAATTTTGGGAAATAGTGATAAACGAACTCTTTTTCAAATTCTCATTTAAAAAAGTCTCCCCTGAAGCTTTGGATCTGAGCCAGAGATTTGCAAAGATGGTTGTCTCATCTTTCAGTCTCTCTTTAGAAATTTCAGTCAGTGTGACCTAAACCTTTTGTAAAATCCCCTTTTCCAGCTGAACATGAACCTGGAGAGTAATAATTCTCCAGGCCAAATTTGTTCTTTTCTTTAAAGTATACAGTCCTCCCTCCACATTCACAGGTTTGACCTTCACGAATTTGATTCGTGAGGTGCATGACTGACTTCCCCGCTCCATTCTCCTCCTCCCATTCCCTTGCATTTTTCTGTGTGCAAAGAAGTAAGGCAAGTGCAGCTGGGCAATAGACATGGGAAAGTAGGAGGCATACATGTGCCTTCCTTCTCTCCTCTGGAGCTCCATCCTCCCATTTCCTTGCTTTTGGCCCTTCCTCATACAAGGGAGGCTCATGTGTCAAGGCAAAAGACAAGGGAATGGAATGGGGGAGCCCTGGAAGGGAATGGGGGAATTGCTGGGGGAGGGGAATTATTTGCAGTTTTTCCACTTTGATGAAGTTTCTGCACCCTGAACCCCCACAAAAGGGGAGAGCCACTGTAGTAGCCTACATAATAGTCTTGTAACATAAAATCAGCCATTTAACCTACAGCACTTAGTTCTGTTGCAAAAATGAAATTGTCTGAAATCTCTGAAACCCTGTCTGTAGTTCCATACTCTGCCCAGAATATCAGATTGTCAAAACATGGCTCTCAAAATCTAAAGGAGATCAGTAGAATGGCAGGAATACTTTTAGTGTCTTATTCTTGCATAAGCTCCCCTATGGAAGTTTTTTCACAGGAATGTCACAAATGTCCCTAGGTATCAATCCTCAGAGTGACAATAAAATATCAGTTTTGTAACTGAGAATTCTGAACATACTGAGGGTTGAGGAAATGGACCCATTCTTCTTGCTTTAATCTGATCTACAGGAAGCACATCTCATGGAGTTTATTCCAAATCCTGGGAGAACTGAGTTGGTAATAGCTGTGATAATGGTGGTTAGTATGCCTTCTTTAAAGGAGTTGCTGGACTGCACTGCTTTTTTCCCCTTCCCTACAAAAGCCAATATGCATTTGTTCCCTGCTGGCTGGCTCTTTTGTGTCCAAGTCTTCTGGTCTGGATGGTTTAGGTGCAGATAATAACAAAATTGTTTTGTTTAGGAGAGTGTTATGGCAGGGAAGAAATGACTTATTCATTTTCTGGCTAGGGAATGGGCTTCCCAGTGTTCAGGGAACACAATCAGGAAGAATAACCACAGATAAGAAATTTGCATGGTTTTTGCTTGGCATCCTCTCACACACACACACACACACATTTGGTACACAATTGCTTTTTTTAGTTCAAAGACACTTTTTTCATGAAAAAAATAAAGAGCTGCACATGCTTCTGAAAACAGAAGATTTGACTTCTCAAATGTGTTTTTTTATTTTTTGCACAAAACAGACAATGTTAACACACCTACCGACACACACACAAAACAACAACCATGCATTTCTGTGAGGACAGGCAAATATCAAATATAAACTGCATATAAATATTCAGAATGAAGTAGCTGAATATTTACATCCCTAGTTTATGGCCTCTTCTTCTATTGGAATATACTCCAAATTTAATTTTACTTTTTTTCACATAATTTTCTGGGTTTTTTTCCCTTAAAAATTGATGTTTGATACTATTACTCTTCAGCAACACTGTTTTTAGGCTTTCAGTCTAGAATGGGAAGTAATTTATAAGTCATAAAATGAATTAATGCGCTTTCAGATGAATACTGTAAAAAGTGAAATAATGCAGAAAATAATTTGCTAACTGCTGAAAATAGGAAAAACCATCATGTTTTTCTTTTAAGAAATTTTCTCTGAAATTCCTTGTGGCTGGCAACTTTGATTTTTTTAGAAATGTAGCCTACATTAGATCTTCTGTATTTCGCTTCCTTTTCATCAGATGTTAGAACTTAACTCTGTAATATTCCTTTTTGTATTGTCATGATTATTTAGAGTAGGCATAATTGCAGAAATGTGGAATATGAACTGCAGATCCACTTGGTCTACAGACACAAGTGGATCTGCAAGTCCATTTCTCTCAAGTTCAATGACTTCCTTGTTTTCCTGTTTCCAAGTCCATCCTTTGCCAGTTCTATTTTGACTAGTGTTTGTTTGTTTGTTTTAAATGAGGAAAAACTGTGCTTTTATGCACATTTTCTGAATAGAGCATACCACCTGGACTAAAAGATTTTTGCGTTTTAGAAATGTACAGTGATTTTTGTTTCTTTGCAGTTTTCAAATTTCTTTATGTTGTCAAATTTTCTTATTTCAAATGAGTTGCATTTATTTTAAATAGTTGAGTGCACAATTTCAAAGTATTTAAATTCCAAAAAAATATTCCTACTATTAGGGCAAATCTGTGATCTGATGCTGAACTGAAAAAAAAAAACACCTTAACACTGAAAGGTAAAGCAAAATGCCACATTTTAGGTACTAAAATGAAGGTTTATTACATCTTGCATTTTGTATCTCTTAGGAGGGCTTTTTTTTTTTTAATCTTAGCTCTGGAAGGCCAAATCCAGTTGTTAGTGCCAACTAGAATAGACCCAAATCAGTGGAACTTATGTTAGCATAATCTTATCAAGTCTCTATTGATTCATTGGTTGTATTGTAGTTGGAATTAATAATTGAATTTAGGATATGCATGTATCTGAGTGTATGTCTGTGTGAATAGCTGCATTCATACAGTAATAGAGCTTTAACATAATAATCATTTCATGCAATGGAAAATAGCCTCCTGGTACCTCATTGCACAGAATCCAGAAAACTGCAGGCTGTACCCACTGTGGGGAACAGCCACATACAGGTCAGGTGTATTCAGTGAGTAACCAGATAATTGCAAATGCAGATTACACTCTACCAGCAGAATCCAGGACCCTGGCTTACAGTGAAGTAATAGCCTCATGATTCCTTTCTACGTGCGTATTCTCACTCCAGTTCTGACTCCAGAGGTGGAATCTGTACTATATCAGAACATGGCTGCTGAATTTTTCCTGCCCAATTAGCATTACCCATAATGAAGCCTTTGCAGAGGTGTCTTGTTGGTGCTGAAATAAACCTCAATGAATCACATTCCATCAAACTGTACAGTCCTTCAGTATCTGGCTGCAATTTCTCCTGGAACAGAATTAATTGGCAGCGCTACTAAGGTTCAGGAAAGTAGGCCTATTTAAGCATATGAAATCAGTGGGACCTGCCTGAGTTGTACTCTGATGAATTTGCTGAACAGGTCTATACTGTTCTTTTCACTTGTTATATCTTTTAGTTGCTCATCAACCGATACCCCCTGCTCACGGCTTAATCGCTCTCACATGCGAAAAGCTTTGTTATGTCACACTTAAGCAAAATGACTGATGTGACAACAATTGTGCCAACATCACATCTTGCGTTTTCCCCCTTCAGTCAGATCCTTGCTTAGGACAAGCATGAAGCATTTTAAAACCTCAATACCTCTCCCGTTTTCTTTTGATGCTTTTGTGAGCATGGCTGTGATAATTTTGCTTTCTGTTGTGAAAATCGGAGTGAAATGACGTAGAATCCCTCTTCCAAATGTTACAATAAACAATGAATATGAAAGAAGGCAGTCTTTATATCTTTATTTTAGAGACTGCAAAAAGCTGAAGAGCTTTCTGAGAAATGAAATTAGTATACCAGCCATCCTGTGTTGTTGTCATTGTTTTTAAGATTGTTTTGTTAGCTAAATAATAAAACCAACAACCAGAGCATAAGAAGAAAACTCAGTATTATCAAAAATTATATTGTTGAATTAATAAAGCTCTTAAAATTAATGGAAAGAAAGTATATGTAACTTAAAATACTAAGCTTGCACAAACCATTGTCACAGAGTTTGGGTTCTCATAAAACTTGGACAAGTTACTTTTTAGAACCATATCTTCTAGTGATTATGTGGCTGGAGGACTCTGGGCATTGTAGTCGAAAGGTAACTTTTACAAGATCTGGATGATCAGCAATAAGGATAAGCCTTATAACATTGCAGAGATATTCCTCAACCCCCAGAGAGTTTAATATAAGTCTTGACTGGGAAAAATATAATGTGCAGGTAGCCTCGGTTTGTGATAAGTCTCCTTCTATCTATCCCCAATTTACCAATGTGATATAAGGCTTTTGAGGAGGAATCATACACTTCCAGTCATATGTCACATCACCTTTTTTTTTTTTCAGTCCAAGCAGCTCAAATGGGATGAAGGTCTCATTGGATTGGTGGCATAAAAGCTAGCCAAGCAAGAGATAAGCAGCCAAACACTTATGTACTTTTGTTTCTGTTGTTTTGTGTATTATTTTTATAAATCAGGTTTTTGTTGTTGTTGTTGTTTTAGAAAAATGGTATGAGACATGACATGGGAATGTGCTTGCTTTCTCAAATAATAGCATGCTTCTCTTCAATAAACAGTGAAAAATTCCAAAGTTGCAGGAAGACAGAAAAGCAGTTTCTCACATGGCACTGGGAATCTGCTGTTGGAACAGCACAAAAATCAAATTTTCAAAAGAGATTAACAAATGTCTCTTGCATTCTCGCAAACAGTTCTTTGGATTCTGGCAAGGATGCATTTAGATTTTACAAGAGAGAGACAGCATGTTTAGTTTATCAAACATAATATAACTAAAGAATGCATAGATAAGACTGATTTCAGTAGAACCCCTTTTTTTAAAAAAAATGCACAGAAACACACAATATACGTTAAACAATGCCGGATACCTTATTTTAGCAGTATAGTAATCCAGCATTAGAGAAAAGTTAATTGAGAAAAGTACCTGAAAACCTAGCTACATTTGCAACGTATTTGACAAGAGAGCTGCAATTTATAGCAGGATAAATTCAGCAGGATATTAGGATACAGGAAACATTCATGACAAGCAAGCCAAAGAAATGCTTAGAATATAATTTGATCAAAGGTTGCTGGTGGATGGATTTCAAGCTGGGAGATGTTGCCTGACATAAGGAGGGAGCAAGACACATCCATGATGGCATAGCATCATAAATTCCTGGCAACATGGTATTGTCTCAAGGAGATAAACAATGCCCTGCCAGTATTATGTGGATTAGTACTACTGTGCTGGAAAGTGATTCTGTTAAAAGATGCTACATTATAGAAAACTGTCACAGAAAGAAATGGCGAAAGGGCATTATGAAGTAAGATGATGATGGCAAGGGTATTGATAATAATGTTGCAGATGCTGCTGCTTTATTTCATTTATATTCTGCCTTTCTCCTGAAATGGGACCCAGGACAGCTTACAACAAGGCTTAAATAAGTTAGAGATGAAACCTGGTAATAAAAAAGTTAAATCATAATCAAATGATAATATTAAAATATAACTTAAATGATTAAATAGTTTTAAAATGTATCAAGATGAAAATACAGCAACACGGCCCCCATAAAAGATTCATCTGCAAATCCAATTAATCACCAAATGCCTGTTTAAATAAAAATAACTTTACCTGCTAATGAAAGGAGCACAAGGAGGGGATCATGAAAGAGAATTTCCACAGACTGGGAGCAGCCAAAGAGCAGCAGATGGCCTTGTGATGTTGGCAGTCCCAAGATAAAGCCCCACCTATTTTGGTCAAGAGTTTTTTCAACTTGTGACTCAGCAAATGGAAACTTGTTTTCACCCATATATTGTGACCTATACAGAACTTGATCATTCCTGCTTTTTTTTCTTTTTTCTTTTTTTCATTTAGATAACAAGTCAGGAAACCTTGTCCCTTTTTGACCACCACAAATGGTCTGATAGATCATGATCAGTATGGTGGATCATAAAATGAAAACATTGCTTTAGCCTAATCAACATAAATAGTGCATCCTTATAAACTACCAAAGTACAGGTCCCTAACCCACCAGCTTGCAGTCTAAATTTTAACAGTGCAGGAAAGATAATATGGGCTTACAACTGCATAAACATGCTTAACAAATTAGGTTTTTTGTTTGTTTGTTTGTTTTCAATCTTCATTTTTGATAGAAGAAAATACACATGTAGAACAATAAATACATTACTCTTTTTGCTTCCATAGATAGATCTACTTAATCAATCAATAGAAAAATGAAGTTTAACCTGTAAGTTTAATTTTATTCAGGAAGACCCTGTATAGTATCAGGGGGCTCCTGGTTTAAGCAGGATTTCGTTCCTGGAATATAAAGATTTTCTGTCTGTGACTGGTGATCTACATTTACACAGATATGGTCTTTCTTTAGGATCATTCAACAGCTTGAACCACCTCTATTATTTCAAGGCTTTCATATGATCAAGGTGGAAAGACTAGCCCAGCAGATTTGTATGACACAATCTGGCAGGCATACTGCCAACTGACCAAAAGATAAATCACAGGTAATGGGACATATAGTACTTTGGTTCCCATGAAGTCATGCATGGCTGTTCTCTTGGAAACTGTGAAATGTAGTAAAATACTTTTTTGTAGAATAGAATATCCCAGAAAAGAAATGACACCACAGTTCATCTCCTGTTAGGCATCTTTTCTTTAGTTCACAATAACAAAAAAATGATATATCTATTCAGGATGTCTCTCTGTCAGAACTATAGGTACAAAGCGAAGAAGTCTGAACAATGAGATTTTGCATGTGGATCTCAGGTTGATTTTTTAAAAAATGCTTTCATTATTTTTATTAATTTTAATGGTCCTATGTTTCAAGCTTGCAATACCAAATTCACTCACTTGGTGGCAGACATCTCAAAGTTTCTAGAGCCTGGAGGGAGCAGTTGGAGAGACCCAGTGATGTCTTCTGCTGTCCACTGTGCATCAAGCTCTCCTCAAAGGAGTAGAGTAGCAGAGCTCTCCTTCTCTCTAAGGATGCACCATGATAGTTGGCATATTATTCCCAAACATTGGCTTAGCATTATTTCACCTCCCCACCAGTTTTAGTGTGTCGAGGTAACCAGATTTATTTTCTTTTTCAGACTTGGTGAGTGTAAAGTTCAGGAGTAATGTCTTCTAGGACCTATTGAAACTGTGTGAAAGGAGAAAGGATATTGTCCAAATAGCCAAGAACTGGTAGAAAGAACAACGGATTAAAAAGAATTGTGCATGGGGTGTAGTGGCTTGCTCACCCTCACTTCCCTAACTTTCCTATTTCCTTAGGAATCTGGCAGGTTCAGATTTCCTCACGCACAATTTTCTCTCTTTTTTAAGCGTGTAGAATTCAGCATCACCAGTTCCCCTTTGTATTTAGAACAGGAAATTCCAGGGTTACTTTATGGATGTTAGAGTCTTGCTTAAGAACAGACAAGAATAGTTTAAGGCCACTGCCTTATTGGTATATAGTAGGAATGGAGAGAATATATGAAATTATTCATTACCAGGTTGCAGAATGGATTTCCTGATAGCTGGGAAACTCTTTTGGGAAAAATAAAAGACCAGTGAGAATTTTGTGTAGTTCTTCTTCTAGCATTTGATGTCTCAAAGGATTGTGCAGGAATTATTCTGTGGAAAAAAATTTTTTTCTTTTTGATGTGGCTCTGATTTTGGCTTTTTTTTTTTTTTTTTTTGGCACAAAAACTGTTTTCCGAGGAGAAAATGGGTTTCCTGTAGGATTTTTTTGTGCCCTTTTCTCAAGTACATAGTAAAAAGCATAGTAAGAAGCATGATGACCCCCAATCTTAAATGAAAAAATAAATAAAAAAGAAGAAAAAAATATTATTACAGATCTATCTAATTAATCCTACTAATTACTAATAACCATAACGAAAGATGATTACATTGTTAGATTTCTTATTGCTCAGAAAGTCCATAAATGGTTTCCAGTCTTTCAGAAAGTCTTCAATTGGCTTATCCTTTAGAAACCATGTTAGTTGGGAAGTTTGAGCTAACTCAGTAACCTTAACAATCCATACTTCCATTGTCAGTGCTTCAGTCCATTTCCAAGTTCAATCAAATATTGTTGCTGCTGTTGCCATGTATGAAAGAATTGATCCATATTTATAGTCCAATTCTTTATCCCTAATGCCCAACAGTAATCTTAAACCAGTAACTTTTTGCCTTCTTACAAGTCCAAATATATGAATAAAGGACCCCTCCTTTATACTGACATCCCCAGCTTTAGTTTGAAGGATTCTGGGACATTTTCAATAACTTTTTTGGGGTTAGTTATTATCTGTAAATCATCCAATACAAGTTTACTTTTAAATCACTGCACAAAGTAAATTTTATATCTTTGGACCACATTTCCCTCCCTACCTCCATGTGAACATTATGCCCAAAATTTTGAGTCCACCTTATCATGCACTCTTGTACAGGTTCATCTTCTGTCTCTAATTTTAAAAGTAGTTACACATTTTTAAAATTACAACATCATTGTCTTTACAAAATTCTAAATAAAATTCATTTCCTTCAACCTCTATGGTTGCATTTCTGTTATCTTGATTAAATCTGTCCTTAAGCTGCATATAAACAAACCAATGAAGACCTTTGCCTTTCTTAAAAAAACATGTCTCTTGAGTTAAACTTCCAGTTGTCTTGTTCGAAGTAGAAAAGATCATCATAAAGCAACTGTCTCCAATTTTTAACCCATTCTTTCTTTTTTAAAAAATAAGGCTTTCTGTTGTAAGGTGGCTAATATTATCTTAGGAAAAACTATTTGGTTATATTTACCTCAAATATGTAGAAGAGCCTTTCTAATACAATGATTTAATTGCAGCTTGTACCCTGACTTTATCTTAGCAAAGTGAATTTTGCCATCCAAATCTTAAATATGACCTTCAAGTTCCAAGAGTGTCTCATCTCTAAGCAGTTTCCATTCATTCAGCCATATAAACAATAGGCTTTATAACACAATTTAACATTAGGGACGCCCCCCCCCGTTTTCCTTAGCATAATGCATTGTTTTAGGATTTATTTCCGGTTTCTTTGCATATCAAACAAATCTTTCTGTCACTGAACATCAGATATTCCATTTCTTACAACAGGGTTATAGAAATAAAAGCCTTGGCCAAACATTTGCTTTTATTATTACAAGTCCACCCAAAAGGGATAAACGTAACTTTCCCCATTTTTCTAAATCTCTTTGATTTCTTTCAAACTGTTTCATAGTAGTTTCGAAATAATAAACTGTCATTCTTCATGATTATAACTCCCAAATATTTAATCCCTCTTTTTCCACCTTAAAATTTGAAAGAGCAGTTAATTCATTATCCTCTTCTGTGTTCATATTTTTAGTCAGCAATTTTATTTTGCCATAATTTGCTTTAAACCTGGAGGCTGTCCCAAACACCTTAATTTTTTTTCCCCCCCAGAAAAGCCTTTATTGAATGCAATGGTTTTGGTGTGAAGATCACAAGATCACCCACATAAGCTCTCAGCATGTACTGTTCTTTTTTTACCCTCACCCCATAAATTCTGTCATTTTATCTGATATGTCTCAGTAGGGTCACCGATACCAACCTAAAAAGTAAAGCTGACTGTTTAGTCCCCTTTTGTATTTCAATCAATTTTATTACATTGAAATCTTTGACTTTTGAACTGAGTAAATTGTTTTTATTGACCAAACAATATTTTCACCAAAAGTCTATCCTCTCCAATATTTGAAATAAATAACTCCAAAAATATTATCAAATGTACTGTCTCTTTTTTGTATACAAATCTCTTGATGACAAATAATTTCATGCTTGGGAGTTTTAGGAAATGTCCATTTCCCCCCTTTTCTGAGGCAAATTCAATCCATTTATATTGCATTCAATTATTTTCAAATTCATTTTAGTTCTTTTATTTAAGATATTATACTGTTGTTATTATTTCTTCTTAACAACTTCCAGACTTTTAGGTGTGTACTTCTGGGATCCCTTCCTTCGGCTTCAATCTTCTTGTCAAACTATTCACCAGAGCTGTTTATAAGATCAAAATTGTCTTTCAAAATTGTCTGCTTTAAACCAATCAGCTCTTCTGGTACATCTCTTAGCTTAATCCATGTTTCCTTTGATTTTAATTCCATCCTCATAATTCTATCCTGGGCTTTGTCTAAACACTGTCATGAAATGGCCATCCTCTCTGAATTATCAGAGATTTCCTATTCATGCCTGTGTGTAGTAGCTTCATGATTCTGAACTGATGCCATGGTTTCATCATAGTTTTTCAGCTAACTCTTTAAACTGATTTTTTTTGTTCTGTAATCTCTAATCTTAACAAGAGCACTTTCTGTTCTAAATTCCCAATACTTTCTGCCTCACATTTATTCAAATCTAATATCTGGCTAGACATCTCAGATATTAAGGATTAAATTTTAATAAGCATGGAATCAGTCTTGTCTAACACAATTCTGGACATTTTTCTGCTGGTCATACTTATGATTTCTCATAAATCATTTATTGATTAAATTCCAGTATCAAAGACACTACAGTTGGCCCTCCACATTTGTGGGTTAGATTCACAGATTTGATTATTTGCGGATTTGGAAGGAAAACATGCGTGCATGTTCATTCCCTCCCTCACATATGCAGATGGGAGGGGGAAAAGGGATGGGATGAGAGGAAGAAGGGTGCATGTATTCACTCTCTTGCACACTTGTGCAGGTGGAAGGAGAAGGGGATGAGATGGAAGAAAGGGGGGGTCACATGTTTGCTCACTCCATATGTGGGCTGGAGAGGCGGAAGGTGTGCAACGGGAAGAAGAAAGGCATACACAATCACTCTCTTGCTTACATGTCCAGATGGGAGGGGAGGGGAAACAGGATGGGCCAGGAGGAGGGTGTGCATGTTTCTTCACTCACTTATGTGGGTGGGAGAGGGAAGGGGATGAGATAGGAGGAGGGCGGGCACATGTGTTTGCTCATTTGCTCATTCAATCACAGGTGGAGGGGGAAAGGGGATGGGATTCCTCTATCCCATTCCTTTCCTCCTCCTGTCTATGCAAGTGAGTGAGTGAACGAGAGAATGCACACCCGGACCCCAGCCGCTGTTCAAGTACTTCTTTGTATTGAGTATGCTTTGGGGGAGAGCTTATGATATCCACAGTTTTTCCACATTTGTAAGGGTCCTGCACCCCTAACCCCCACAAAAGTGGAGCACCAACTGTATTTCCTCTTTTCTGAAATAAGACTTCCATACAAACTTTTTAATTATTTGAATCTTGGAGACACTAGATCTATCTCTTATTTCCAGTCCAAATTGTTACTTAATTTAATCTCATAGTTTTTGAGTGTTATGCTCTCTCTCTCTCAGGACTTAGTTTCACTTTTCAAGGTCTTTGGCCATTTCCACACAAGGTCAATACATCATAGTTGACTCGAATTCTCACCCTCCCATTTGCATATCGTACCAGTTTAGCTTCGTAGTTTTCCTCATGGTTCTGCACATTTTCAGCTCCTAGCATGGTTCAATGTGATAAGAATCCTCTGTGTTGTCAAACTGGAAAAACTCCAATGCAAATCTCCAAAACCATTTCTGCTTCATTTTTGCCTACATGCAGAACTGTGACATAGATTCATAGGGCAGGAGTGGCCACCAGGGGTGTTTCCAGGCTGTCATTTCCATACCTATATCTCTCCATTCATCAAAAGACAAGCTGCCATCACTACTGTCTTCAGGCATTAAACGGACAGCAGGAAGAGAGCGCTAATGGATCATTAAGGTCTTTTTTCCCCCCTCACGTCAACAAACATACAAAAGAAATGTGTTTGCATCAGCAAGGAAGACATGATCTTGCTTGATGAACGAAGGTAATTGATTAGAGAAAGATCCTCAAGCAACTTTGTTTCTCTTTTGTTTCTCTTTCAGGCTGCCTTTCTTGCCAAGGGATAGCCTTCACACTGCAACCTTAACTTTCACTTTGCGAAGTAGTGAACTTATTTTGCCAGTTTAATTTGACAGCCAATTGACAACTTAATTTGACAGCTTATTTTGAAAGACCAGTTAGAAGTTGTCTTGTATGACTTTGCCCTCTTTGGATGTTGCCAGTGGGTCTTTTGGATACTGATACTGATTTTCTTTGCTTTTTGGCCTGGATTTTGGGATGTTTGCTTTTTGACCCAGCTATTTAAAATGTGTTTCTTTTTCTTTAAGGAACACACCAATCAGAGATAGCGAGGTGGGTTGAGGGAGGATATGGGAGTGACACTCTTGTGGATAGAACAATCACTTTTCTCTGAGGTAGTATGATGTAAATGAGGTGTGTGCAGACAGCACAGTTTCTGAATCAGAGTATAAAAACACTGCTCTTGACACACGGTGAACCACTCCTCCCCTCTCCTCCCCTCTTGTGTGGAAATGACTTTTATCAACGGAGCTTAGACTTTGTATATTTATGTTGCAATCACCAATGGAGTTGGGGGAGAGTCTCCTTCCCTGTTCAGCATGGTCATCCAAGGTCCGGCAGGGTGCTCATGCAACCAGGAAGCCACTGTGGAGCCCAAGCAGCGGCTTCCTAGTCATGCAATTGCCCCGCCTCTTCCTTTCAAAGTGCAGCCTGGGATCTTTCCCAGCCTGTACTGCCCAGGAAGTGTGACCAGCCAGGCTCCTGACGCACTGCATGCCAGGTAAGTGCGCGTGGGGCTCCAGAGCGAAGTGTGAGCGTGCAGCATTTTCGGCTTTAAGCAGAAAATGAAAAGATTTGTGCCCACTCTGCATTGTGTAAATGTGAGTGTGTCATGCAGACCGCTCCTCACAATTACGGGATGCTCAAGGGGCCCTCTCGCTTCCAAAACGCTGTGCAAAAAGGGCCCTTGTTTGAAGAAGATTCTGTCTAGCTGCCCTTATGATTCTTCAGATTTGGGTTAGAAAACATTGTAATTTCCAGGGCATACATCTAGAGCAAATAGCTCCTCAATATATTTTTGACCTGGGAGATTATCCAAAAGACTGCCTTTCTATTCCTGTAGAATCCTTCTGTGTTTTCATATGCTTAAATATAATAATAAATTCCACAAAGCTAGAGCGGTATACATATTGTTCTGCTAATAGTCAGCCATCTTCACAAGATTCCCCAAGACTCAGATGTCACAAATGGCTACTGAAATGTATGGGAAGTGCCTTTCCCAATGGCTCTTGGTCCAGTCTGTTGATCCAAGACAGTGTGAGCTCAATTCCCCATGCATTGCACAGATATAGATACTTCTCCAACTATTTTACTGATTCCTTCCTTTGTGAAAGTAAGATAGCTTTGAAGCAGACATGTTTTCTCGTAACTTCCTTAGCTTGCTCTCAGATGGAAATGTATACCCACATGACCAACATCAATTCAAAATGGTGGAGATTCTGTGAGCCTTGCCAACTGTTTGTGGTCCATAAGAGAAGTACAAAAGCCCTTTCTACATTTACTTCACTACTGAAACTTCTCCATATTTTGATAGGAATTTGACTATGATTTCCTTGTGGTATATATTTTGATTCATTGCTTCAGTTGAATGTTTTTGACACTTTGATGAAGATTTCACTATTCAAAATACTTGTTCTTGTCCACTGTTTGAAAATTACACGTGAGGGGTGTTTTCCATAAGAGAAGTGCAGGAGCATCTACCAACCATTAGGATTTTTGTTTTGATCAAGTTTGGAGGACATAGTTCATTGGGACATGTCTAAACATTGAACACCAGTGTTCTCATAGGTCTTGCAGGACCTTTACATATACTTCTGTTATTTTCTGTGGATCACCAATTATACTGCATATATTTATTTATAGTACTAGTGTATTTGTATTCATTAATTATTGTTATGTATTAACATAAGTTTATTAGTCTTATTATATATGTGTATTTGTTAAAAAAAATCATACAGTTCACTACATATTTTCAGGTTATTCTAGTTTACAATTAGAAAGTGAGGAAGAATGTGGTCTCTTCACCAGTCACTAGTAATATTAGATAACAAGAAGTTTTCTAAAGTTGATATAGAAACTCCCATATGGTATTTGGGTATCTGTCAAACATGCTTTAAATCTAAATTATATTGTTTTGCAATACAGGGTCTAAAATTCCATAACTCTGGAAATCTTCTCCAGTGCTATTCAGGAAGCTGCTTGGAGCACTTGAACAGTGGGTGTTACTGCTCGTGGCTAAAGTTGTTATGTTTTGTCATTCTAACTGGCCTGCAGTATCCATTTAGTACTAATGGTTAAAGTTCTGGACCTATTAAAAAGTATAAAGTCAACTGTGGTGTGAAACTCATAGGGAGCTTCAGGATTTATTTCCCCTCTCTCTGATCTATTAGATTATTATATGAATCAGGACACCTAGACTGACCAGTTGTGGAATTTGGTTATAACTCTGAGAAAGTTTGCAAGATAGGTTTCTACATCATAGCACAAGATACCTTTACATGGAAAAAATACAACATTTGAGTTTGGGTGTTGTTATATCTATGGCCCTTTCTGTAGCTTACCTTCTCATGCTGCTGGAGTGTGGGCCTTGCGTGAAAAGCCTGGGCAGCCATGCTCCCGCAAGCCTCCTGCTTCCCTGCTGCTTGGGCTCCGCAGCTCCTTCCTGCTCACATGAGAACCCTGCCCGTGCCGCTTCCTTCCTTCCTTCCTTCCTTCCTTCCTTCCTTCCTTCCTTCCTTCCTTCCTTCCGCAGTGCAGCCTGGGAGTTGTAGGCTGCACTGAGGAGAGGACATGCAACAGGCCCTGCTCCAGGGGCTCCACATTGCAGGTAAGTGCAGCCCAGGCCCGTGAGCCTTGCGCAAGTGCGGCTTATTTTCGGCTAAAATAAGAAAATGCGTATTTGCTGCGCTTGCGGGCCTTGAGCATGGCGGAAATGGGAGTGTGTCATGCAGACCACTCCTGACATTTACGCGATGCTCAAGGGGTCCTTTCACTTGTACACTGCCATGCAAAAAGGGCCTATGTTTGGATTTTAGATGTCATAATCTTAAGAAAGTTCCAATTTATGTTAATTATGAATAGTGATCTGTGATAATGTAGTTAAAAGGAAAGGCTCTGTTAGCTGCCACACTGGAAAGACTGAACAATTTTTAATAGTTATTATTTCTATTAGGTAGATTTCTAACTATGTGCACAATAGCTTTCAGTACAATTCAGTACCTAAACATTAGATTATTTAATAACACATAAATAGCTAAATTGGAATTATTATCCTTCCCCTACATCATCTTTCTCTGTCTTGCTAGTTCCAGATACCAGTCCGTACACTCTGCTAATAATTTCCATTTGGCATGCCTCTTTCAGCAAACAGGAAGCTGGCTGCAAAGTCCTGGATGTGTTGGTTAGGAATCCTGGCCTGACATAAATTAAGGGATGGTTTTGAGTCTGATGGACCTGTTCATTTTCATGCATGTTAGAGTAAACAGCAACAGCAAACTTAAGATATTGGTGGCATTTGGATTCAACAAAACTGAGTTTTACCTTTCCCCTTCATGATCTCGACGTAGGTACATGGTCTGTTGATCCTGACAAAATCCCTTATGCTTGCTAGTGTGTGTTTACAGCTAACAGCAGAATGCATAGTCCAAATCAAGCTGTGGTTGGGTGACAGATAAATGTTATTGGTGCCAGAAACAGGTATGCAGACAAAATCAAGATCAAGGCTAACCACAGAAGGTCAATAAGACAGGACCAAGGCATACTGTCAAAGGTATGGTAATAGTTAAGTTCCAAAGTAGCAAAGCCATAAGAAAGTTAGGTAGAATCTTCATTATAGATCCAAAGTGTTTGATTGGAAATGGGGCTTAACAGAGGATTGGATCCTGGGGTCTCCCAACTGGATGATCACCCAAGTTGTTATAGCATTCTAGGTAGTACTTTTAAGCTTGGAGTTCATTCTAGCAGGTCTGCATTAGGAACAGAGTACTAGTTGTAAAATGGAAAGGTACCAAATTCTGATGCAATGGGGGAAAAGTTTTAAAATGAAGGGAACCACTGCTAATTTCACCATAATTTTAGGAAATGTTACTGCATCTCAAGATACTCTCAAGTTTACTATCTCCAGCTGAAGCAGTGACCCTGGGAAAATGTGGTTGTCAAATTGTTATTGGAAAGTGGTCATGATGAAAAAACCAAGGCAAGTCAAGAATGCTGACTTACTGGGTACAGAAAGTGTCAAGGCCATTTAAAAAACACATTTAATTCCCAAATCATGGTGTCCACTAAAACTGGCAACTCTGTTTGCATTTATAGGAGGCCATGGGAGAGGGGGTGAAGGGAGCTGTTTGTGGTTCAAATGCCAACATCCCAAAGTTTGTGTCACTGTGTAGACCAGAGAGGCAACTCAGGATGAATAAAAAGTGCTAGCTAGTCCCTGGGCGCAGGTCTTGCAGAGAAATGGAGCTGGGAGGTGTAGGCCATTTCCACACTACACCATTATAGTGCTATTATTAAATATCCTGTGGAATTCTGGGGTTTGTAGTTTACTGAGCCCAAAGAGCTCTCTGGCTGAGAATTCTAAATGCCCCTCCCTATTCCATAGGATGATGAAAGTGGAATAATAGCAGTATAACAATCTAGTGTGGAATGGCCATAGGCTGTTAAAAGTGGAGTAATAGCAATATAACAGTGTAGTGTAGAAATGGCCATACTCTTCTCTCTGGCTGCTCCTAATTTATATAAGGATTAACTCTATATTGCTTCAATTATTTCATTCTTTACCAGACTTTCCGCTCCTCCTTTTCTGTTTCCTGGAGGTTCAAGTTGCTAGAAACATAGGGTTGCAGATGAAGCTCCAACTGGGCTTATAGAGATCTTATCTCACTCTTTGATGAAAAAGCTCCAAGTACAATCTCACAGAGTCAGTGTGATGGACCAGCTAGAGTGCTAATTCAGGACTCTGGGGGCCAGGGCATGAATCTCCACCTGGTCATGGAAACCCCCTTGGCGACCTTGGGCAAGTCACAGTGTCTCAGCCTCAGAGGTAAGCAACAGCAAATCCTTGCTGAACAAATCTTGCCAAGTAAACCCTATTTTATTTTATTTTTTTTATTTAGCCTTGGGGTTCCTATAAGTCAGAAGCGATCTGAAAGCACATGATAACATAAGGCCATGACTGGAGCTTCAGCCTTACCGTTCTGGACAATTTTGTCATAATGCTATTACATTTCCTGTAAGAACTGAAAAGGTTTAAAAAACTATTTTATAGGTTCTAAGAAGATAAGAGTTTCTCCTTTTCTTTTCTTTTTTTAAAAAAGATTATTTTGTGGATTTTCTCCCACATCTCCTGAAATAGAACTACTTTATTTGCTTTAACTGTAAATAAAGGGAGGCAAGGAAAAATTGTCTGAAAACTTCCTGAAAACTTATTACATCTATGAATCCTGCCTGCCCAGATGTCCAAATCCTCTGTAGAGCTTGGAGTACTTTTGGTAAGTTACCCAATTTATTCCAGTTTATGCTTTTTGTATATCTTGAGCTGCTATATGTAATTTATGAAATTCAGACTTACTCTCTAAATACCAGTTGCTATAACAACTCCATGCTTTGATCTCTTCTATCACTGTTTCCGTTGCATTCGTTCAGAGAGCTTGAATTTAAAGATTTCGGCATTTCTGGATTGTGATTTTGCCATTCCTTTTGCTGAGGAGTCGTTGTTCAGTAAAGAGAACAGGAATCCTCCTCTTTCTCTAATGCTTCATTGTTTTTGTTGGGCAGAGAGTATCTGCATTTCACATATAAGCTGCTGTGAAGACTTATGGTTGGAAAATAGGTGCAAAGGAGCACACCAATAAAATTAAATAAAGAGGGCCCTAATTGTGGCCATCTGCTGATGCGATGACATCAATCTTTTATCACCCATGAACATACAGAACTGTGGGGGTAAATGGCAAAGCTGAAGTCCTCTTGTACATGCAGAAGGCCCCTTGCATGATGTTTGGTGAACCCCTACTTAGCTTGAGAAATTTATTACTATATAGCTCAGAGGATGAAGGCCTTCTGAGGACAGGAAACAGTCATTCTCTCCAGAAGGCTACCCATTTTATTGCATTAATTGTATGGACAACCCAGTACCTTTAACAGTACCTCCATGTGTAAAAAGCAGAATTCGCTGATGGACCTCATAGTTTGTTGGTTTGCTGGTTTGCTTGTTTGCTGTTTTTAGCTTTGGTTTGTTATTTTCTTGCATTAATTGCATTTTAATGATTTTTTTTGTTGTTCATACATAAATTCACATGTTACCCTGTTCTCTGGGGGTCCCAGGAGGGACACCTAAATAACTAAACAATATAACACAACCTTGGGGAAAATTAGCTGGAGCACTCACTTAAGCTAGCGAGAGGCAGGGTAACTCAGCAGGATCTGCAACGCAATGTCTATGGGGTCAGGTCAGTCAAGCAACCAGGCAGGTTTAAAGTAATAAAAGTGATGTTTTATTGAATACAGACAAAGGTTAAAGACACCACAGCCACACAGATAACTAAGGAATCAGAAACTGAGTTGGGGGGGGGTTCAGAGGGAGATGGGTGATATGACACCTGTCTCGTAGTCCTGGACCTTAGGAGAGAAACTGGGGATGTGGAGAAGAAGCTCAGCTCAATTAGCTGAGGTGAGCTCGAAGCGGCAGCAAGGCGGGACGGAACTCTGGAACTGGTCGAGCGATCCGAGGAAGGTCTTGGAATCAGGGGTTTTTATAGGGTGAATTGTGACTGCAGGCTATGCCTTACTCGGGGAACAACAATGAGTTTTGGGTGTGAGACAACGTCTCAGAAAGGTCACAACTTTGCATGATGGAATCAGAGCTGAATTAACAATAGTGTGGCCAGTATGCAAATGCGCAGTGCTTACCAGTGGACAGCACAATCTTTGTCCAGTAGCCTGCTCGGGATAGGAAGCTTTTGTTAGTATTGCGCATATGTAATGAGGTGTTTGCAAGAGAGGTCCCTGAAGCAACGAACTGGATGTGTCTGGCCTGCCTTGGTGGAGAATGGAATGTCCAGCAGTTATCGGTCGTACCTGTTTGCGTGCTTGTCCAGTGGCCTCGCAAACACGTGGAGCGGGATGGTGGAAGAAAGCCGAATGGTTTGATATCAAAATGATATCTGGGGGTGTCCCCAAGGAGGTCTAAACTGCAGTAACACACACATTTTCGGCCGCTTTCTGCTGAAGGCATTGGTTATAATACAGTCATTATGACAACAGAAGACAAATGTTGCCCTGGACTATAAGGTGCAAAGTGTATTATTTGTTGTTTATCTGTACTATTATTTATTTATTTCCTTACTTACTTTACAGTTAGTTTTTGGGCGAGGTACAAAGTGTAGGTTGTTACCTTTAAAACCTTCATGATTTGAGTCCAGCCTATCTACAGTATTGCTTTCTCGCATATAATCCTCCCTGTTCACTCAGGTCCTTGAGTCAGTCAAAACTAGGCTGACAACTGGTACCCAGAGGACATTTTCTTCAGCTGCCCCCAGATTGTGGGATGACCTGCCAAAGGAGATTCCTCAGCTAGCATATGTTCAAAACAGGAGTAAAGACCAGTCTCTTCCTGCAAACGTATCCATGGCTCTTTTGAAAACAAATTATGAGTTTTAAAAGTATGAATCAATTGTTTTCAATATGTAGTTTTTTTTTAAAAAAAGCTCATGTTATGTGTCCAATCTGTTGTCGTATTTTAATCTGTTGTTCTTCCCTGCCTTGATGAATAAAGACAGGCAGATAAGAAATACAATCAATCAATCAATCAATCAATCAATCAATCAATTAATTTCCTTTCTATCCTGCTTTTTCCCACCCCCTGTGTGCTCTATTGTGTGTACCCGTCCCTTCAAGTCACCTGTCCCCTTGTAAGGAAGGTCAGGGTGAAGGAGAGTGACCAATGTAAGACCACCCAGTGAGTCTCACTGAACAGCACTATTGTCCCTGAAGTGACTTGGGATTCTTGTCAGAAGCTGCGGTTTACTCACAAGTTTTGCCATCTCTGCTGCAGCATATACACACATACACACACACAGGGAGAGGGAGAGGGAAACAGAGACAGACAAGCAGACAGATTTCTTCTGACTTCACCATGGCAGCCCACAATCATCCTTTTATTCCTCACAAATCCACACATTATGATAAACTTTTCTGTTGTTGTTTCAGCACCAAGAGAAAGGGGGAGAAAAAGGAAGAAGAGGGACAGATAAAGAGATTTCTCATCAAAATCCCAGCTGCATCTCTTCTGAGGGAACAGATACGTTCAGATGTTTGTTTCATCCTGGCCTAAATACAGAGTGTTGAAAAACTGTTTGATTTGCATAAGTGCTATCCGCCGAACAGTGCTCTTTACTCTGGATTTTTCTCATTTCCTAACTGGCATTTTCTTTTCTTTTCACAAAGTGCTTGTGGTGTTTCAAACAGTGCTTCAATTTGAGCTTGTGTTGTCTTCAAGAGTTCTTGATAATCCACGTTTGTTTCAGGCTAGTTTTCAATGTTAGGTCACAATGGAATTTAAGGATAACAGAGAAACTATTCTCCTCACAAACAAATTTTCAGTGAATTACAAACTGTTTTCCTGGCCCTCCCTTGGTCTCCTCACCTCTCTTCTGCATTGCTACCACTTCCTTAGATGGCTCCCAAGCACTGATATTCATATATCAAATAAACAAATCCTTGTGAATATCAAGGACTGAAAGCCTGAAAACCTGGGGACATACCAAGAAGTCCATGTTCTGAGTTGTGTAATATAATATATCAGCACCTGTAGTGCTCTATAAAGGCTATAGGGTACAATGAATGAAATTACTTTTACAAAATGTAAAACAATTAAAATACTTCAAAATAACTTGACTTGAAATCCACAGTCAAATATATGGGAAATGAAGCCATGATCTCTCTTGCACCCTAAATTTCTAAGTGAATGAGCAACCATATTTTAAATTGCCACTGAAATAAAGACACTTTGAGTACCAGCTTCAAAGGAAAGGGCATTCCACAATTGGGGTGGTCCACATGGTGTACTGCACACAAAGGAGAGATTCTGCACAGATCTTGACTATTTGCCAGGTATGTATATAGAGAGGCAATAGTATCTAGTCCTGACCTGTTCAAAAGAGTGAGAGACATCACCAACATCCTGAACAAGGATTAGCTAGTTACCTTCCTCTTGGGTCCAATGTGGTTAGGCTTCTTTAAATCAGGCCACACACACCCCACCTCTTCCCCAAGTTCAGTTTTAGCTGACACAATGTTCTCTTCCACCTGATTTCAGACAGTGAAGTATTATATTCGCCTGTTTTTTATATGGGTAGAAATATCTGGTCCCCATGCCTAAGGTGGTATGTTATTTTTTTAAAAAATCTACTTTTTGGTAATGTACTGTTGGGATTTTCAAGTACTATTTTTTGAAAACCGTTTTGATATTAACTGCCTTAAGAATGTTGCATTTTGGGAACCAAAATAAATAAAGAGATGACCCTTAGTATCACTTATTTGCTGCCTTGAGTCTTTCTTTTGGGGGCATCTGCATTACAGTTTAACGGTAAATTGTAACTGGGTAACCTACATTTCTACAATACTGATGGAGAAATATCAGCACTGGAGGACTGTCAGTACTTTTATCCATGTTAAAATTCTGATACATCATGTATGGATGGTCTGTGTGATCAAGCATTGAAAACTGGTTAATGTTCTTTGCTTCCATCTTGATTTCACCACATGGGAATACATTGTTCTGGACAGATTATCACAGAAGAATGAGAAGTCTCTCCTAATCCAAAACATTTTGCTACCTGGGGTGAAATGTGAGATGGTCTCCCTCTCCTCAATAACACATTGAAGCACCTGCTGGGCAAGCAGTCAGCCATTGTTTCAACACTGGCAATGGAACAGCATTTTCCCCTGTTCAAGAGCAGTATGTTATTTTGCAGGGCTGCGGTGTCATCTGAGTGCAACAGATACAATTCTGTCTTCCAGCACCATACTGCCACTTCCCAAACCTTAGCTCAGGGGCCACACAAAGCCTATGGGCCACTCTGGGGTGTCCACTTTGTTTATACAAACCTTATCCAATGTCCAAACAGTCAGCCTCTGTGTAGTACGACTACTGCTGCCTCCACCTTCTTTCTTTGGAATGTGTGCATGCTGAGGGTACAGGAAGTTCAACCACAACATCTTCCTCCATTTCAGTAGACTTTATAGCAGTCCTACCTCCTCCTCTAGAGGTGTTGACACTGCTACAATGTCCTTCTCCATTCTGGATAGCTGGTGGTAGCAGACAAACTATTGCTGCTGCATGCTCCTCCTACTAGGCAAGCACATGGGCATGGTTGATGTATCAGCATCTTATCCTTTTTTTGTGTAGGTGTTGCAGCTGTAACTTTCCTATGAGGTGGACAATAGGCAGGAGGCTGCAATCCAACTATGTCCAGAAGCTGTCCACTCTGTAAAAGAAACTTATACAAATAGAGAAGTGGTAAGAGGGAATGATAGCTTGTATTCTCTATTAGCTACGTAATTAAGTATAAACATGATTTGCATCTTTCAGGATCTCATTACATTCTATCCCACTCTCATAACTGTGTAGATATGCTTTATAATTTGAGGTTTTAATATCACTCCAGAAGTGGGCTTTAGATTCATGAAATATCATGCTAAAATAAAAACCTTTGCCATATTCCTTTTATCCTCCCCCTCCCTTCCTCCTTTTTATACTTAAATAGGCACATGCTTAAATATGTAACCTCTCCAAAATCATGACAAAGTAGTGATCATGAATATGAAACAGATATGTATGAGTAATGTTTGATAACTGTGTTGCATTCACAATTGTACTTAGTCACAATTTTTACACTCTTGCCACCATTGTAACTCTCTCCCAGACTACTTTACTAGGAATCAGCTGTATGAAGCTGAGGAAGTCCATTCTGCCAGAGATGAGAGCAAACGAATGGCATTTCCATCAGATGAGGAGGTGTTCAGGCTAGTAGAGGTTACTTGGTTCAGCATATGAGGGGATCTTGTAGTACCTTTGAGACTAACTGAAAGAAAGAATTTGGTAGCTTAAGCTTTTCTAGACAAGGCTTCTTCATCAGATGCATGGAATGAAGTGCTTAGGAACAGACCTTTAAAGCTATGAATGAGCAGGTTGTATGTGGGAATAGTTATAGAAATGCAAAATTTGTGGGTGTGGCAGTAAAGTGAGAAGAACAAGGTAGGAGGAAAGATATTGTCTAAAGCCAAGGTGAGAAGATAACCGTATGAATAGTGGGAGTTATTGGAATGTAGTATAATGCTGGTTTGGCATAAAAAAAGAGGTGTAATAAACTGGGCAAGGGAGCTCTCATGAGGCTGGAGTATTAACTAGTGTTATAATACATCCCAGGAGACCATTGTTTCTGTTCAGCCCACTGTTGATCGACTGGAGTTTGTGGATATATTCCAATTTTTCTGTTTCTCTTTCAAATCTGCCTTTGTAGGTTTCTGCTGTTCTGAGGTCCAGTATGGAATATCCAGGAAGATATACTTTATTTACCTGAGTAGCTGATAGAGAATACAGGACCACATAACTTATTTCCAGACTGGTGTGTACATTAATTAACAGCACTTTAGGAGTGAGATTTTGTACACATGCCCTATAAATGTAAATAAATGTAGTGAAAATCCATACAACATTAGTGCCTGATTCAGCAGGCATATTACTGAATCAGGCATATTAGTAAGAATGAGAAGGAAACAGCTGACTTCCTTTCCATAGCTATGGATATGTTTTAAACATGTTAAGTATGATGGACTGTGTAGGTGCTGAATACAAAGCTAGTATAAAAGAGTTCTAAAAGTTTATGTAAGCATAGACTGTTCAAGGACTGAGAACAGTCTTTGTGTGCCTTCAAATTTAAAATGGATTAATGGTCATGTGATAAAAAAAAACCCTTAAGACTGTCAACACATTGATGAAAAGATGCTGCCTAATTCTATGTATGCTTATTCAGAGAGAAGTTCCACTGTGTTCAGTGTTTTTTGCTCCTAGTAAACTTATGCTTAATATTCCAATCTCATCCCTATAGGTCTAGTCCATTAATCAATTTTAATCAATCAAATCCATACAAATTTGCATATGAATGAAACAATACTCCTCTTTTTTCAGCTAGCACAACAGGGCAACACTTTAGGAAAAAAAGCATTCCCTGCTGTGTGGAAAATGGAAGATGACGTTTTTACAAACTGGTGTGTTTTAAAGGTACAGGAGAGCACTTCCATTGGTAAAGCAGCTTATTTTTATTCAGAAATCAAAAGCAGAGTTTTTGATTTAGGTTATTTTTTGTTTGTTACAGTCCTCCAGTAATTTCAAGACCATCCTTTTCCCACTCCACTCCATTCCCCTCAGCTCCCAATTGTAAATCACAGTTGGGCAGGAAATAGGAAACAGAAATGTCACTATATTGAACCTCGTATTGAAGTGAAATTTCTCTGGGTGGGTGGGAATATTGATTAAGGAATTTGATGAGTAAACAAATCCCCACTGCCAGCTCTATGGTCCACTCATCAATCTCCATCTGAAGGAAGATCAAGTTTGAGAAAGAAACCATTGGGGTGGGGTTAACATAAAGGGTTTGGTTCTATGCACATTAAAACCAGGGCTGCTGTGATAAAAAAAATGAGATCCATGACTTTTAAGTATGTCTTCAAGGAATGCTAAGATTTCAACACACACAGAGACATATGCACATATATATACATACATATATACAAATAAAATCAGATTCTGTATGCCAGATTGTTAAAGGGGAGGAAGAGTCACATCCGAAGAAATGCAGTGTGTCCATGCAAGCAGGGGCTTGCTTCACACTAGCAAATTTCAATTATAAGCTCTATAAGATTTTCAATGTGGCACCAATGTGTGGATTTATCTACACAAATCCAGATGTGACACATTTCAGACACACAGGGAAGATGCAACTTATCTTCCTAGCTGCCACTTGCCACATTGCATCGGAGTACGGTAATTGGAAATCATTGTTTCTATAGGAAGCTCACAAGCATCCACAGGAGACAACTCTTTATCTGTTAAGGTTAAAGGTGCACATGCCACTGCACTTTAGTCAGATGAATGGCTTTGTGTTATGATGCGGTCTATAGCTATCGATTGTCACAGAAAGTGCAAATAAAGCAGAAGCAAACCTGAGTTGGCCTATGCCTAATTTGGGGTGTCTTTCATGTTGCTGTGAAAAAGACATGCTGCATCGTGCTGTGCCTTTAACAGACAGTTCAAGGGAAACAGTGAGAGAAGGAGCTGACAAGTCATAGGAATCACAGCTTAACTTTTAACCATTGTTAGTAACAGGTAAAAATGTATTGCTCATCCATTAGTGGAAACAGAAGTGGAAGCTAACAGCTAAAAAAACTTTGTTTTAATTGGGTTAACCTGAAGATGTGATTAATTGTTTAGCAATATTTTCTTCACTATTTATTTTCCTAAGGGGTTAACTCCCTCACAGTTCTGACCAGCCCCTATATAGATCTGATAGAAACAGAATTTGTTCATACAATTTTGTTGTGTGTGTTTTATAGAATCTTACCATAACCTTGCTAGCGTTATTCTTGCAGTTAAAGCTGTGCTTTCCAGTCATTTCCAGCATAAGAGGTATTTCATGGTGTCTGAAATGGATTACATTTCCATAGTGTCTTAAAGTTTCAATTTTTTTTAGGTTCTGAATGTCTTCTAGATATTTTTAGAAGTTGAAGGTCACTGAAGAGGTGATTTGTTTCAGGTTGGGCATGAAAGACTTCTTTCCTTTATAGAATTCTGGCATTACACATTGGATCCTCGTGTTCTCATTCTTATTCCCACTTGAGCCATTTCTGCACTAGACTGTTATAGTGGTATTATTCCACTTTCAACATCCTATGGAATCCTGGGGTTTGCAGTTTAGGGAGGGGCTGGCCGGCCACTCTCAAAACTGTAAACCTCAGGATTCCATAGGATGTTGAAAGTGGAATAATAGCCGCTAAAACAGTCTCGTGCGGAAATGGCTTTGGTTACAGGACACAGAGACAGGTACATTGGAACTGGCTGAGTCCACCATCTTTTGGTCCAAATTAAATGGCAGCGGCTCTCCATTATTTCACACAGGATTCTTTTCTAGTCTGACCTGCAGATTCTAAGAGCCGACACTGGGTCTTTCTGCCTTCAAAGCTAGGGTTCCTCTCCTGTACTGCACCTGCTAGTTGCTTGAGGTCTCCCATACATACCAAGGTGGCATGGCACACCTTTGCGTCTGAAATGAGACAAGACTGGGTGTGTTTATGGTGGTATGCTGGATTCTTTGTCAAGAGTGTCCTTAGGAATAAAATAACTTCTATGCCATACCATTTGTCCATCCCACTCAGTACTGCTGTCACCAATGGGGGATGGGTTTCCAGAGTTTCTGAAAGGAAGCTTTTCCAGCCCATTCTGCAAATGACAGGGAGTGAACCTAACATCTTTTGCATGTATAATATATGCTCTACTGCTCTTGAAGATCCCACCTTTTCATGAAAGTGTCTACATAGTGTGTCTTCAGGCAGTCTTAGTTACTTACAATTTTTCTTATTACCTCATTATCCTTAAGATATTCTAGATATGGTAGGGAAAATTATGACAGATGTAGCTGTTCTTGCTCAAAACTTGAGAGAGGTCAGTTTAAATGTGCAAAAGGAACTGTTTCCCAGTGCCAAGCTGGCTTTATTCTTTTGGAAAGCAGGCTGCTGTGTTTCCAACAAAGCTGGTCCCAAAACTAGCATGTTTCCTAAACTACTGAGTAATACTGTTTGGATTTTTACTTAAGTTAGGAGAATGCCTGAGAAAAGCAAGAAAGACTAGGAAGGAGTTTTTTCCAGAAAGGCAGTTTTATTGAGAAAGTGAACCAAATTGTAGTTTAATGATTAACTTTGAAGGCTGACCTAGAGATCAAGAAGAAGAGAGGAGAGAAGAAGTGACACGGAACAGTGGGTGGATGGTTTTAGTTTAGTGGGAGAGGAGAAGAAGGGGGAAATCACATATACAACTGAAGAACTGGCCAGAAAGAGTTAGGGTGAGAGAGAAAGTTATACTTTTTTATTTCTTATTTTCAGAACAAGCACAAGGGGAGCATGCAGAGTTCTGAGGCAGTAAATCCTCAAAGAATAATATTACATCTTTACTAGTCAGATCCCAGTAAAGGTGCAGATGCAGAAAAAAAACCCGCTCTCAAAACTTGAGTATTCTTCACTAAGGTATACTTGAAGAAATGTTCTCATTTCTTTCTAGGCACAACCATAAACCTGAGCTGAGTTCTACAGTGCAGCTTTGTAATGAGATAGACACAATTCTCACTCACCTTTCCATGGGGATGGTGCGAGGTTTCAAACTGAGAAGCTTGGATGATGAATTTTTGATTTCACCACCCTGAAACCATTCTGAAGCAGCCCAATTCAAGCTTTAGGCCCAGTTTGGAATGTGTTTGCTGTGGTTTTTTCATCCCTTTCCACTGCCAACCCAGCAACAACAGGTAGAGATCTTGCTACAGGGTATTCATTAGACTATTTATGCTGCTAAAACAGCTTTTTTTCAGCAGAAAGATCCATAGAAAATGCAGCATCATGAATCCATGTTCATTGCATGTCACTGCAATCCTTATGTCAGTTTGGATTGTGTTTTCTTTCACTTTCCACAATATCATATTTTAATGCTTTGGAACCAAATAACTGTTACCTGGCAAAATTGTAACATATTCCCTGAAAACTTTTTACCATAATCTCACCAAATTCCAAATGTCAGTTCTTGTGACATAAAGTGAAATGCTTATGTAGAAGACACACAGTTTCATGTTTGTGAAAACTATGGCCATTTCCGCACTAGACTATTATAGCGCTATGATTCCAGGGCCGGCCAGCCCCTCCCGAAACTGCAAACCTCAGGATTCCATAGGAGGTTGAAAGCGGAATCATAGCACTATAACAGTCTAATGTGGAAATGGCCTATGATGTAATGACAAAGACTTAAAGCAAAACAGAATCAAACTTAAAGCAACCAGCGTGGCGTAGTAGTTTGAGCACTGGACTATGATCCTGGAGATCAGGGTTCATGGAAACCTACTGGGTGACCTTGGGTACATCACACATTCTCAGTCCCAGAAAGCCCCATGATAGATTCATCTTAGGGTCACCATAAGTGCGAAGTAACTTGAAGCAGAGAACAACAACAACAAATAGTCTTCATACCATAAAAATTAAGAATTTTACACACATTCATGAAAATTCATGTGGAAAGGCAGGGGAGACCTTAATTAACATTCATACTTGATAATGGGGAAACAGTGATAGCACTGGTTTTGAACTGATCAAATCTGCTAGAGACCTAGGGTCAAAAATTTACAACAGAATCCCTCCTATGAGCTTTAACCAGAACTAGACCACAGGGAATGTGTGCAGGCATGTATCCTATTTTTGGAAAATCTATCAAACTTTATGTAATCATGTTTCTTCTCTTGTCCCAGGATCATTCCATCAAACTTCTCTACTTTGATCAGGTATATATTTCTTTCAGAAAGAAATATTGGCTTCTAGCCCCTTGTGTGTTCAATTTGTAGTGAGGAAAAGTGTACAGTATCTCACAAAACTGATAAGTACAACATAATCTCAAGATATGTATTTACACTGGAGAAATGGCAACAATTAAATTTGCTTTTCCTTCTGGTTCAGTCTGCTTTGCATAACCATTGTAGAGTTGAGAGTTACCCCCTGGTGCTAAAACTATTTTATACAGATGGTCTTTTTGATTTGTTAATCTGGTTTCCTATAACTTTAGACAGTATCTTAATTGCTCACCCCCTCAATAAAATAAAATTTAATTATGCTCAAAAGAGATAGGGATTTTTTTTTTTAAAAAAAAAGGTACCATGAAAAATAAGTAGTCAAATATGGCAGTGACATTGCAATAATTAAAGTTGAAGCTCTGAGGGATATATTCTAGGGAAATACAGCTCTTTTGGTGAAAGGGGCATATGTCAGTGAAACTACATCTGATTAGCATCTTCTTCAAGGTCTGTTCACATTACAGAATAAACTGGGAATAACTGATTATGTCACAAGCTGGGATGGGATTAAGCTAAAAAGAAGAGTGATATTGTTTACCCCACACCTTCTTAAGCACCCACATTCTGGCTACTTTGGTCTTTGACACCAAAAGAGAACAAAAGGGGAGGGAACAAACTGTAAGAGTCTTAATGCTATATAATTGGATTCTTCTGGTTATGGCTCTTTCTTCAAGACTCCACTCCATCAATCTGTAGAAGGGAAAAGAACACAGCTGAACCGCTATCAGCTCTATTGATCCTGCAAGGAGTCTTGGCGAAGCAGCACAAGGATGTGAGAAATGTATGGGTGCATACATCTATAAAGTACATACTTCTCATGCCCTTTCTATTTCACATCTGTGTTCGCTCCTTCCTTATTTTATTTTATTTTATGGGGGGAGAGGAGGCGTGAGAGATCCATAATTCACTTTACTAAGTTTTTAGAGATGTACATAAGCTTGTGTGCATAGTTTAAATTGCACATTTTCCTTGAAAGCCGTTTCCCCTCCATTGACTGAAGCATATCTAATCTGTGTTCTGTATGCATTTCAAAACGTGAACACTTGTATATTTGGAGGACGCTACACCTCCACAGCTGTCTGTCAATAGGAAGATTCTAGAGGGCAAGTTCTTTCTGAACCATAGACAGCCCAAGAAGTATGGACTGAGAGAAACCCATAGAACCTCATAAATGAAAATGCATCCCTCATACACACCTATTATAAAGTTTTGCTGGGTCAAAAAACATCAGCCCTGGAACAAAGGAGTCACTAAACAGCCTTCTGCATGGTGCACCAGAGAATCATTTTTAAGGTTTGCTCTTTATTGGATAACAGAGATTAGGAACATTACACTTTTTATCCCATGATTCGCAGAATCCTATAGGCAGAAATGTGGGTAGATATACTGGCTAGAGGATTCTTGGAGGTATAGTTGAAAATATAATTTCTTGCAAATTCTGAACAGCAAGTGGACAGCTGCTGCGGCTGCTATCATGACTGATTCCAGGAACAGATTTTTTTTTTTAAAGTAGACTGGTCACACCTCTGAAATTTCAGAGTAAAACAGCACAACTGTGGAGTCTGCCTGAGGGAGAGATGTTCATTCCAAGAGCAGACAGGGTATTGAGAGTGCTTTTACCTTTTACCTCCCAGCTGTCATTTATCATCATGACTTGCCACTGACAGCTGCCAGTGGACTTTGGATAACTTTTTTTAAAAAAATTTACAGCTAACACTTCCATAGTTTACCACAGAGACTGAAGCTAAAGTAGCCTTGACATTCCCTAACTTGGGGTACTCTTTGTTGTTGTTGTTGTTCTATGAATATTTGTGTAGGAGATGAGACATGAGCTATCTAAAACTTATAATTTTTGTTGTCCTAGGTAAAAGATGAGCATTAGAATTACCAGTATATTAAAGTTACTTTTCACTGCCTCAGATGAGTCACTACCATGAAGTGGGTATTGTTGACCTTGTTGTTGCACCAAGAAACTCTACATGTTGTTGTTAGACCAAGAAACTCAAGGTCTGGCTTAGGAATAGACAGAATATTTACGAATATTCAGAAAATGTCAAAAACATGTTTTCCAAATGTTGAGAAACCCTGATAAGAAGAATCTTGGATGTGAAAGAATCTTTGCGGTTTGAGACTAAGCCTTTTTGCACCTTACCTTTTTACGGAGGTGGGGGGCAGAGCTCACGTGAGAAGCCTTCGGAGGAAGGCTTTCTCATCCCTGCTGCTTGGGCTCCACAGCAGCTTCCTGGTCGCGCAAGTGCCCCGCCCGCCTTGCACAGTGCAGCCTGGGAGCTGTAGGCTGCACTGGGGCAGGGAGCGCGACCAGCCCGGCTCCAGGTTCCACAGGGCAGGTAAATTCACCCCAGGCCCCTGACTGGTGCGCAAGCGTGCACCATTTTCAGCTAAAAGCCGAAAATAAAAAGGTGCATATGCACTGCGCGTCATGCTCTTGAGCATTGCGTAAATGTGAGTGCGTCATGCAGGCCGCTCCTCACATTTACACAATGCTCAAGGGCCTTTCGCTTCCAAAATGCCTTGCGAAAAGGGCCTTATTCTGTGCAAAATTCACACATGGTTGTTTTGTGTAAAAAACAGCATATGAATTCTGTTACAATTTGTAGTGGCCATGATATTTATGTATTTATTTGATTTGAGCTGCGAGGCAAAGTATTTATGACATAATTCATGGATGTTTTGCCTTCATACTAGGCATCTGTGTTCATTCTTCAAAGAAACTAGCAAGCTTCACATTGCTGATGTTGTAATGATTGTTATCATACAATTATGGTATGAAGAAACGATTGAGGCATATATGGGTATATGTTATTTTGTTCAATACACTGGAGGAGTGAGGATATTAAAAGGTACACTCATCCTAATTTTGTATGACATTTACCTTGAGATAGAATAGCCTGAAGTGTTCACATATTTAAGCCTGGCAGTTTTTATATAAATAGTCATCTACGTTTATACGGTTATTTTATTTCTGTCATTTAAATGGTTGGATTCCATATTTACCTAGGGCTACTCTGTGGTGTCAACCAATGCATCACACTGCCTAAGAGGAATGAACCATCAAAGCTGATATTCAATGGTTCCATCTTTTTTTTTATCTGCTTCAGTTTTCTGTCTCTTGTCAGCTTATCTCATCTTGAAATTGTCAATGAATTACTGCAGGCAGTAGTGGTTGGTGGCTCCCATCTAACTGGGGTAGTGAAATTACTCTGGGTTTCAAACCCTGTTTCCACAACAGATTCAACACCTTAAATATTTTCTTTAAAGTTCAGACTAAAATCCAGAGGAGATTCACCATCCCACTGACATGGAAACCATGACCAACACCTCTGACTGTGACTTAGGTTTCTTATCTTTCTATCTTTAGTGAGGAAAGTGACACAGTGCTGGCCATGTTTGGTGAGTCTTGTACACATGAAGTCAGCCACATGCTTTAAAAGACATTTGTATCTGATGTTATAGACCATTGTTTCCTGCAGCAAATAAGTGAAGCAAATACATATATAACAGCTGTGTATCCTTAAGCATCTGCATGCTACTAATGTGGAAAAAAAATCTTGGTCTCACCTTCATCTTTCTTTAAATCCTACTGTCATTTCTCTTCAAATTTTTTCATGTCATGTTCCTTTTTTTTTCTTTCTGCCCAGAAATTCATAGGCATTTTCCACAATATTTCTATAATGCATGCATAGTTCTTATAAGTTTGTTGGATGTTAAATTCTGCCAAGAATATCAAGTCCAACAAATTTCTCACTTGCCTTACTGACAATTTCGTTGTCCAGAAGGTAGAAGAGGCAACAAAGGCAAGGACCATATACATAAATTCACACTGTAACCCAAAGTGGTGGAAGATCCTGAAACTTTGGTAACACCTTGTTATCTTCTAATATCAAAGAAGGTGCCGGTGTGGTGTTGTTTTTCTGTTGCCATTCTCTTTGTTCTCCCTGAGAGAAGATTTACCCTCAAGGTACATTTTCCCTACAAATAGTCCCTGTTTTTGAGTGGGTTTTTTTGGATAACTCCCGGTCATACCAACAGACCCCCCCCCCGGCAGCCGAGTAATCCCCTCAGTGTCCTTCCGTTGAACTTTATTTCTTTTGCTGCTTTCTCAGACCAAGGACTTCAGGAAAAGGTGCAGTATCACCCAAATTACAAATCCTCTAATAGTACCATTATCTAATTTCCACTCTTTGCCTTTCTATAGGGCTTGAATGTGTGTGTGAGTGTATGCACTGATGAGTGATAATTACATTCAATAAAGTCATTTATTGGATCTTTTTGTGTGGTTTTTGGCCTGGCCTGGCGCCGTCAAAATTGGGTAAAAGATCTCGCTAGGTTACCCTGCCTCTCATAGTGCTATTGCTTGTGCTTTTTTGAGTTTACTTTCCCCATCACTTGGAGCACATCAAGGCATCCCTTGGGGACCCCCTAAATTTCAGGGTAACAAGATTTTACCTAAACATCATGAAGAACTTCCTGACATTAAGAGCTGTTCAACAGTGGAATATGTTGCTTTGAAGTGTGGTGGAGTCTCCTTCTTTGGAACTTTTTAAACATAGACTGGATTGCTCTTTGCTGAGGGTGCATTGAGTGTGTGTTCCTGCATGGCTGGGGGTTGGACTTGAGAGACTCTGTGATTCTACTCTATAAATATGTGCACATTTTTGTACATATTTTTTCCACTGACTAAAGTAGCTTATTTTTTTTTCAATTGTTCATATTTTAATTTTGTTTTAATTGGATGCATTTTAAAAATATCATTTTCCGAACCATATGGCAGGCTTCGTAAAAGTGAGAATTCTGAGAAAAGGTCTTCTTTGTCTTTCAAAAGAGTCTTCAGGGGTGCAAAGTGAATAATTTTTGCAAGAAACTTAAAATTCCCAGAATTTTTTCTATCCCTGCTTGTTGTTGTGTGCCTTCTAGTTGTTTCCAACTCATGGCAACGCTAAAACGAACCTATCATGGGGTTTTCTGGGACTGAGTGTGTGAAACCCACCCAGTGGGTTTCTATGACTGAGGAGGGAACTGAACCCTGGTCTCCTGAGCTTTAGTCCAATGCTCACACCACTATACAGCCTTACTAGATGCATACACCTTGCACTCAGCTGGGTTTCTGAAACACACGGACAGTAGGATTTTGAAACATGTGCTTCTTGTTCATGCTTTATATAGTTCTTGTGGCAAATCAGTAATACTAGTGAATTTCTAGCAATCTGTAATGCACCTAGTGTTGTTCAACATATTTATAAGATGAAGAAGTAGATCTATTGGTTTCATGGAATTTCTCATTTTCCCCAAATGTTTTCTCTGTATTTGCATCAGTTCACAAATGTTGTAAAATCCAATCAGAAGCATTAAGTAAGGTCAAGCAATGTTCTGAACTCTTGACTATCACAGTTTGGTTCCATCCTAAAGTTCTTTTGTAGAACAGAGTAAGTGTAGTTGTGAAGGTAAACTAGGACTGAATGGCTAAAAAAATGAGTGAAGTGCGCATAGACCTCTGGACCATTTATTGTGCACTTACAATGAATGTGGCTGAGGCTGAAAGAATTTTCACCAGGATAC